>CM053605.1:7374826-7462180 GCA_028646535.1 Procyon lotor | reverse complement strand
ATCCTAAGGTACGATGTTTGAGATATGACAGTGCCCCTCTGGGGTGTCTTGCATAAAGTAGATGCACAAGATTTATTGCTGAAATGAAAGCAGGGTAGTATCAATGCTCATCCTAAGGGTTTAGGTCTGTTCTATGTTGTTGCTGAAGGAGCATGAACTTTAGAATCAGGCAGACTCAGGTTTTGATCTTAGCCCTGACACTTCATTGCTATGTGACCTTGGATTGCATGCAAATTTCCCTGAGTCTCATTTTTCTTATCTGTAAAATAGGCACTAATGAGCCCATTTCACATGGTTATAATGAGCACTGGTTAAGACACCATCATTGTAAGCAAGAATCCCCTGATTCTGGCATGAGTAGTTCCCAAACATCATTTTGAGAGACATTGGATTAAGTAGAAATAAATATGAAATCTTATAGCACAAAACTTTCATATGTTATGGGTTAGTATTTGAAAATCACTTAGAATAAGACCTGGTCCATAAGGTCCATAAGTGATATGTAAGTATTAAAAAACAAAGACATTTATCTATCCCCTTCCTTCTGAATAGTAAGGATCTCTGAGACATTGGCTTAGAGAAGAAATTGGAAAAATCACTTACATGGAGCTACTAGTCCCAATAGGAGTTGGTGGTGATGTCCTACTTTGGTTGGGTTCCACCTTGCTGATGCTGGGTCGCAGAAGATAACCAGAGGTCTGAATAGTGTGGAAGAGCTGATCACTGTGCTAGCTGAGAGGTGAAATTTAGTTGTACTTTTGAAGAAGTCATCTCACCTACAGGAAAGAAAAACTAAGTAGATATCAAGCATATCTCTGATTCTCAAACCACGTAACAATCCTCGATGTACCCATCTTCACCTCTAGTGCTATCTTGAAGACTCCCACCCTTCCTGCTAGAATATCCCCCAGCTTGCCCTGATTTATCCACTCAACTTCAACTCCAGTGTCAGAACCTTTCTCCCTGAACCTGCTTCCTGTCTGCTATTTCTCGTGCCCAGATCTACATGATACCGGGGAGATATAATCTTCAACACCTCAGGACAAGAATACTCCATGTCAGCATTTTCTCAAACGTGGACTCCGTGCTGGGCCCCAAAGAGTAAAATGAGAAGCTAACCAGTGGTTTCACCTTTTCATTTCTCCTGGGGGAGCT
Organism: Procyon lotor; assembly: GCA_028646535.1. Taxonomy (NCBI): domain Eukaryota; kingdom Metazoa; phylum Chordata; class Mammalia; order Carnivora; family Procyonidae; genus Procyon; species Procyon lotor. The sequence continues at coordinate 7,461,025 of CM053605.1, read as the reverse complement.
GTGTTTGGCAGAATTGATAGAACTTTTGGGGTGGATCAGCTCCTAGGGGAAGAAAGTTGAGGGTAAAGAGCTGCTGAATGAAGAGCATCTGCCTTGCATTTGGAGGACTGCTGAAACCCCATAACCAGCTGAAGCTGCTGCCAGCCTCCTGCCACACAGCTGTCTTTGCAGATTTAATACTTTAGTGAGGGGCTGGGGTCCTACTGCTGAGCCCATGAATAGTAAGTTGCTAGACCTTGAACCATGAAACCAGTTTGCAAATCTTTAGTTTAGATTAGATTTAGATTTAGTTTAGATACACTGTTTAGATGTGTCCACAACTTTGGTCTTTATTTTCTTCCTCCCTTCCTCTCTCCCTCCTTCTCTGTCTCCTTTCCTCCTTCTCTCCCTTTTCTTTTTCCCTCCCCCCCTTCCTCCTGTCTGCTCTCTTTCTCTCTCTCTTTCTTCCATTCTGAAGCATATATCTTTTCAGAGTGGGTGCAACCACAGTCTGCATATCTAATCTGTGTTCTTCAGTTTAGGCATATAGCCAGGAAAAATCACTCCAATGCAATGAGTCCACATGTTCCTGGTTTTATGGCTCAGAAGCTTTGGTAGATAGAATTAGAGAAATGCTACTTTAAGCCAGAAAAAAAAAACATGTGTATATCTTGGAGTTGGTGGTGCAGAATGGTTTTGGGGAAAAAAAATCTCTTGACTCTGCAACTGCTTCGTTTTAAGACTTGGACAAAACTCTTGGGTGTGTAGTTAACTTATTTGTTGGGGTGAATGAGTGAATTCTAAAGTCACTCACAACACTGAAATCTTACTGGATTTGAACATTCCACTCTCTTCTCTCCAAAGCAAGTGTATATTTTAACTCGAAGCTTTGAATTGCTGAAAACAGATGACAGCAAAGAGGAAGGAAGGAAGGAAGGAAGGAAGGAAGGAAGGAAGGAAGGAAGGAAGGAAGGAAGGAAGAAAGGAAGGAAGGAAAGAAGGAAGGAGAGAAAAGAAGGAAAAGAAGGAAAAGAAAGAAAAAGGAAAAACCACCAGAACTGATTGGCTCTGGTCCCAGCACCAGGAAACTACCTGCCCAGCCAGGCACAGTAGGGAAGGCTTGAGATAAAGAGCCTGGGAACAGAGTATCAGTTAGATTTTCTAAGCAAGGGGAATCAAATAGCACGCAAGTAACCCCGTGTGATTATCTGAAGAGGATAAAGGAAAGAAAGAGAGCAGTGCCAAGGCTGGGAAAGTACCATCTCGAATGAGAGGAATCCTGGAATTCTGCCCATAGGAAATAAGAGCAGGTGATTTGGAGCCCATTTTCTGTCCAAGAAAAGACTCCGGTGGTTTGAAAGTCCCTTGGGTGGTGGCCTCAGGGAAATGAATCAAAAGGAATGAACATGCAAGTTTCTTCAGAGCAAATCCAAGCATTTATAGAAATACTCCAAGGCAGAGATTCTTTCACTTTTTGAAATTACAGATTCCTTGAGGACTCTGGTGGAAACTGTGGTCTGCCTCCCCAGAAATAAGCACCTATGCACATAGACCCAACCTTTTTTTTTAAGACAATTTTTTTTATTAGTTTTAGACTCATAAGAAAATTGAGAGGAAGGTACAGAAATTTCCCATATACTCCCTGTCCTCACATATACACAGCCTCCTCCAACATCAATATTGGCTCTAGAGTGATGTCTGTTGCAATCAGTGAACCTGCATTGATACCTCATTACCATCCAAAGGCCATAGTTGACATTAGGACTCACTCTTGGGATTGTTCTTTCTATGGGTTTGGATAAATGTCTAATGACATGTACCCTCCATTATAGTGTCACACAGAGTAGTTTCACTGCTCTGTAAGTGCTCTGTGCTTTTCCTGTTTATCCCTTCCCACCACCTCTAACCATTGGTAACCACTGATCTTTTTACTGTTTCCATAGTTTTATCTTTTCCTGGCCATATGGTTGGAATAATATAGTACACAGTCTTTTCACATTGATTTCTTTCTCTTAGTACTACGTATTTAAGGTTCTTCTGTGTGTGTGTGTGTGTGTGTGTGTGTGTGCGCACGTGTGTGCGCGTATGTGGGTGTGTGCGTGCGTGTGTGTGTGGCTTGTTAGCTCATTTCTTTTTAGAATAATAGTCCATTGTCTGAGTGTACCCCACAGTTTATTGAAGGATGCCTTGGTTGCTTCCAAGTTTAGGCAATTATGAGTAAAGCTGCTATATGTATCTGTGTGCAAGTTTTTGTTTGATATAAGTTTTCAACTCCTTTGGATAGATACTAAAGGAGTATGATTGCTGGATTGTGTAGTAAGAGCATGTTTAGTTTTGTAGTAAACCACCCAACTGTCTTCCAAACTGGCTTTATCATTTTGCATTTCCACCAGCAGTGAATGAGAGTCTTTGTTGCTTCACATCCTCGGGAACATTTGGTGTTATCAGTGTTCTGGATTTTGGCCATTCTAATAGGTGTGGAGCAGTATTTCAATATTGTTTTACTTTGCATTTTCCTGATGACATGTCTTTTCATATGCTTATTTGCTATATATTATCTTTTTTGGTGCTGTTAGTCTTTGACCCATTTTTAATTGGGTTGCTTGTGTTTTCATTTTTGAGTTTAAGAGTTCTGCATATGTTTTGGATAACAGCTTTTATCAGATATGTTTTTTGCAAGTGTTTTCTCCTAATCTGTGGCTTGTCTTCTCACCCTCTTGAACTTTTCTTTCACAGAGCAGACATTTTTAATTTTAATGAAGTCCAGTTTATCAATCATTTCTTTCATGGACTGTGTCTTTGATGTTGTCTCTAATTGTCATTGCCAAACCCAAAGTCATCTAGATTTTCTCTTATGTTATCTTCTAGAAGTTTTGTAGTTTTGCATTTAGGCCTATGATCCATTTCGAGTTAATTTTTATGGAGAGTGTAAGGTGTCTGCCTGGATTCTTTTTCTTTTTTTCATACAGATATCTAGTTTTTCGAGCACCATTTGTTGAAAAGATTATCTTTTCTCCATTGTTTGCTTTTGCCTCTTTGCCAAAGATCATCAGTTCACTATATTTATGTGAGTCTATTTCTGGACTCTCTATTTTATTTTATTGATCTATTTGTCTATTCTTTTACCAATGCCATACTATCTTGATTACTATAGTTTTAGAGTAAGTCTTAGCATCTGGTACTGTCAGTCTTCCAACTTTGTTCTTCTTCAACATTGTGTTGGCTAGACCTAATATTTTGCATACCATTTCTGGGGTTTGGTAAATATCTTGAAGACCATCCATGGGTTAGGAATCCATAAAATTGAGATTAATGATCCTTTAGACATGTTGTAACAAACTTTAGTAAGTAATAAATAATTATAAAGGGAAGATAGTAAGGAAAGGCTTCATGAAAAGAGAATTACCTCTAGTGATGCCAAGAAAGACTGGAAAAGGGTATAGAGAAGAACAAGGTCACTAAGATGGAAGTCCAAGCAGAACAGCTGAAGAAGTTTGGGTTTTGCAGTAAAGTTAATAAGAATTGAAATTTCAATTCTACTATGGTCTAGATATATGAAACTGGACAAGTGTGGCTTAGCATGGTGCTTGACAGTAAAGTATGTATTGATAATTCCAATCATTCTCTTTCTGTGGACAATGTGGAAGAGGCAAGTAATGGAGAAGCAGTATGTACTGGAAGTCTGGACTGATCTGGTTTCAAATCCAAGCTTGAGAGGAAGTGGTAGATCTATGAAGGATGGAATTCTGAATTATAAATATTAAAGAGCTATTTTAATTTTTCCCTTTCTCTAAAATTTCACACTCATAGTTGTTGCCAAAAAAATCTCTTCACTTTATTTTCTCTATATTTTCTCTCCATGATCATTCTTCCTTCTCATTTATGTCTTCTCTCAAGATCTAGCTCATACAAAATGATCTTTTCTGTTTTCGTTTGTTTGTTTTTAAAAACAGCCTTATAAGAAAAGGTAGTCTGGTCCACCATCTTCTTTTCTCTTCTTGGGGACTAACAACTGGAACAAAATGGAGAACAAGTGTCTCCATGTCATTATTACAATAGTCTCTGATTCTGTGATGGGTGAGGAGGCTGCTTCGGGAAAGTATAGTATTAACTCAGAAATGGTGTTCTGAGATGTGAGGCCAGGGCAACTCTGGTCGGAGGGAAGAAAATAACTTGGAAGCCAAGTGTGTAAAAGAGTTAGCGACTAACAGACATGAGAAATGAGAGTGGGGATAATTAAAGGTGACTTCAGTTGGTTCATTCATCTGGCACACATTCTTGGAACATCTACCAGTGTGGAAAGCAAATTCCCATGGGAGTTCAAAGTAAAGAATTGTTTCATCCAGTTATGGAAACTGCCCTAGAAAAGTAGCCTTTGAATTAGGTCTTGAATGATAAATAGGATATGCATCCACCAACAGTGATGGGCCAGGTATGAAGAAGGAGTAAAAGGGATTACTTCAGGAATGGGAAGATATTGGGGAAAGACCCTTGAATCAATATGTCCATATTGTTGGGTGAGAGATAAGACCAGAAGGAATCTCGAGTTTCTTAAAGACGTCTTGGGACCTTGTTGTACATTGAGGGGTGTGGGCAGAGCTCCAGAAAGTGAGGACCCTCCCACCTTCTTAGAGTCTTTCCCAGCCTGTAGATATTATGGTGAATGTTGCCCAGTCTACTGGCCACCGCCTTCCTAGGCGGGAGCCCTGAAGGCCTGGCTCTGAGGAGGGTGGGACAATCCCAAAAGCACCAATCAGTCCTATTTCTTCAACTCTTGGCTCTGTCTGTGTCTGAGGCTGATTAAGAGGTTTTGCATTTACTTTCTGAAGCAATGTCTTCCTTCCCTTCTCGCATCCAAATCTTCATTTGGAATCACACCAACTTTTCCTCTTGTATCTTGATCACAAGAAGCTCATCTTGAATCCCTGTTTGAGCTTGTGAGCATCATTCTCACGGTCCTGGAGAAGGGGATCAGGTAGTTCATGTGTGATCATGCTAAGCTGCTCTTAGTCACTCCCGGGAGCTGGATTCGTTTCAAGTTCTAAAGCATTTACTGTGACTTGCTGCTGACGGATTACTTTGTACTCCAAAATCAAGTCTCTTCCTGGCATACAGGAAATAGTAAATAGGTCACAAGAAAGGCAAGAGTGAAAAGATCAGCAATCTTTAAACTGCAAGAGTTGAAGCCGAGGAGGAAGCTGGTGGAGTCCTTGCCAAGCCTCCTGGCAGAATGGCACACGTGCTGGGGAAAATTCTGTCAGAGGGTGTCACGCACACTGTGGGTGGATTTCAAATGCTTTTAGAATGACGACATAGGAGTGGAGCGAGGCTTACCTTTTTTTTTTTTTTTGAGAAGCTGCACATAAGAAATTTTTACAGGTGACAGGAGGTAATTTCTTCACATTGAGGAGCTTTTAAAAGTCTTTCACACCAACACTGAGTGAGAATGTTTTATTTATTTATCTTTAGCAACACCGCCCCCCATTTCCAGTATCTATTTCCTCTCTTAGCTGAGGAAGCAGTAGCATCTGCTAATGCTTCAAACAACTTTTGAGATGATAGTGAGGGAGAAAGTGAACAACTTCATTTCTCCTTTTTTGTAGAGTGTCACACGTTAGATTTCCATATCCCACTACCTTCTTATTAATATCTTCACAGTTTGCCATGTTCTCGAAGGACAGGATTTCTTGGATATCAGGAGCACCCTGAGAGTGCTCCTCAGATTTATAGGACATTGGTTGCCTAAATAATCAATATCCTTTAATAGCATAGAATCTGATACACTGAATTGAGAACCTCATTTACTTCTTTCTATTTATCTTCTCCTCCGCTCCCTCTCCTTGTGTCCCTTCTACCCCTAGATTTCAATCTCATTTCCGTCACTGACTACCTATGACTTTGGGTTTCTTGGTTGTAGTTTATGTGTTAAACAGAGATAATTATATATTATTTTAGATATAATATATAATACTTCTATATTATATATAAGTATAAATAATATATTATTACCAATATAATATAATAATAATATTATATATGTAATATATATACTACTATTACATATATTATTACATATGTATATATGTATTACATATGTATACATGTAATACGTATTACATATATACACATGCAATACACATGCATTACATATACACACATGTAATACTATGTATCACATATATGTAATACGTGTATATCATATGCATATATGTAACATGTATATTACATATGAATATGTATAAGTATTACATATGTGTATTACATATGTATATGGATAATACATATTATGTATGCATAATACGTATAATACATATACATACGTAATATGTATACTACTATTACATATATGTATTACATATGTGTATATATTGTATATGTATATATGTATGTATATACACATATGTAATAGTAGTATATCCCTTAGGAGGTTATTGCAATGATTAAGCAAATACATACACATAAAGTACTTACAGAAGTGCCTGGCGGTTTGTTGCTATGTAAATGTACTTTTTCATCAATTCATGTTGTATTTAACTAAAGCAGAAGCTTCTCAACCACCAGGACTCTCTCTTTCATCTTTATCTTGACCATACTGCTTAGTGTGGCGAAAGCGATACCACTACCAACAGCTTGCCTTTGATTCCTACTTTGCACGGCACAAAGCACTTTCCCTTGCATTGCCTCGCCAGACCGCTCAGTGATCCTTGGACATGCATTTATCCCCACTTTGTGGAGGCAGAACTGAGGTTAAAACTCAGTGGCTGGGTCAGGGCCACGTGACCAGTGTGTGACCCAGGTGACATGAGAACTTAGTCCTTCTAACTTTGGCCTGGTGCTGCTTCCTCCAGCCAACCTGACCACACATGTTCTATCAATATTCATGTGTGTGTGTTTTAAAGTTTTATTTATTCATCTGAGAGAGAGAGAGCAGGGGGAAGGGCAGAGGGAGAGGGAAGAGAGAGAATCCCAAGCAAACTCTGTGCTAAGAGAAAAGCCCCACACATGCCTTGATCTCATGACCCTGAGATCATGACCCCAGCCAAAACCAAGAGTCAGACACTTAACCTACTGAGCCACCCCGGCGCCCCTACTCCTGTGTGTTTATGTGTGTCTCTAAAATGTTTCTTCTTTCACATTCTGTAAAGTCATTTGACCATTTTTGCCATTTGGTGCTGATTTCTTATTTATATATTTTGGCATGATTGAAATTCCTAAAAGATGTAGTTTTTCAGTCTTTCTTATGTGTTTTATTGCTAAAAATTGTAAGAAGCATAACATTCAGTCTCTTCCTCTCCACCCACCTCAATCCTCCTTCAATGAAATCTCTCATTAAATTTAGTTTTCCAGGTGCTTACGGTAATTATTTATATCCCTGTAATTATTCTCTTATTTTTTGTGACATTCAACAAGGGTCCAAATTCCTTGGAGTTGGAGGAAGAACAAACATCAAGCCTGAATTATTTTCTTAGTTGCCTTCACTCTAAAACAAAAGCTTTCTTATTTGTAATGGCTAAAACTATGTGTGCATGCTACCAACTTACTCTAAACTCCCCAGAGCCTGTGGATCAGATAATATATTTTTCTACGGGGGACAGAGGTGGGAAGTAAATGCACACATATATACCCTTGTCAATAAGTAAAAGAGCCAACGTATTTTTTAGAGTTACCATTGTTGGGCACAGAAAATGAGAAAGGAAAAGAGAAGTAGAAAGAGAGGGCAAAGTGCATCTTTTGCTTTATTTGTTAAAAGAAATGAGAATGAGAAGGATGAGGAAAGAAGACAAGGAGACAGAAAAGAAAGAGGAAAAAAGAGAGAGGAAACAAGCTCAAATTCCTAAAGAAAGCAGATGTGGTATTGAAATAAGATAAATGGAGAGTAAGAGGAAGGTGTGTCAGAGATCCGTATGGAGACACTTCCTATGGTCCCCAGGGTCAATGATGCTTTGATATCCCCATTTCTATTTTATAACCATCTTTCTGAAAGTGACTGTGTATCTTTACTAATTAGTAACACATAGTTTTAGGGTAGAATGGTCTCCAGTGACTTTCACTGTGAGAGTCACAATTTCTTAAAATTATATTATACTTTTCTCAACTTTTTATTCTCTCCATGGTCCTGCTCATCCTTCAACTTGGGTGAAAATCATCTGTGACTCTTGACTCATCTCTGAGAGGAAATTCTTTACTAGAGAACTTTATGACACAGATGTCTGAAAGTCCAATGGTTTTCCCTTGTGAGTCTCTACCTAGGGAACACAGCAGTCCTCAGAAAGGGTGGAAATATTTCAGAAGGTGCTAAAACTCAATAATCATGAAATTGATTAAAGTGTATCCTTTTGGTTGAGCATCATAATAGTTTTGGGGTTTGTTTTGGAGATTGTTACTTCAGAATAGACCACGTTTTGTTGTGGCCCATCTACCATCACTCACCCCAGCCCCCTTACATATACGGCAGTTTTGGGTTAAGATCTGTAGGACAAAAAAAAAAAAGATCTGTAGGACAGAAGCAAATCAGTAAGCCCATTCAGCAATGAGTCCAAAACTTTGGCCTTCTTGGTTTCATTCCCTGGCCAGCTTCTATATCACCCCACCTAGTTCTTGCAGCAATCGAAACATCTTTGACCCAAGCCAATGGTTCATTAATCTTCCTGAACTGACATAGAGACTCCAGGCAAATCAGTAGCTCTTGGCTTGAGCTGGAGGGCATGATTCCAGTTGCTCATCTGATTCCGTCATTGGGTTCACTCCCAATGGGGACTTATGAGCTCTGAGGAAATGTGCTATAAATGGTAATGTACGTAGTTGGAAATGACAAAGTATCTTGGTATTTGCCTAGCTTCTACTATGAATGGAAGGATAATTAAGATGGTGAAATGTAACACAGTCAAGAAATATAACAAGATTCAAAATGGATGCTTGCTTAGGGTCAGACCATGGTGAAATGCAAGGAAGTGTTTATAAGCATATTGGTTAAACTGGCTTATTATAAGCTGGTTACAATTATAAGGCTATTCAGAGTAGAATAGTGGTTACCAGGGGCTAGGGGCTAGCAGAATTGGGGAGATGATGGTCAAAGGGCACAAACTTGCAATTAGAAGAGGAATCACAGCATTGGGATTATAGTCAATGATGCTGTATTATATACTTCAAAGTTGCCAAGAGACTAAATTTTAAATAACCTCACTACACACACACACACACACACACAAATCATAAGGCTATAATACTATAAGAGTTTATAGACATTTCTTCTTCTTTAGTGGAAATGAATTTGCTAATAGTCAGATCTATAAAATAATTATTTTATGTTGTTAAATACTTTATTACTTCTAAAAGAGAATTCAGGGCACCTGGGTGGCTCAGTGGGTTAAAGCCTCTGCCTTTGGCTCAGGTCATGATCACAGGGTCTTCGGATCGAGCCCCACATTGGGCTTTCTGCTTGATGGGGAGCCTGCTTCCCCCTCTATCTCTGCGTGCCTCTCTGCCTTCTTGTGATCTCTCTCTCCCTGTCAAATAAACAAACAAAATCTTTAAAACGAATAAATAAAAGAGAATTCAGAGAGCAGGTATTTGCACATTGCTTGTTTTCTGATGGAGATGCTAAAACCCAGAGAACACACTGACTTCCTCAATCACATAGCAAGCTACTGGTATGGTTAATTATTCTTTAGTCCCCACCAGCTAAGTGATCTGTGTTTCTGAAACTGTTTCATGGAAACATTTCCCCAACCTAAGATAGCAACTTCAAAATTAAATTTCAAAACAGCTACTAGCTCATGTAAACTATTTCTAGCTGGCTTTCACTTATTTTATCCTGCAAATAAAAAAACACAAAATATATTATTGATGTTCTCCTGGAATACTTATGTTTTTTCTAGGGCTATCCATGAAGTTAGGAGGGCAGAGAAAATTTTGCAAGACTTACTGTACTATTGTCATCTATTGTCATGAAAGCCTAATACGAGATATTCCAAGAAATAAGGTCACTCAGTCTTTTCCAGTGGCAATTTTTGCTAAAAATATTAAAACTATGAATAAAAATAGTTCTTTAAAATCATGTTTCTACATTCATTATACTAAGAAATGAGGATTTTAAAAATTTTTTTAATTTTTTAAATTTTTTGTTTTTTTATTATGTTCAGTTAGCCAACAGATATAATAGCCATCATTAGTTTTTGAAATAGTGTTCAATGACTCATTAGTTGTGGAAATTAGGATTTTTTAATACATGGGTTGGAAATAGTTTGTTGTTCTTTGATTATAAAAGCAATATGTGTTTATTACAAAAATTGAGAAATACAGAAAAAAAAAATAAGTGGGGAGAGCCTCCCACTCCAGAGGGAATTTCTGTTTTCATTTGGTGAATTTCCTTCCAGTCTTTTTTCTTTTTTTAAGTGCGTGAGAACAAATGTACACAATTTCTCATAATGGATTGCCATGCTATTCACAATTTTGTTTCCTACTACTCTATTTTTATGCCATTAGCATTTCCCCCCCCTTGCATAAAGTGTTTCTAAATTATTTAAATGGCAACATATTATTCAATCCTATGGAAATCCTATAATTACTTTAATCACTGCTCTATTATTAACAATTTGGGTATTTTCATTTTCTTTCCTAGTCTACACAGGGCTGCAATGAACATTTCTGGGTGTCATTTTTGCAAACATTCATGATTGTATTCTTAGTAGATACAGATTGTCTTAAATAAATGATAAGGTTTAGTCTTTCCCAGAATAACCCCAGAAACTCTAACAAATGGACACTGAATCTTTCTCTCCACAAGGGTCATGAACTTACGTAATATTGAAGTACCTAAATGTCACATGACAGAACTCGGAACATATCAACATGCTGGTGGTTGAGCTGATGCCATTTATAAGGACCAAATGAGAATTGTTAGCTCAAATATGAAAATGTGTGCTCCGAAGGAATATGTGGCCCCAGTCCCCATTTGTGCCCTAAGGAGCATTCCTTAGCAAATCATTCTCTGCCTGCTCAGATTATTATAGTTGGCTCCTTCATGTCAGCTTTGAGAAAGCATGAAGGGGAATTTTCAAGTTTACAGTAGGGAGCAACCAAGATTTCATCATCAAAGCAATAACTCAGTTAGATATTTAAAACCTCTAATCTGTTAAGTAAATACACTCAGTACCCAGAGGTTCCTTTGGAAAGTACGGGATTGATAGGGACTGCCCTCCTCCTTTTCATTGGTTCTCTTCCAGTTCTTCGATGTCCCTGGCAAAATATTTACTTTAAGGTTCAGGGTATGGCATATACATTTCACAGCATGTTCTCTTTGTGCCAGAAAAAACAAAAAACAAAACAAAAAAAAAACAAAAAAAACTCCCCAGAAGTAATGAGGTCGAGGCTGGGAAATATCACAGTAGCTGACAGCATTCAGACATTTCCGCATTTAGACTTATATTTAATGGAAGAGTGGATCTAGTTGTTTCCACAAAACCTTAAGCATATGCATTTATTTCTACTTATTTATGTTGTGAAATGTACAAGAAATTGGTCCATTCACTCAGATTTCTGGTAGGTAGCTTTACAATCTCAAATCTGTTAATGTACACATGTCTTGACCCTAAAATTCCATTTCTTGGACCTATTTTAAGAAAGTGATTGAGAATACGTACAAAGATTCATCCACAGAATATTCTTCATGGTACAATTTACCACAACCAAAAAGTTAGAAACAACCTAGGGGATTAAATGACAGATAACCATGTAATGAGAAACCATACTATTTAACATGATGGTACAGAGAGTACATTTTTTTATATGAACATTTGACTATATCTGTATCTTAAATGAAAAGAATAGATTTTTAAACACATGTATGCTATGCTCTGACTTTGGTTAAATATATTAATAAATACAAGTCTAGAAGGTTTTATGAAAATTTTTTTAGCACTGTAATTCTCTAATATGGTTAGTTAATAATTAATTTTAATCTATAAAAAATCTTAATAATTAATCTAGGGACGCCTGGGTGGTTCAGTTTGTTAAGCATCTGCCTTTGGCCTAGGTCATGATCCTAGGGTCCTGAGATCAAGTCCCATATCCCACTCTTTGCTCAATGGGGAGTCTGCTTCTCCCTCTATTCCTCCCTCTCCTCGTGTTCTCTCTCTCACTCTCTCTCTCTCAAATAAATAAAAATTTAAAAAATAATTAATCTAAAATAATTAATCTATAATTTCTCTTCTGATTTCTTTAATATCTTTTTTCTTTCAATAGAGTATGCATTATGGTAATATTTTTAAATTTTTAATTTATTTATATTCTAGAATTTCTAAAGATTTTATGTATTTGAGAGACAGAGAGAAAAGACAAGCATGGGGTAGTGAGGGGCAGAGGGAGAGGGAGAAACAGACATCCCATGGAGAAGAGAGCCCATGGTAGGGCTCGATCCCAGGACCCCAGGATCAAGACCCAAGGAGAAGGCGGATGTTTAATTGACTGAGCCCTCCTAGGCGCCCCTGTGGTACTATTTTTTCAAAATTTCAGGAAGATGTTTAAAGCTCTGCTCTTTCTACATTATGCCTCATAGATTTTTTTCAACTTTCAAGAAAAGGCACTTCAGGATTTATGTCTTCAGCTTGATATATATACTTTGTCTTCATGGTAAAATCTTTTTGCAAGGAAAAGACTAAATATTCAACCATCTCATTAAAACCACTCATACAGTTCAGGAGCTGTTCTGACTCTGGGGACGACAGGTAGGTTGTGCTCATGTCCAATCCCTGAGTCTTGTAGCAGCATCTTCTACTACACCGTGATACCTCAGTGTCCTGTACCCTGCCTCAGAATCCTTCTCTCACCTTTCGTAAAAGGCTGACTTCTATTTGTCACACAGAAACCATCAGACTGAAATCAATCATAAAACCGTTGAGTAGTATTTATTGCACTGAGTATTGTTAGAAGGAAACTCTACCAAACCAAGCACAGCATTTCAAAAGTCAAAATCCTTTAAGGAAAATACAATCAATGCTTTGGAGTGTTTGAGGCGTAAAACATCATATTAGCCTGATGAAATTTAAGTTAACATATACATTGCAGACATAGAAAATCAAGACTGTATCTTATTGACAAGCACAACTTGTCAATTGGTACACATGTTTTAACAGTGTACACCTAAAAAATTTAAGTGTCTTCTAATTGTTATACACATACAAACACACATCCAGTATCAACACTGAAAATTTTGGTGTGTTGTGTGGTATTTATCTCATTTCTTATGAGAATTTTAATCTCATGATGTTTTGTGTAGCTTTCAACCCTCTTCAACCTGGATTACAAGGCACAGATCTTGGTTGAGCCAGTCAGAGAAACCCCTTTAATACCCTCTGTAAATATGCCCAAAGAATCTTCATTGAATAAGTAAATGAATTTCTCTACTTCCTATTCAGTGAATAGAAGGGTCCGTGTAAATGAGGTATCCCATCCGAATCTTTCCTTTGAATGATAATACTTTGCATTCTTTGTCCCTTCCTTCTTACTTTGCCTTTTGTATATGTGTGTGTACATGTTTTTGTGTGTGTGTGTGTGTGTGTATTTGTGTGAATATACATGCATATGTATTAAAATTCAAGACTAAGTAGGGATGATTTTTCACAGTGGGAAAGAAGTGGCCCAGCAATTCCATAAGTCAGAGTTCCATCTATAATTCTATGGGAAAGATTCATTCCATCCCATGGCAGCAGAGTGGAGAAAATAATTTTTTAGACGTCTACAAAAAATTTTTCCATTTTCCCAATGTCAATAACACTCACCAGTGGTCTACCTCTGGGCCCTCCAAAGGTTTGGGGATTTTATCTGTTTGACCTGTGCTAAGTTATCTTAATATTTACTATTGAGTGAAAGGGGAGAGTGGCTTCTTAGTCCGTTGAGAAGAGATTATTGGAGGATGTCCACAGAGTGATGAAACCTGGTCTTAATGCTACCCTGGGACCCTCTACTGAGGCCAAATCCTCCTTGTGAGGCATCATGGCTGCAAAGAAGGAGCCCTGCTGTGTCTTTGGAGATATTCTGCTAAGTGGAACCCAACGATATGCCAACTTCAAAAGTACCACAGGTTATGAAGTCCAAGATGATAAGAGAAAATGGGATTTTTAGCAGCCTTGGGGCACATGTGGGCAGTCAGACAAAAAATGAACACATTTCACAAAATTATGCAAGAGTTATACTCAAAGCTGGAAAACCAGCTCATTTGGGGTGTGTCTGGAGGAGATAGGAAGAAGATGAGCATTGAAACAGAAATGATTACTGATCCAACTGTCCTGTTTCTGGATAAGCCCACCACTGGCTTGGATACCAGACCACTAAATGCAGGGGGTTTTTTGTTTTTGTTTTGTTTTTACTACTCCTGGAGAAGAAGTCAAGGTAGGGAAGGACTGTCATCTTCTCCTTTGACCAACCTCATTGTGCCCTCTTCATACTGTTTGATTGCCTGACCTTGATGACTTTGGGAAAGGTGATATTCTAGGCCCTGCACAGGAACCTTTGGCTTGGTTTGCATCTGCTGGTTACATGTGTGACTCCTAAAGCAACCTTCTTGATTGCTTCCCACATGTCATTATTGGGGACTTCTCTGCTGTGACCACACAGACACTGAAGATCTGGGAACCTGGAGGCAATTAAAGAGCCTCCAGTCAGGATAAACAATACAGAGAGGAATTAACTGAAGTTTATGTTAATTCTTCTTTCTACAGATAAACTAAATCTCAACTGGAAGGTCTCTCAGTAGGTCAAAAAAAAGAGTATACTGTTTTCATATATATATATATGTATGTATATACACACACATACATACATATACATACACATACACATACACACATACATATACATACACATACACATATACATATACATACATACATATAACACACACTACTTTCTTTGGTCAATGACTCAAGTGGGGGTCCAAATGCTCACTCAAAAATTTACATGGTGACTCTCAAGACTGCTCTCTGGTGTTACGCACCAGTTATCACAGGACTAACCATAGAGGCTCTTTACTTTGGTTTAAACAACCCTGCAGGCACACAGAAGAGAGCCAGCTCCCTGTTCTAAGGGACCTGCAGCCAAGGCTTTCATGGTATCTCAGTGGTGTTACTTGAGGCTCTTGAAAAGCAGCCATGTAGCCTGAGTCTGTCAGTGGCTATTATAGAATAACATCATATATTTCTGGAGAACTTGTATCTGACCTAGTCCCTTAAAGAATTGGATAAAATATCATATTTGATGACTGTATCCAATTTAATGTTGGGACTGAAACTGAAGGTAGAAGCCTCTCCTATCCTGATGCTTTGCCTCATGTTGCTTGCCCTGACCCCCAGCATCTTGTCTCTGGCTGTTGCATCAAGTCAAAGTGGCTACCCTTTGGCTACCCTTCTTTTGACTATCCTTTGAGGGGTAATGGTGATCTTTTGAGGCCTCAGAACCATTAGGCCTTGGTTTTCCTGAACCCAGTAAAAAAGTATTTCTTATGACTACACATTATTGTAGCATAATTAATTTATAGGCCAAAGCTTTTATCCCAGGATAAACGGGACACAAGAAAACAGAGCTGTGAATGTGCAGTGTGTTCTGGAGAAGGCTTCTTACAAAATGAGGTTGTTTTCCTGGGGTCTATGGAGGAATCATATGACTTTAGCATGTAGGATAGTTGAGTTCATCACAGTCACTTATACCAAATTTCCTTTTCTAAAAAATATTTTCTAAGCCAATTGTAGCAGGTGTCTCTGGACCCCATGTCACATGCCTTCAGCCATCATTGATTTCAGCCACATTTGTGGTGGAATGAGCTCAGATCACACCACACTGACAACAGCTTAGCTTGAATTCTGCTTGTCTTTCTGCTCTAGGAAATTCTCAGGACTGAGGGAGAACGCTAGACTGACTAATCTTTCCCCTCCCAAGGAAAGCTTGAATGTGTAGGGTGATTAAAACTCCTGGGGACAGTCCTCAACTAATGAGGGGTGAGCCAGCTGGATGTGAGCCCTCTGTCCGCCAACTTTCATGGGGCTAATTCCAAGACATCTGTTTGTTTCTCAAGAGATTCTAGTGGAATCAATTCCCTAGTGCCCACAGAATAACCTTGACAGCTGTTTCCTCCTTCTACCTCCCTGATTCACTCTTATTTCCTGGGCTTATCACTCAAATACCTGAGGCTCTGCTTTCAGGGAATCCAAGCCAAGATGCCAAGAAACAAGATACTTGGTTCGTTAAGTAACCATTGTAGGAATTTGTACTTCTGCTATCCTTCATTGAAGTTGTGGTTTATTATTCTTGTTTTTAGTGATCTCTATAATACCTCAGTCTTTGCTGTGTATGATTAAGCCTGTATGGAAGCTTCGACTTGAATTACTGTCTGAAAGAAATTAAAGTGATGGCTAGTGATATGTAATACCATTCATTTGATAATCAGCTAATAAATCTTTGAGAAGGAAATAAGGAAAAATTCCCTGACTTAGAGAGGAGGTGTCCAGCTCTTGTCCTCATGGTTCCACACTAACAAAGTCAAACATCTCTCTGGCTTTGGTGTCCTCATCTTTAAAATCAGATATTGAACTAGAAGGTCTCTGTGCTTCTTAGCTTAGAAGTTCTATAATTTTACAATTCAAACACCATGGAAAGAACCATTTTTGTCTCTGAAGCTCAGCTGCAGTCAGCTACCACTCTGTGGAAGCCAGAAGGCTCAGGGCTGCTGGTCTTTTGTGCATCTCTCCTGGTTGGAATCAAGCATCATGCTTCTTTGCTTTCACAGCGCATTCTCTACCAACATGTGTGTATCTCTAGGTGCCAATATCTGGCACCTAGTAGGTGCTCAATACATGCTGTTTTAAAGGGAACTCCTGTCATCTTCTCAGAAACTTTTCATGGAACCCTACTAGAAAGAAAACAGTTTTTGATGGACACTCCATTGGTCAAGATGACATGTATCATGTTCATCTGTCACAGAAACGGAAGGGGAGTTAGGTAACTTTTTAACAATCACATTTTGTGAATAATTTCTATGAAAATGTTTTATGTAATATGAATATGACGCTTACTCCATATTGCTTTGTTTTGTAGTTATTTGTGTTGTGTTTAATTCTGTTATTGTAAGTTCTCTTGAATTTAATCATGTTCTAGCCATCTGTATATACCACTAATACTTGCCACATAAGACACTTGTGAATTGCGGCGAGGGGTGGGGTGGAAAGGGAAGAGAAAGACTCTACTACTTGTAGGAATTAGGACTTATTAGGAAATGTGTCTGAGATATTTGAAAAGAATAGGTAGAAAATAAATTCCAGTGTGATAAACAGCTTTGTAATAAGTTAAGTTTGGAATAATTATATGTTATACTTCCCGTTAACATGTTCATTGGTAAAAAAAAAAAAAATCAGTTGAAGGTCACATTTAAAAAAATGTTTAAGTGACATATCTATCAAAGTAAGTATTGGGAAATGCAATTTTAATCACTGTAAAAAAGTACCCAAATAATCAGTTCAAAACACTAATGTGATTCAGAGAAAGAGAAGGAAGAAGAGAGACAAAGGAAAAGAGGAAGGAAACATTCAGAGAGATTGCAAGCAATCAAGAGCGTTCAGAGGAGAGACCTGTGGGCTGGTATGGATGTTAGACCTAGGTAGGTGGAGAGATTTTTATTGCTGTTATGAGCTTTGTTGAGATATAATCCATATGTACCATAAAATTCACTCTTTCCAAGTGCGCACAGTTTATGTCTCGGTATGCTCATAATGTTATGCAATCATCACCACCACCTATTTTTAGATTATAAAAGAAACCACATACTCATTAGCAATCATACGCTATTTCCCTCTCTTTCCCCTGACACTCCACCCTACCCTAGATAATTATTATTCTACTTCCTGGTTCTATAGATTTACCGCGTTTGAACATCACATATAAATGAAATCATGTAATACATGACTTTTATGCTCATTTTTCACTTAATATAGTGTTTTTGAGATACATCCATTTTGTAGTATCTATCATTCATTCATTTTTATTGCCAAATAATATTCCATTGTACAAATTTACCACGTTTTATTTATCTGTTCATCAGTTGATGCCATTTCGATTGTTTCCACTTTTTGGCAGTTTTGAATAAAGCAGTCATGAACACTCATGGGCAAGTTTTTGTCTGGGTATATGTTATCACTTATCTTGGGTGTATACCTAGGAGTAGAATTGCAGAATCATATGGTAATTCCATGATTAACCATTTGAGGCACTGTTAAACTGTTTTTCAAAGTGACTGTACATTTTTCATCTCATCAACGGTGTGTGAGGGTTCCAATTTCTCCACATCATTGTCTATATTTCTTATCCATTTTTTTTTATTATAGCCGTTCCTGTGGGTGTGAAGTGACATGTTATTGTGGTTTGGATTTACATTTTCCTAATGACTAATGACATTGAGTATCTTTGCATGTGTTTGCTGACCATTTACATATCTTTGGGAAAATGTCTATTCAGATATTTTGTCCATTTTTCAATTGGGTTGTTTACCTTTTTATTACTGATTTATAAGAATTCTTCACATATTCTGGAAATAGGTAGAAGTTCCATTTCAGATATATGATTTGCAAATTATTTCCTATGCTTTTGTGGGTTGTATTTTTCACACTTTTGGTAGTAACCTTTGAAGCACAAAAGTTTATAGTTTTGTTATAGTCCACTTTATTTGTTTTTTGTTTTTTTATTTTTTTTAAAGATTTTATTTATTTATATGACAGAGAGAGCACAAGCAGAGGGAGCAGCAGGCAGCCGGAGAGGGAGAAGCAGGCTCCCTGCCAAGTAGGGAGCCTGATGCAGGGCTCCATCCCAAGACCCCAGGATCATGACCTGAGCCAAAGGCAGAGACTTAGCCATCTGAACCACCCATTTGTTTTTTATTTTGCTGCGTTAGTTTTTGGTATTATATTTGAAAAAGCCATTGCCAAGAGCATGAGGATTTACTCCTACATTTTCTTCTAAGAATTTCATACTTTTATTTAGATTTATGATTCATTTTGAGTTAGTTTTTGTGCATGTTGTGAGTTAGGGGGTTAACATCATTCTTTTACATGTGGATATCCAGTTGTCCCAGTGCCATTTGTTGAAAAGACTTTTTTTTCCTCCACTGAATGGTCTTGGCACCATAAAAAATAAGTCAGTTAACTATCCAAGGGGTTTATGTCTGGTCTCTTCTATTCCACTGATTTATGTGTGTCCATTTATGCCAGTACCACATGTATTAATTACTGTAGTGTTATAGTAAGTTTTGGAATCAGGAACTGAAAGTCCTCTTACTTTGTTCTTCCTCTTCTGTGTTGGGTTTGTTCTGAGGATTTGGGATCTTTTATAATTACATGTGAATTTAAGTATTGACTTTTCCATTTCTGCAAATAAGGCATTTGATAGGAACTGTGTTGAATCTGCAAATCAGTTTTTCTGGGGGGTAGTGCCATCTTAACAAAATTGTCTTCCCAGTTTATGAGTTGGGATGTCTTTCCACTTATTTAGGCATCTTCTTTAATTTCTTTAATAATGTTTTATAGTTTTAGTTATATTTTTCACATCTTTTATGAAATTTATGCCTAGATATTTTATTCTTTTTTTGATGCCATTATAAAAATAATTGTTTTCTTAATTTTATTTTCAAGGGAACATTATTATCAATGAACATTGACAGTGTATAGAAATATGATTAATCTTTGTATATCTATCTCAACCTTGCAACCTTGCTGAACTTATTAGGTTTTTTTAGTGGATTATTTAATATTTAATTAAACATTAAATTAATATTTTAAAATATTAATATTATTAAATAATATTAACAATTAATATTATTTAATATTTTCTACATATAAGATCATGTCATCTGCAAATAATGATAGTTACTTTCCAGTCTGGATGACTTCCCCTTCTCTTGTCTAGTTGTCCTGGCTAGAATCTCCAATACAATGCTGAACAGAACTAGTGAGAATGGACACCCTTGTCTTGGGCTTGATCTCAAGAGGAAATCATTCAGTTGTTCAACAGTAGGTATGAGATTAGCTGTGGGATTTTTCATGGATGACCTTTATTAGGTTGAGGAAGTTCTTTCCTCTTCCTAGTTTGTTGAGTGTTTTTATTATAGTGGGGCGTTACGTTTTGTCAAATGCTTTTCAAAATTTTTTTATTCAGTTAATATTATGTATTATATTTCCTAGGCTAAATCCCACTTGGTTGTGGTATACGGTCCTTTTCCTATGTTTCTGGATACCACTTACTAATGTTTTGTTGAGTATTTTTTTGTGTGTGTCTGTATTGATAAGGAATATTGCCAATAGTTTTGTTTTCCTGTGATGTCTTTATCTTACTCTGATATCAATGTAAGAACGTTCTCATAGAATGAGCTAGAAAAATTTCCCTCCTCTTTTACTTGCTGGAAAAGTTTGTGATGGAATTGGTTTTTAATTTTTATTTCAATGTCTGATAAAATTTACTATGAAGTTGTATAGGTCTGGGCTTTATGGAAATATTTTTAGTCACTAATGTGATGTCTTTGTCATGGAGATTTTAAACTTTCTCTTTTCTTGACTTAGTTTCCAGAATTTGTATCTTTCTACTAATTTGTCCCTTTCCTTTAGGCTATCTAACTAGTTGGCATACGGTTGTTCATAGTCCTCTTTACTTCTTATAGTTAGTTAATGATGACCCCTCTCATTCCCTGCACTCCTGTGTCTGCTTTGTCTTGGTTAGTCTAGTTAAAGCTTGCTAATGTTGATCTCTTCAAAGAACCAATTTTGAGTTCCACTGATTTCCTCTATTTTGCTCTGTCTTATTTTGTGTATCCCTGCTGCAAATTTCCTTCTGGGCAGTACTTTCGCTGCATCACATGAATTTTGGTACGCTGTGTTTTCGTTTTCACTCATTTCGAGGTATTTTCTACTTTCCTTTTGATTTCTTTTTTGGCACATTGGTTATATAGGAATATATCATTTAATATCACATATTATTGTAAATTTCCCAAAGTTCCTTCTGTTATTGATTTTAATTTAATTCCATTGTGGTTTTGAAAGCATATTTGGTATGATTTCAGTCCTTGTAAATTTATTAAGAATTGTTCTATGACCTAGCGTATGATTTATGTTGGAGAATGTTCTATGTGCACTTGAGAAGGATGCCTGTTTTGTGTTCTGGGGTAGAGTGTTCTCTAGATGTCTGTTAGGTCTAGTGTTGTTGCGAGTTTTCTGTCTGGTTTTTCTGTTCATTATTGGAAATGTGGTATTGAAGTGTCTGACTTCTATTGTTGAATTATTTATTCTTCCCTTTGATTCTGTCAATTTTGCTTTATATATTTTTAGGTGCTGTTGTTAGGGGTATGTATGGTCATAATTCTGGTATCTTCCCTATAGATTGATCCTTTATGATTATGGAACTCCCTCTTTATCTCTAGTAACAATTTTTAGTTTTTAAAATCTATTTTGCCAGATATAGCAACTCCAGTTTTCTTTTGTTTACTTGGTAAACAAGTTGGTAAACAAACTTGGTATATCTTTTTATGATCTATTTACTTTGAACATATTTGTGTTTAGTGGGTAGTTTTTGTTTAATGATTTCAACTTTTTTTTAAATTTATTTTTTTAAATAAACCATACAAGTCATTTTTTCCTCTTGATGTACAGTTCTAGGAATTTTAACATGTATAGATATGTGTAACCAAGCCTATGATAGTATAGAAAAAATTACATCATCTCCCAAACTCCCTTCTTACAAACCTAATTCCTAGCATAGAATGATATTCTCCCTTGTGGAGAGTTCTCATTACACCATCATAGGTTAGGGATTCATATTACATTATGATCATTATCACTATTATTTGACAATGATTTTGTTGTCTTTTCTCTTCAAGTTTTCTGAGGCTTTGTGTCAAGCTATGCACAGAACTACCTCAGCATGCAGAGTTAAGGGCAGGTGAGGATTATTTTCTGGGTTATGATGTTGATTAGAGTCATTCAAATGTAGAAGATTCTTAGAGGAATGGACGTGGCACCAAGATGAAGCTGAGGCTTGAGTCTTATTTAAGGACTGGTATTTTCCACCAATGTTGGGAGCACTGTTACCGCATTGTCATATTACCTAATCTGAATGGTAGCCGAGAAATTCCAGGTCTTCGGTGATAGCTGAGCAATTATATATGCATCCTTAAGTATGCTTGGCATCCTGTATAATCCTCCGGCTCCCAATTGACTCTGGAAAGCAAATAGAGGGTAACAATAGAGTCCTGTAATGTTCCTGTGTAGGGCTGACCTTTGTATCATCGTTAATCCTTGTCCTCTCTTTTCAGAGACAAGAGATTACATTAAAAGTGCATGAAACCCTTTCTCGAGCCACAGGGCTGGGCTGCTTTTCCTCTTCAAAAACCCAAAGGATTTAACAGGATTTTCCCCTTCTCAAACATTACCCACCTATCCTGACCTTCACAGCTTCCCAACATTAGGGAAAGGCAGGAAGTTTTCCCTGTGGTTTTTCTTTGTGACGACATGATGGGGCAGGTTGATCAATGGGGGAAAACCCATGTCAGAACACGCCTTCTGTGTACATTCCCAATATTTGCTATAAGTAGGGCCATCCCAGACCCAAGCTGCTATCAGAACCTAGCATCACTCCCAGAGCACTGGGTACTCGGCGCTGAGCAGATCTATTCTTAGAGCTGAAAATGATGTGCGGTAGCAAGGTTTTGCTCCTGGCTGCTTTGATGTCAGTGCTGCTCCTCCACCTCTGCAGCAAGTCAGAAGGTAAGTATCAGTCTTTTCTGCTGACACAGGAGGAAGAACTGTTTTCATTCTCCTCTAAACCTTGAGCTCTCCTGGGGGTCCTCAAGGAAAGGGAGCCTGTTAGAATGTCTTCAGATGTGATGGGAGTTGTCACTCACTGGTCTGCGAGGAGGGAACTGTGATTGCTGCTGATCAGGCTTTTTTTTTCTCTGTTCTCAATCCCAGCAGATATTTGGGGTGGCTGGGTTCTTAGAGAACCCCAAGCTCCACAACAAGGCCAAAGTGTTATTTTTGGGAGTGATGTAAGTTGTGGTATGTTACTGGTGAATGGGGTCATTCTGAAACGTGGGAAACACTCCCACTTTTCCAACGTTTTCACCTCCCACCTCAATCGTTGTAGTAAAGTTCAGAACTCATCCGTTAGAGGCAGATTATGGCATCTGACTTCTCCATCCTTACATGGCTTTGGGCTGTTTCTTGCCAACTTAGAGATATATTTATCCCTTACCTTACAGCAGGTTATAATTTAACCTGGGGGAGTGTCTGAGTATTGCTTTATGACTGTGAGAGTACATCACTTTTAGCAACAGGTGCATTCCTGGAAATGCACGTGTTGAACTTTTATGACCAAAATATTTCCATTAACACCGCAATTTCAAAGTGCTTTTGCAGCCCCTATAAATTGCATTTTCCTTTGTAACTGCTTAGCATTCCCCTTCTCTCAATGTCCGATGCTAAATAATAGATTAAAATCTCCATATTTATTCATTTTCTGAATTTGGAAGGTTATCTGTAAGAGTTTCTTCAAGTGGGAGATAGTCATATTCTTGAGTGATTATAATGAACTTACATGAAACACTGTCAGTTTGTGTTTCTCACTAGAGATATTCCTTTTGTTAGAAGTCACAGGCTACTAAACTGTATTATTAAACCAAAAATCACCCAGCAAATAAGCTCCTCCTCTCTCTCTCTCTTTTTTTTTAATAAGAGAGCTGGAAACTACATTAAATCTGGTCTCAAAGACATTGCAACTGTTTCTCTAAATAGTTTCTTTACCATATACAACTACAACTTTGAGTAGTTCCATATTACCTATTACAGGATAAATTCAATCACATATACTCAATACCTTTAATTTCTTTTCAGCAGCAAGCAACTTTGATTGCTGTCTTCGATACACAGAACACGTCCTTCATCCCAGATTTATCGTGGGCTTCACACAGCAACTGGCCAATGAAGCTTGTGACATCAATGCCGTCGTGTAAGTTATTAATTGACTGTCATTCGATTGTGTCAGGAGTATGTGGGAATTTCAAATAAAAAAAATTTTTTGCCTTTCTGTGGTTTCAGAAATAACTGATGTGGCAATGATATGTATGTTTTGATAGTACATATGTATTCCAAAGTTGAAATAGGACTGGAATAAGGCAAAAGCTGTGTGTGTGTGTGTGTGTGTGTATTTTTTTTTTTCAAAGAACAGAGTTAAGGGCAAGCTCACTTTTTAAGATAAACTCATAAGCTACTAACATGCCATCTCAGGAAAACATGGGAGACATAAATTTTGAAATGAGCATCTTCTACCAGAGAATGGTTGGGGCTATAAGTAAAAACTCAGAGTTATTATACTTTCACATGTAATAATCTTGATCCACATGGGATATTATACTTCAGAGTGATATGGGTTATTGATTGGATATACACATATTTTGTATAACCACCAGCAACAAAATTAAATAATAATTCTGAGACTTATTTCTCAGTTATGGCACAGCTAATTATTAAAATATGGAGAAAGTAAGAGAGAATCACTTTTATTTCCTGCATCAAGCTTTATCAGAAACAATTTTTTGTATTTTCTTTCACCTCTGAAACAAATAAAATGCTTAATGGGTAGAGCAGTCCATTGGAATACAAAATTTCCATTGCATGTTCTCTGAAATAGCAATTCAAAACTCTTTAAGCACAAATCAAATTTTCTGTGTTTTTTTTCTTTAAGCTTTTACACAAAGAAAAGATTGGCTGTGTGTGCAGATCCAAAGAAGAACTGGGTGAAAAAGGCTGTGCAAATCCTCAGGTATGGGACATTTCTCATCAGCTCCTCTTCAAATGTCTGGGACAAAGGTCACATGCAGAGTGGTGGATCATAGGTTTGCTGGGACCCTTTAACTTAAACACTATAGAATTTTATTTATTTTCTTTTTTAAAGATTTATTTATTTATTTTAGAGAGTGAAAGAGCGGGGGGGGGGGAGGGAGCAGAAGGAGAGGAAGAGAGAGAATCTTGCGTTGAGCAAGGAGCCTGATACCGAGCTTGATCTCACGACCCAGAATCATGACCCGAGCAGAACTCCAGAGATGATTGCTTAACCAACCGAGCCACCCTGGGTGCCCCAGCAGTGTGGAATTTTAAAGGGGAAATTTGAGTTGGACCATGAAAACAAAAGTTTATTTTTTCCACTTATGCATCATTTTTATCTTTTTTCTAAATTAGTGATTTTCCCATGATGTGTAAGAGTCTCCTATGCATTTGATAGTCGCTAGCTGCTTGACTTTTGTTGTAAAGATGCTTCCTATGTATATAATTTACAGACTGCATGACATTTTGTTAAAACCTGAAAAATAGTCAAAAAGAGATCAATGGTTGTGACTTACAGTGATGCTACATTTTATTTCATCAATATGAATACAAGTCACCTAACACAAAGTTGTTGTAGACATTGAATTTAAAGACGCAACCCAAGTGTTGGGTCCTGTATCTGTCATTAGCTAGCTGAGTTATGTTGGGCAAGGCCCTTCCTCTCTGAGCCTTGATTTGCTCCTCAGACTCTTGAACTGCTGGCATCCTGAGATGAGGTTGGGGAACGAGAGGCAATCTTTGGTTTTTTTTTTTAATTTTTTATTAACATATAATGTATTATTTGCCCCAGGGTACATGTCTGTGAATCGTCAGGCTTACACATTTCACAGCACTTAACAGCACATACCCTCCCCAATGTCCATAACACAGCCACCCTATCCCTACCCCTGCACCTCCCAGTCACCCTTAGTTTGTTTCGTGAGTTTAGGGGTCTCTTATGGTTTGTCTCCTTCCCCATCCCATCCTGTTTCATTTCTCTCCCCCACCCTGCCTCTCAGATTCTTCATATCAGAGAGATCATGTGATAATTGTCTATCTCTGACTGACTTATTTCGCTTAGCATAATACCCTCCAGTTCCATCCACGTTGTTGCAAATGGCAAGATTTTGTTTCTCTTGATGGCTGCATAGTATTCCATTGTATATATATATACCACATCTTCTTTATCCATTCATCTGTTGATGGGCATCTAGGGTCCTTCCATAGTTTGGCTATTGTGGACATTGCTGCTATAAGCATTCGGGTGCACGTGCCCCTTGGGATCACCACATTTGTATCTTTAGGGTAAATACCCAGTAGTGCAATTGCTGGGTCATAGGGTAACTCTATTTCCAGCTTTTTGAGGAATCTCCATACTGTTTTCCAGAGTGGCTGCACCAGCCGAGAGGCAATCTTTAGATACAAAAGCCATTCCTCCTAGCCAGTTGCCCTGTCGTTGCTTAATTTTTTCTTCTTTTTCTCTTTACAGCCACAGAGTCAAAAAGATGTAAAATGGATGCTCTCTGGAATGGAATTGGACAGAGCCCAGGAACAAAAAGAATCTAGCTGGAGTTGGTGGTTGAAAGTGTAGCACATACTTGATTTGTGCTTCATTGGACTTGTCCAATTAATGAAGTTGATACATATTGCATCATAGTTTGCTTTGTTAAGCAACACATTAGAGTCAAACTCTATTTTATGTTATTTATATATATATATATATGTCTTTTCGTGTGTTTTGCTATTTAATACTAATTTTCTATAAGCTATTTCATTTAGTATGAGGTATAATGTTATGTTCGGAGGAATGAGGTTATATGGACTTTCTTGTAAGCAGCAAGCTCTTTGTAAAAAACTATTTAACATTCTTCTTGTACATTGTTTTGTTTCCATAACTGTTGTAATTATCTTATAAAAGAGAAAAATGATGATAAAAATAAATATTGAAAATTAAAGAATGAACTAAAAATTGCTTGTTGATAGAGTTATATAGCACTTTTTAAGATATCTATTAAATTTTTTTAATATTTAAAGGTATAGTAAATCTAAATATTGGAGGAGGGGATCATATTTCCCCATTTGCTTCTGACTAGCTCTTTCACTTTCCGCCTCATGGTCCTGGTTTTCAGTCTATATGTATTATAATGGAAGGTTTTTTTTTTTAATTCAGATTAATTTTTTTAAATTCAAGCCAAAAATTAGAAAATCCATAGCCCCATTAGAGCTCCATAGCTCAGTGCTTATCAATATAAAACTTTTCAAAATAAAGTGTGCCTATATACTTTGTGACTTAGGGGACCTAATAACCACTGAGAAAATGCCTTGAGAAATCCCTTTGTCCATCATGGTCATCAGCGAGGGACCTAGAAATGGGCATCTTAGCACAGAAACATTTCTCTATTTCAAAAGTCCCCCAGAGTCATCCTTAAGCAGTTTCCAAAAAGAAAATGACAAGGCAGGGGGTTCTAGGAACTGATTGCCTCACTAAGTGGAGGAGAGACTTGAGGTGTGTGAGACTTAGCAAGAACCCAGACAAAAGATGAAAGGGTCCTCAACCAAGGGAGTTACTACCACAGTGTTCAAATAGCAAAGTCTGTGACTTGAAACAGCACTCAGGACTTAGACTCCAAAGGCCACAAAGGATCCCTGGAGGCAGGCGCACTGATGATATGATGCCAAATCCAAACACACAAACCCATAAAGCAGGGCAATGGTGGGTCGTTGGTATGGAGCCAAGAGCTGTAAATGGCTCATTCAACCCGGCAGTTGTCTCTATGCCCAGGAATAATAACACTGAGTCATCAGGGAAAGTATGCTCAATATCCTGTTTGTTTATTCATCAAACATGGGTTTAATACCTATTATGTGCCAAGTACTGAGCCAAGTGAAGCTTGCAATACCAAGAGATAAAGTTAGGACTTGGTCTTTGCTCCCAGGTAATTAGGGCTGAGCAGTGAGGTGAGAGGGAGGGGACAAGAAAATCAGCTATTACCACACATGATGTAAGCACTTGGATAAAGAGAATCACAGAGTTCTGTGGGACATTAGTACTGAGGGCTTCCAGAAGGGAAGAATATTTGGTTGAATCATATTAAATAGCCAGTATTCGATGTTCTTGAACTATGGGGATGGCAATTGTGTATGGTTCCATATTTGAGCTGAGGTATAAATGGCCAGTAGGAGCCACCCCATTGGAAAAGCAAGAGATGTTTGGAAATATCAGGGGGCATATTTTAGTTCTCATAATGTCTGAAGGTGGGGGACTATGGGTATTTAGTGGGTAGGAGACAGGGATGCCAATCCTATTGGAATGCACAGGATAGCCCTACACAATGAAGAATTGCCCCATCCAAAATGTCAACCATGCCACCAATTTGGCAAACTGGATGAAGCGGAAAGTATGCAAGGAGTAGGGGTGAGGAGGAGTAGTTGCAGGTGAAGTGAAACTGTTACCTCAACCAAGTCAAGTGGTTTGAACTTGAACATGGGAACACTGGGGAACTTGTGAAAAGTCCAAGCAGGGAGAAAGGGATGTGAGGAGCAAAATAGAAGTAGAAGTAGCAGGGAGAGCAGCAGTGAGTAAGGTGAGAAATGGTGGGAACTCCGTGAAAACCAGGGTAGAAAGACAGATACATAAATAAATCTTTTTTTCTTTTTTTTTCCAATTATATTTGATTTTATTTTTTTCAGTGTTCCAAGATTCATTGTTTATGCACCACACCCATTGCTCCATGCAGTACGTGCCCTCCTCAATACCCACCATCAGGCTTACCCATCCTCCCACTCCTCTCCCTTACAAAATCCTCAGTTTGTTTCTCAGAGTCCACAGTCTGTCACGGTTCATCTCCCCCTCCAATTTCTTTAAAAAATCCAAAAAACAAAAGCAGAGAATCATACAAAGACCCACCCCCTACTCCTCCCCCATCACACAACTTCAACCAACCAACGGCCATCTTGTTACACCTATAAGACCCAACTCATTTCTTCCCATTTATATACCCCCTGAGTTACTGTGAAGGAATTCCCACATACCAAAGTACTGGGTCTATAAATATTTAGTTAAAATGCAAGAACACTTTCATCATCATAGATTTAAATTGATTTGAACTGATTCCCTAATATCACCAAATATCCAGTGTTAAAATATCCGTTTGAAAAAAAAAATCCCTGTTTATTTCCTCCCCAAAGTTGTTTTTATTTATTTATATATATATTTGCAGTTGAATTTGAATGGAAATCCAGATAAGGTCTAGACATTGCATTTGTTTGCTCTGTTTCTTTTTACTTCTAATCTGTTTCTTAACCCCTCACCTTTGTGATTTATGTTTTGGAGAAACCAGGGCATGTGTTCTGTAGTTTCTCATCTTCTGGGTCCTGTTGATTTGCATTCGTATGCTGAGATTTAGTATGTTCCCTAACTCTGAATTATAAATAGAGGCTGAATTGAAGCTCCATTTGAGGAAGGGGCATCTTATAAGTGACATTGTGCCATGTTGGCATAAAGTTGCCTCAACTGATATCAGCAACAGGTATGGAGGGGGAGACTGTGGGCTTGGGCCCAAGCTTTCTTAGAATGTGAAGAATTGATCAAGACCTTCACCCGACAGCTGTGGGTTGGGGGAGTGGGGAGTGAATGGGCTAATGACATGCATATATTTCAAAGAGTGTGATGGGGAAGCGAGCAGTAGGAATGGAGAAGCACCATCGCAGAAGCACAGGAAGGCTGGTTTCCATCTGTTTCTGACCTTGTACTTGTCCTGAGAAGACCATAGGGACATTGATGTTCTTGCCATAGACTCCAGTTTCAACTGAGGAAAGGATCTAGGGGAGGGAAAGATGGAAGGACAGGAAATAGTTGCCAGAAGAGTCCAGAGGGGGACATCATGGAGGTAAGTTGGGGGCACACAATAGTACTGGACTGGGAGCATGAGAAGTATGAGAAAGGACAGATGAATGCAAGGGCTTGGGTTGGGGTCCCAGTCATGTCATCAGTAATATCTAAGCTTCTGTGCTAGTATCACCTGCTAAGACTGCTGATGTATTATCTCATTTAAACACAAGGTAGGCCCTATTTTTGTGTCCATTTTCCAGATAGAGAAACTGAGGGTCAAAGGAATTAAGGCATTTACCCAGTGTCATACAGTTTTGTGAGATACGATGGAATCAGTTGGTCTCACGTTCTGCCCAGGCATCAGACATAAAGGTGTTTCTATATCAATGAAGACACACTTGTGGTATTTGATGCTTCTTTTTTTTTTTTTTTCAAGAGTTATTTATTTATTTTGGAGAGAGAGTGGGGGAGGGGAAGAGGGCAAGGGAGAGAGAGGATCTCAAGCAGAGACACGGGTCTTGATCTTCCAACCCTGACATCAAGACCTGAGCCGAAATGAGGAGTCCAATGTTCAACTGCCTGAGCCTCCCAGGCACCTCCCATGTGTTTGACACTTCTTAATGCTGTGCTTTTTCTTTGTTGTTAGATGATGGTTTGTCATCTTTCCAGCGGCTTCCTGGCTTCCACACAGCAGGTGCGATCCCCTCTGCTTCAGAAGCTGTGTTTCATGACTTGAAGGATTTCCATTTCCTAGGTCTCCACCCCCAAGGCTGCCTGGGCAGAGTTTGCCCTTGCCACCTGCGTCTTCCTGCCACCACGACGCCACTCAGTGGGGCTCTGACCTTGTCTGGGCCTGCCCTGGCCTGCCCCACTCGCTCCTTCTCTCTACAAATGGACTTGACAAACTTCAGGTGTGAAACCTGCCTGTAGGTGAGTCAGCCCAGGCGGAAATGCCAATCTCAGTGAAAAAGTGTTTTCTACTCTACAACAAAGCAGCATAAAACTGTTGCCTCCCAAAACCCAAACTAGAAACCTCCAACAACATGGAGTAACCTGGGCCAGCTGCGCTGCCCCCTCCCCAGGCATAGCTGCCTCTTTTCTTGCTCCCTAATCCCATTTTCTGTACCCACTTTGCTTTAGTCTCATGCTGGTCTTGAATTTCTTGGTTCCTACCTTTTCTTTCAATCCATCAGTAGACTTCAATTCTTGGCCGGACCAACCAAAACCTCATGATGGGTCACCACGCCCCTCCCCCCCCGCCGCCCCCCCTCCCCCGTCCCCCTTTCTGGCCACCTGATCTAAGCTGGTTTTCCTACTTACTTATTTCATAGCACCTTATAAATACTTAGAGATGCTGGTGAGCTGTTGGGGCTTCTGTTTTCACACTTCTAAAGTGGGGGTAATTTTGGTGCCTGCCCTATAGGGTTCTTATAAGGATTAAATGAATTTATAATTGGAACCATTCTTAGCACCTTGTAGACACCGAAATACTATCATTCCCGCCACTGGCACTAACTGTAAATATTTATTCATTTATGTACCAGTTGGCCGGTTTCTTGAGCATCTTCTGCTATTATAATAGAAGTTCATTGCTTCACAGATTTCCTTCTACTTGCTCACTTCTGAGTCTCCAATACCTAAAACAGTGACTGCCAAGAGGGGATTCTCAATAAATGATAGTTAAGTGAAATTATTTCTGTAAGATACTAATAATGAGACATGCATTCACAGTATAGGTGCATATGGACAAAGAAAATCTGTAAGAAAAATATGTTTATTGTATGATCTCATGTTATAAAAATATATATGCCTATTCATAGGAAAAATGAAAAGAGAAACACCAATCTGATTATTTTTCTTAATCCTAGACTTTGAAATAAGGGGTCAATTTTGTTTTTTTCTTAACATTTCTTTTTCTTTTTGAAAAATTCTCCACCAGGAAATACCTGGACTTACTTAAAAATAGAAATAGAATAGAAATAGCCACCTGATTTTATGTCTTACTTGTTAAGAAGTAACAGAAAGAATTTCTATTCTTGTTAAGAATAGAAATTTTAGAGATTCTGCTTTATTAGGTCCAGAGCGAGGTCCAAGAATCTCTATTTCTACAAGTCCCCAGCCAATTCTCACAATCAAATGAATTTGGTTCCTGGAAAAAGTCCATGAGTAAGGGAACAGATCTGTTTATCCCTGTGGAGGTTAGGGTCAGCCCAGAGGAGTACTATCTTTTTTTTTTTTTTTTAAGATTTATTTATTTATTAGAGAGAGAGAGAAAGAGTAGGCTCATGCAGGGGGAGGGGCAGAGGAAGAGGGAGAGAGACTTCCAGGCAGACTCCGTGCTGGACACAGAGCCTGATATGGGGCTCAATTTCACCAACCCGTGATGATGACCTGAGCTGAAACCAAGAGTCAGTCACTCAACCAACTGCCCCACCCTGGCACCCCTAGAGGAGTCCGATCTTCAAAGCATCTCTAAACTGGGAGGTTGATTAAGGAAAAGTTGATTAAAGCAAGAAAAATTTTGTTTCCTTCCCTACGGGTTGGCCTTATTCATCTGAAGGAAATGAGTGAGCTTTCTCTCCCTACACAGTGGGATCAGGTCACTCCCTGCTTCAAGGTGGTGCCATGTTGGACCTGTCCACCACAGGGACCAGGATTACATGATCAGCAGGAGGCGAGGCTGGGAATGGAGCCCGGGTCACATTGGTCCCCAAACCCACACCTTTAGAGCTACCGAAGAGAATGAGACCATCAGATTATTGGTAGCATTCCAAGCACATGTATCCTATCCGGAAAACTAGGACCCTGTTCACCCCTCTATCCCAGCGCTCAGCAGAGTGCCTGTCACTTTCTAGGTCCCCAGGAAATACCTGCGAAGTCAATAAGTGATTACGATTTTGCCTGCTCATTTGCAATACCATAAATCTGTGATTTTCTTTAACATCGAGTCTTTACTTTTCAGAGAATCCAATGCAATTGATACCCAAAAGAAGATAAGAAATTACAAGGAATTTGGGCACCGCTGCTCTCTGCTGAGTGACCTCCATGTCACTATCAAAGTCGGAACGTTAGAAGTAGATGGGCCTCCATTCTCAATTATTTCTCAGGCTCTCAAAGGTGATGTTAGAGGAAACTTGTCCCTCCACCTTGGTTTTCTGATTTAAGTTCATTGGACACATAGCCACGACCACATGTCTTTTTCAAAATTGTAGATTTCTGCTATGTTTCTGTTCTTTCGTTTTGCTCTGTTTTCTTGTCCATCTTCCGTCAACTCTCCTCCGACTGCTTAGTTGGAGCTGGATCCACCAAAGGGCAAGGTTAGTATCTCAAGGTGAGGCCCCAGGAAAAGCTAAAGAATGATTACGTAGGGAAGTGCATATACATTTGCACTTTATTTGAAAAGAGGCACGCATGACTTAAATACATTGCTCTTTGCTTAAGGTCACGACTCAGTAAAAGATGAAAGTAAAGGCCTCTGAGGTCACTTTTAAAAAATGTCATTCTTTTTAAGCTGTGCCTTCTGTGCTCGGTCTCCATTTTAAAATAATCATCTTTAGGGCACGTGGGTGGCTCATTCATTTAAGCTTCTGCCTTTGGCTCAGGTCATGATCCTGGATTCCTGGGACAGAGCCCTGTGGAGGGCTCCCTGCTCAGCAGGGAGTCTGCTTCTCCCTCTCCTTCTACCACTCCTCACCACACCCACCCTCGGCTCCTGCTCTCTCTCTCAAGTAAATTTAAAAAAATCATAAAAAAATAAAAATAAGTAAAATATCATTTTTAAGATTGCTTCTAATCTTATATCTTGTAATCCCATGAATCTGTGATGTACTACTTTGAGATCCTGTTTTAGTATATTAACAATATCTGGCATGTGCTTTCAGCTAACAAAAATATTTTAAAGAGCTTGATAGTGTATCATATGCGATTATTAAGTTTACTTTACATTTTGAGGAGCACCAAGCTGGTTCAGTCGGTAGAGCATATGACTCTTGACCTTGGGGTTGTGAGTTCGAGCCCCACATTTATTTAAAAATAAAATTTAAAAAAAATTTACATTCTGTAAAGTGTGGATTCTTAAGTCACAGTTTTACCTGGACATTTCCTTTATTGCATGGTTTTGAAAGAAGCTATTTCATTCTTTCTGCAAAGCTGACTGCTCCTAACAGAGAGAGTTCCAGCCAGGCTAATAAACTGCTGAAGACAATAATGTAATCCGTAGGACAGGAAAGTTTGGAAATATCAAAATGTCAGCATGGAGATTCTTGCATCAGATGGAACGTTGACCTCTTGACATCTACAAGCCTCTACACCTTAATATCCTCCATACCTGGCCCTGGATTTCCGTGTTAGGCAGGTTGCATCATAATTACCTGGACAGATTTTAAAAATACATACTAGGCTCCACCTAGAGAGATTCTTACACTATAGGGTGGAGTCTGGGAATCTATTTTTTTCTTTCAGGTGTCCAAGGTGGTTTGATGTTCCAGATTTTGGAATTCCTGCCCAAACATAAGTTCCTGTTATTTCAAAATATCTTATATTTTGGTATTCATATTTCTCAGACCCAGAAAACTTTATCAGTCCATGTTCAGTGTGGATGATAGAAACCACTACAGGTATTTTGATCAAAAAAGATTGCAATACAGGAAATCAGATCTTAGAACACTATTGGAAGGGCTGACAGAATGCATTCCAAGTTGGGTCTCCAAGAATAATTCAAGAACCAGAGGGAATCGACCCACCATGGGATTTGAGAATATCGACTGAAATCACCTGCTGCCGGTAAAGTGCACCTTTAGACTATCTAGAAGCTGGAAAGTAGACACCCAGGGCTGCAACCCAGGGAATAGGAAGCCTCATCAAGGGGCACCGATAACTTGTTACCCTTCAAGCTAGAGATGATGGATGTGGAATGCTAGCAAAGGCTTGCAAACCTCATGATTTCACAGCTTTGCTGCAGAGTACAAACCAGAGAAGAGCAATGGGAAGGTGACCCTGGCTTACTTCTACATTCTAAATCTTGACCTACTACATCTAATAGGCGTTCCTGTCACACCCAGGATCCTAGCCGTAAGGGGTTTGAAAAATGTGGTTTTAGCTTTCCAACCTCTCCAATTATGAGAAGAAGGGTAGAGGGGAAGCTGAGGAGGCCCGTCTCCGACATCCAGCACACCGGGAAAACACATGGCCGGTACGAAGGCCATGTCTGTAATGTAGAGCAAGGTCGCTGGTCTGACTATCATGGGGAATGTAAACAGGAGGATGTCAGGAGGCATGGAAGGGAACTTGGGATTTGACTCTGAACCCCTGAAGGGTGAATAACATGATTTGATCTTTTTGGCCGCAAGGAGTGGGATAGGGTAGAGGAGAGTAGGACTAGATGCCAGGGACAGTGTGTTGCCCCCTGTGGATGGAATCACGGGCTTCGTTAAGCATATTGAATTCATATTATTTTAAATATATTTGGTTTGATGCTATCTTATTTTAAATTATACTCTTTATTATGAGTTTTAAAAGATGATTTCATTCATTACAATTCTTTCCTTTTGTTAACATTTTCATTATAAAAATTTTCAGATATATGGGAAAGTTGAAAGGCTAGTATGAATACCATGTACCGAATAACTAGTCTCAACACCTACGAACATTTTGCCATATTGTTCTCTTACTCTGTTTCAATCTCTGTCTGTCTCTTTCTCTGAATTATTGAGTTGAATTATTCAAAGTAAGTTGCAAATATTGAGCTCTTCATATCGTAAGAATTTAACAGGCATTTCCTGAGACAGTGAAATTCTCCTCCATAATCAATAGGTCAATTATCACACCGAATAAAATTAACAATCATTTTTATAATATATCTAGTGCCTAGTCCATATTATACTTTCCCCAAATTGTGCTCCACATAGATTTTTTTTTGTATTTTTTTCTTTAAAATTAGTTTCCAACAAAGGTTTACACATTGTGCTTGTTGACTTATACCTTTTGATCAGACGTTTATGCCAGACCTGCTCCAGTTACTTTTTTAAAATCATATTGATTGTTTGAAAGGTTGTTTCATAAAATTGCACATTCTGCATTTGACGATTGTTTCTTTTAATTTCACTGTCCTTTATTTATTCTCTGTCCTCCAAATTCCCTTTAGACTGGGAGTGAAATCTAAAAGCTGATCAGATTCAGGTAAACTTTTCTGCCCTGAGTTTATGGGTGAGGTTAACATCATATACTTCCCTTCACAACGCACACAATGCCAGTTTGTCCCACAATTAGTGATGCTAATTTGGTCACTTGGCTCAGATGGTGACAGACATCTCTCTCTTGCAAAAGAGGTATGTCTCTTGAAAAGACTAAGGAGTCTGTGGGGTGACACTTTTGACATCATGTCATGTCAATATCCCCAGTGAAATTTACATAGTGGCTTTACATCCAGTGATGATCCTGCATGAATTAATTATTTCTTCAGTGGTTGTAAATCTCCTATTATTCTTTCTGTATTATTGGCTGGAATTCCTCTGTAAAGAAGAGCTGTTCCTCAGCACTTTGGGATGATATTCCCAAAAGGTATTAATATCCAGAGTAATGCTTTGGTATAATAGATATTGCCAGTAGTGTGACTTTTTTTTTATTCAATGTGTCTCAATCACTTAGTATTGATGGAGCCCACAGTCCTAAAACTTGACCCCTGTGTGTTTGATATGTACCCACTGATCTTTGAACATTCCTTGCTTTCAGCAACAAGATGCCCCAGCTGTTTTCTGCACTTTCTCTCCCTCAAAACTAGAATCTGCTATTTCTCCAAGAAATCATAGCTATGTCTGGCCAAGTGGGAGGGGTCTACAGAAACCAAACATCTTTGTTCTAGGTTACTGATTGTCACCAGGTGTCCTGCTTTGAACATCTTCCAGGGGAAAAGAACCAGGGAATATATTTCTAAAAGTACATGTGTTCCCATTGATATTTTCTATTAAGTATTACATTTTGCCATTGTAATTAATATTATATCATCAATATTAATATATAATATTATTATATATTTGTATATATCATTGTAATTAATATTATAACATCAATATTAATATATAATATTAGTATACATTTGTATATATAATACGTAATATATAATATTGACATATTTATATTTAATCATATTAATATTTTCTATTATATTCATATGATCATATAATTAATATTTATAATAGTAAATATATATCATAAATGTAATATTATAATATTAAAATATTATAAAATATAAACCAAAATATAAAATATAATATATAATACATTATATAATATATAAAATAAAAATATTATAAAAAATCTATAAATTGTATAAATATATAATCTATATAATTAATATTTATAACATATTAACATTTGATTATATTATAATATATTAATATATTTATATTATATTATTAATATTATAACTTCTTGGGTTTTAGTTTTGGTCTCTCTTTTTACATTGTCAGTCTTGGCTCCTGAAAATAACAGCATATTTACTTGCTTTATCTTACAGTATATATGAAATAGTTTCAAAATAGTAGCAATGTTGTTATTAACAATAAAACCAATAAATGAAGTTTGTAATTTCTTTCTAGGTCTATATAGAATATATCTCACTAAGTGTATATAGACTGCCATGTTCAAAATCACTTGAAATAAAAATTTTCTTCTGTGTTGTTATCGACTTGACAAATGATTAGGTACATTGTTTCCTCTTTTTTTTCTTTTTGATTTGATTCTCTAGCATTTTATTATAAGGTTCTTCAAACATATAGAAAATTTGAAACAATTGTACAGTGAACAACCATATACCCACTAACTAGATACCATGATTAACATTTAACACAATTTGTCCATCTCCATCCATCAATCTGACATAGTTTTGATGCATTAAAAAAAACTTGCAGACATTAGTATACTCCACTCCCAACCACTTGAGGCTGCATATCAAGAACTATGGTTTGATATTTGTTTCCAGTACTCCAGTTTTTTTGAAGGCAATTAACATGAAACAAAATGCACAAATCTTAAATGTACCATTCCATTGGTTTTGACAAATGAATACATTTAGAGAATCTAAATGTTATAATATAACATTTTATAATATAACATAATATAATATAACAATTGTGATCAAGCTGTATTCTCTTTTGTGTTGGATTTCTTTTGCTCTGAAAAGTTTTGGGATTCGTCCACACTGAAGTATGCATTAATACTGTATTTCTTTTTTATTACTGAGTAATGTTCCTTTGTATCGATACACCACAGTTTGTTCATTCAGTTCCCCTACTGATGGACATGTAAGTTGTTCCCAGTGTGGGGTTTTTACAAAGAAAGCTGCTATGAATATTCTTGTAAAGTCTTTTTGTGGGCATACATTTTCATTTCTCTTGGATGAGTTAAGTAGGAGTGGAATTCTGGATCAGAGGCTAAATGTATATTAACTTTATAAGAAAGTGCCATATTTTTTTCTGAAATGGTTATAACATCTTAAACTCCTACCAACTGTGTGGGAAACTTCCACAACCTTGCCAGTCTTTAATGTTGTTATAAAAAAATTTTTGTTTTTAGTTATTCCAGTACGTGTGCAGTGGATTTTGTTATTGTTGTGTAGTTTTATCTTTTGAGTTTGTAAAATCTTATGATCTTATCCTGATTTTTTAAAAGGTTTTATTTCTTTATTAATTCTGGGACCTCAGTATCAATGCATCACAGAAATTAAAGCCTGTCTGAGATTTTATATATGATTTAATTTAACACTTTTTACAAGTATTGAAAATGAGGCTCAGAAAAAAAAAAAAGAGGCTGAGGGAGCTTGTACAAGTATATACCAAGAAGATTCTAGAATGTGAACTATGAGTTTCCCATCTCAGTCCTTTCTTTTCTACAACGCCCCTGACCCTTGACCATGTGTTTTCACCCTTAGTGATGACACTCCCTTCTTGCAAAAAGTTGCTGATTCTTGACTTTAAAAAAACAGTATGGCTGACTGTGAGGACAAATGTGATCATTTTGCTTGAAGTTTTGATCTCTTTTTTGTTCCATTGACTCTTATCTATAATTCAGTAAGGATTTATTCATCAATTAGGAAGGAATTTGATGAAGGAGGAGGGGCAGATAATGGGACTGATGGAAGCCTGGAGAGTCTTTTTTTCACATATCTCAATCATCATTTTCTGAGAGTGTTACAGCAATTCACAAAAATTTTCTAATGATAAACATTCTCTTTCCATATCAACTTTAAAAAAAATTTATTTGTTTGAGAGAGAGAGAGAGACAGAGAGAGAACACAAGCAGGGGGAGCAGCAAATGGAGAGGGAGAGGCAGACTCCCCGCTGAGCTGGGAGCCTGATTCGGGGCCGGATCCCAGGACCCCGGGATCATGACCTGAGCCAAAGGCAGACACTTAACCGACTGAGCCACCCAGATGCCCTTCCTCCCAACTTTTGAAAAAGCTCTGAAATAACCTCTCTGATATGCACATACTTAACATCAGCTTGAAGAACCTTTTCAAACCTTCATTGTCCAATAGAGGAAATATTAAAAGTGGGAGAGATTTAAAAATGAGAATTTTAAACTGACTTCTCACAGACGCCTTCATCAAAAATCATTTAAAAAATTGTAGAGCATTAACTCACACATTCAATTAACATCTAAATTAAAGGAGACATTTGTTTTTAAATGGGGAGATTTTTTACTAGCAATACTTCGCTGGCATTAAAATAAAATGCCTGAACATATGTTTACGATGGCAGTTCTTTAACGTGTTAAACTTCACTCCATCTCACTTCTACCGCCTCTGCAGTAATTGATCTCCAGAGAAGGATGAAGACACAGTGTCAGGTCTGGCCCCATGTCTCTGTTTGCATCCTTTAATTTTAAAAAATTAATCTAAAAAAAAAAAAAAGAAAAGAAATCAATCCAAAAAGACTTGTACTGTATATTGGCTAATTGAATTTAAATTAAAAAAAAAACAACTTGTAACTGTAGAAAATGTACTGGTGGGCATCTATTAATTAATGGGGGGGGTTTCAGGAGGGACCCTGTGACATAGGTAGAAATGAGGTCTTCTGTTTGCATCTTGCCTCAAGTGGTAACAGAACTCCACAGAAAGTCCCTGGAAAGCCCAGATCTCTTGATCCCAGAACTGCTGGAATGGAAAGGCCCCCCCTGAGCTCAGGAATGTGGAGACTCAGTGGTGCTGCCCGTCCTTTATCTTAGGGCTGAAAGCACAGCATGGGATGTGGACCACAGCTTCCTTCCCCCTGCTCAGCACAAAGGCTTATACAAGCTTCACCCCATATACCAGCAGTATCGGCGGGAGCAAAGCTTGTTACACGTCAAAGAAAAGAAATGATCAGAGGGGGTGTCATCCATGCACACTTGACCCAAGTTCTCCTAAGGTAGATCCTTGGAACATTTTCAGACACAGAATAAGTCTGTAATGAATCATCAATGTGAGGGAGTTTTATGAATTAGTACATGCATGGGAACACATTCTATAAACCAGTCATTTGGGTAGCTCAGGGCATTTAGAGATGAAAAATGCCCATCTTTGCCCATCATGGGCAAAGAAGGCAAGGCTCTGAATCAAAAGGAATTTCCACAGATGGCCAGTGGGAATATAAGTCATTACCGCCTCTTGGGAAGATGGTTTGGCATTTCCTACCAAAACTGAGCACAAGCATGCTCAGTGACTCAGCAATTCTTTCTCATTCCTGACCTGGAGAAATGCAGGCACACATATGCCAGGCTTCTTGTCCAAGAATGTTTCCAGCAGCCGTGTTTACAGTAGCTCCAAACGGGTTCATTGACTTTATAATGAACAAACTGTGGAATGTCTCATGCGATGGAAATCTAGAAAGAGGGGAAAAATAAGCAAGCTGCAGCTAAACGCCACGGTCTGGAACCTTAAACACGGCCCTGAGTGCCAGAGAGAAGACAAAAGAGAGAGATCTTCGTGTTCTGTCCATGGGATGATCTCATTTCTATAAAATTCGAAATCAGGAAAAATGAAACTTTGTTGTTTAAGGAGGCAGAGAAAGGTGGTAAAACTCTAATGAAGATTGAGGAAGTGATGAGCATTTAGGGCATGAATAACAGTTATTTTCAGGAGGGAGGAAGCCGTGTGTTTGTGTGTGACAGAAAAGGATACGCGAAGTTTGGGGGAGTACTAACCCAGGTTTTAAAAAAATAATTATCCAATATACTGTATGTTTGTGTTATGCATTCTTCCTATGTTGTTATGTCTGACTTTTTTTTTTTTAGAGAGAGAGAGAGAAAGACAGTATGAGTGGGGAAGAGGAAGAGGGAGAAGGAGGCTCCCTGTTGAGCAAGGAACCTGATATGGGGCTCAGTCCCAGGACCCTGGGATCATGACCTCAGCTGAAGGCAGACACCCAACTGACTGAGCCACCCAGGTGCCCCGTATCTGGCATTTTTAAAAACAGGTCAGTTTATAATCCCATCTTGAATTTTTATTGATAAGGAAGTTAAACCCATGGGGCGACAGATGCAGAGATGACATTTGACTAACCAGGCTAGGAGGGTCGGGGGGAAGGTGTCTTGGAACAGCAGCAGGAGATACTTAGAGAAAAGAGGAAAGTGTCATGGGCAGAGTAAGACTGCTCCCGGAGAGAAAGTGATGGGCCAAGGCTCCAGGTCTGTGTGTGAGAACATAAGAAAGGGGCTGGCTAGGCATGTCAGAGGCCAGATGTCCTCTGTATCGGTGTATGTCCCTGTATCCAGGGACGCCCACCCTCCCTTGTGTTTAGATTTACTGGAGGTTTTTTGAAGCAAGGGCATTCTTGTTACGAAGCAAGAACAGAAAGACCTAAAAAAAGAGGAAATTTTTCTAAGGAAAACTTAGAAGGGAAAATTAACACAAAGGAGAGACAAAGGAGAAAAGCGGGTAGAGAATGAATCAGGAGAAAATCTGAGGCAAAATATATGAAAGGAATAAAATCTAAAAGTATAAGGAAGGGCTATAGTGAGAGAGAGAGGAGGGTTGAGAGGCCCGATTTGCTTAGATGCCGAAAGAGGAAGAAAGGTACATGAAAGAGAATTGAGAAACAAAGTTTTAACAGAAAAGGAGAGAAATTGATCAGACGTGGCTAATGGGAATAGGAAAATTAAAAGTTCGTGTCTAATTGGAATGAGAAAATTAAAAGGAGCAAAAATAAAATGAGGATTATTTTTTAAAAGAACAAACATTTACAGGAAATCAAGGGGGCTCGTATTTCAAAGATCAACAAAACAAGTAATGGAAAAGACTTTAGGAAAAAAAAAACAAGAATGGTCATAAAAGTCTGCTTAGTTTACTCAATTGTTGATGCTGAAGGAAACGATCAGGCAAATGGGACAAAAATATTTATGCGTTATGATACTAGAGAAAATATAGAAGGAAAAAAGAATGAAAATGGTTAGATTTTTCTAAGTTTCTGGTGTTCTTATTTCTTTGCTAAGAAAGAAGGAAAAAAGGAGACAGAAAGGAAGATGAAACAGCACAAAGCCAACCATTTAGGGTCATTCCAAGTCATTAAAACCAGAGGGAATAGGGATCGTCATCACTGTCACCATCACCGTCACCGTCGGGAGGAGGGTGGGAAAATTAGGAGTTCACTTTTCCTGGGGGCATGACACTCCTTCAACTGGAAAAACAAGTTCCACTCAAGCTAAAGGAGCAGCTAGGAAGTGACCTCACAAAAATCTTCCTCTGCTCTAGGGTAATTTATGGCTTTCACGATTTAACTCAGTCTACCACATCTTGACCTAGTTGAAAACTGGGTCAGACAATTTTTTCATAAGCGGAAGCCTAAAAAACCACCCTCCCTTCAACAAATTCGTATTTTGCACTATTTTACATATTCCATTTCTTTTCTAATTTTTTGGAGATGTTCATGAAAGCTGCTTGAGCCAGTCAGAGACCCTACACTCTGAATCCATAGAGAATCGGAAAGAAACTGGAAATTCACAAGAGAGTGAGAGGGCTTAGTTGCAATCCCCCTGGCTTGGTCTTGGTGTTCACTTAGAAGACATTCAACTTTTTGATTGTGACATTTTCTCCTTCTCTGAGTGATCATGGAAGTGCCGATAAACCCCATTTGGGCTCTGAGGTTTCTATGAGGGGCTGAAGGAAGACCATGTGACGGAAGTTAGGGAATTGAGGAGGAGCGAGTACTAATTGAGGGTGCAGAGTAGGTTGGGGGCAGGGACTCCCAGGCAACACGAAGGAGTTTATGAGGACTATAAAGATTAGTAATTGCTCAGATTCAACATTCGAAGGGCTAGAGGGGACCAGAGCCTTTGGCAGAATGATAGGGAAGAAACTGGTCTGAGTGTAGGTCTAGTGTGGGAAGGTCCTCACTGATGAACAAACTTTGATCTTGACCGGGACCATAAACTCCCCCGGGAGCATGATTATTCACTCATTTCCCCATCTGCCTCCTTGAAATGACTATGATCTCCAAGGAAGGTTGCCAGATAAAATAGAGGCCAACCACTTAATTTTGAATTTTGGATAAGCAACATATTTTAGCATTATTATGTTCCATGCAATATTTGGAGCATAGTTACACTAAAAATATTATGTGCTGCTCATCTGATATTCAAAATTAATAAAACATTTCATATTTTTATTTGTTCAATCTGACCACTGTATCCCCAAGGCAGTCTTGGGAGGCACATATAGAAGAAGGTAGAGCCAAAACGTGAAAGGAGCCCATGTCTCTGAATCAAAGCTGGCGGGAGAGCTATACAGGGGGACTGTCTTGATTTTTGGACTCTGGCTTCCAGAACAGTAAGGAAGTAAATGTATGTTTTAAGTCACCAGGACATGGTAATTTGTTACAGGAATTAATTACGTAGCCTAACACTTTGGAACTACTGAACCTCTTTTCCTCTGTTTTCCTTTCTTTTTTGCCTTCCTTGTCTACCCCTTAGACACAGAGAATGCCAACACTGGAGAGTATATTAGTGATAATTGGGACTGATTCGTTTGTTTTCAGATGAGGAAATGAGGACATGAGGACCATTTAATCCACTTGAAGAGTAGCTCTCAGTGTTCTTTTCTCCACGCTATCCACACAATCTCGTGTATTTCTTGTCCTTTCCCTCCTGCTCTTCATCTCATTGTCTCCCTCTTCAAAAATCTTTCTAATCTTCCTGTTTCCAGCCCCCATTCTTTTCTCCATCATCCATCCATCCATCCCTCTAATTGTTACCCAACATAGCCTTCCTTGTTTTTGTTCATTAATTATTCCAAAGGGGCACTTTCCAAATTCACTAGTCCTCACATACTCCCCCCACTCAAATTTAATCATCGTGTCCCTCCTTCATTATGGTGTGTCGCTAGTTATAGATCAATTTGGGTAAAGAAATTTCCCCTTTAAAAAATGCAATATCTCAAAGGAGCCTGGGTGGCTTAAGCGTCTG
Organism: Procyon lotor; assembly: GCA_028646535.1. Taxonomy (NCBI): domain Eukaryota; kingdom Metazoa; phylum Chordata; class Mammalia; order Carnivora; family Procyonidae; genus Procyon; species Procyon lotor. Next base: position 7,416,901 of record CM053605.1, on the reverse strand, counting down.
AGTCTTGATTTTGGCTCAGGTCATGATCTCAGGGTGGTGGGAATCAAGCTCTGTGTTGGGCTTCCTGCTCCGTGGGGTGTCTGCTTGAGATTCTCTCTTTCCCCTCTCCTTCTTCCTCCTTGCCCCCCACCCCCTGTTCACAGGCTCTCTCTCAAATAAATGCATAAATCTTTAAAAAAAATAAAAATGCAGTGTCTCTGGTTTGGTTGTCAGATTTCCATAGGCAAAAACCACCTGGGACACTTGTTAAGAGCCCCACCCCACACCCACTATTTATATTTTGTTTCAGAACTTTGTATACTTTGTGTGTTTGAATACTGCTTAAGTGCTTTGAAGAGCACTTTGTAGAAACCACTGGTTTCCCAGACTCTGGGATTTCACAGATTGGTCTTAAAAAAATGTGGGGGATTCACAGTGAAGGGGTGTTGACTAACAGAGTTACCAAGTCTTTATTGTTCAAAACAAAATCATTAGAGTAATGAACAGGTAAACATGCCATAAATTCATTTTAAAAAGGATATTTTCACGTTATAAATATGGGAAGAATAATTTCAGAGTAATGGAAACACATCTTTTTTTAAAAAAATATTTTATTTATTTATTTGACAGAGAGAGAGAGATCACAAATAGGCAGAGAGAGAGGGAGAAGCAGGCTCCCCACTGAGCAGAGAGCCCGACGCGGGGCTCGATCCCAGGACCCTGAGATCATGATCTGAGCCGAAGGCAGAGGCTTTAACCCACTGAGCCACCCAGGTGCCCCTGGAAACTCATCTTAAGAAAGTACAGGAAGTAAAGTTCTGTTGATACCTAAATGTCTCTTTGAAAAAGAAAATATATTAAGGCATGTAGGTACATAAAAATAAAGACCAACACAACAGTTTATTTTACTTGGAGTGTATTTTTCTTTTATATAAAAACTTGTCAATTTGCACATTTATATTTGAAGTGGTGTGAAAAGAGGTGACGAGATCCCACTTCTTCCTGGATTTAATGTTTATCAGTTATCGCTGAAAATCTGTCCTCAGATGCATATGTTGACAGAAATAGAGACAACTTTCTTTTTTTTTTTTTTAAAGATTTTATTTATTTATTTGTCAGAGAGAGAAACAGAGAGAGAGCACAAGCAGGTAGATGCAGAGGGAGAAGCAGGCTCCCTGCTGAGCAAGGAGCCCGATGTGGGACTCGATCCCCAGCCCCTGGGATCATAACCTGAGCCGAAGGCAGCTGCTTAACCAACTGAGCCACCCAGGCATCCCTAGAGACAACTTTCTTCAGGCAATTTCTCTCCATCTAAAATATCCCAGGTAAAGATAAAGAAAGAACCTCATGGCTCCAGCCATTTCTCTTGATTTTTCGCATTCTCAGTGAGGAGAGCAGCTCTGCTTGGTGATTTGCCGGAGCTTCAGGGATCCTCCAGGAGGGATCCCTTCCTGGTGACCACTGCTGCCCACGGCTGGCCACCAGGGAGCTGAATGCAAGCACCTGGGGCCAGACAGAAGTCTGGACAGGGGAAAACCTCGTCCCCAACAGAAACCACATCTCGGACTTTTGTTTGGGAGCCAACCTTTCTTCACGACACTTGGAAATCTGAGGAAAATTCTCTGGGCAGCGGTTTGCCAGAGCGTATCAGAATCGCCTCAGTAGTTTTAGAAATGTTCAGGCACTGGGTTTCCACGTCAGACCTACGGGTTCCAAAATTTTGGAAAGGATATGTTTGACATACGGTTTTGTTTTGCTGTTGATGTTTAAACCACAGAATGATCTGGTGCCCATTCTAATGAAGGACCTTAGGATGTGCATCCGTGGTTCTCACTGATGCCCATAAGTATGTTTACATAGGGAGCAAGGCCTGAGCCCTACCCCAGGCTACTCATAGCAGAATATCTGGTGCAGGACGGAGCCTGGGCATCCATAGTTTTTAAAAGCTTGGTAGATTATTCTAATGCGCTGCCAGAGTTGAGAATAACAGGGGGAAATGCTTGTATCCACATAGTTTTGCCTACCATTTCAGAGCCCAATATTAATGAAGCCCACACATGACACTTGTAGCTGATAGCCAGCTACTCCTTAGTGTGATTTTATAAATCACGTGGGCTTTTTTAGGAGGCAGAACCAGAGTAAGCCTTGTAATAGAAGCCAATGCTTTCTGAACACTTCCTGAGTGCCCAGTCCTGTTCTAGGGGTTTAAATGTATTGCTGTATCTCACAAAGATGCTAGGAGGTAGGCACTATTATTTTCCTTGTTTTATAAGAAGCAGAATGAGGGTTAATTCCGTTGCCTGATTCACGCAGCTGAGTCACGAGGCAGTGTGGTTCCGCACTTGCCCTCTTCCCCAGAATCCTCTGCGGGAGGAGGACATTTAGCAGGGAAATGGTTGCAGGGGAAGATGGTTAAAGAGGGCAATGATTGTAAAGGCTTGTAACACCTTGGCAATTAGCGCGAGTCCAGGGGGACCCTTGTGAAGGGTAGATGTGGAAGGAAGAGAGCGCTTGGGAGCATCCCTGGTGGGAAAGAGAATTGGTGCATGAAGGCTGAGACAAAGACAAATGTCCTTACCCTGTTTGAATAATTTCCCTGAGCTTTGTACCCACGGAAGGGGAAGGAAACTGTAGTGTAAGGCTTGCAAACTAGACTGCCCTCCCATGGGGAACTCTTCCTACTACCACATGGTTGCCCAAAGAAAATCATTCAAATTAAAGGTACAGCTTTAGACTCAGGGTCTCTAGAACGAAGATGGGGGCAGCCCTTTTCCTTTGTGTTGTTCACACCACATGCAGGGAATGAGCCATACTTGGAAAAGGAGATGAGAAGAGGGTGTGAGGAACCAGCAGGGTTTCCCGGTGACCTTGAAGGGCACAGAGAGCCAACTGCTGCGAGCTGTCTTGAAAATGATCGATCAGGGGCACCTGGGTGGCTCAGTCGTTAAGCGTCTGCCTTCAGCTCAGGTCATGATCCCAGGGTCCTGGGATCGAGCCCCACATTGGGCTCTCTGCTTGGCAGGGAGCCTGCTTCTCCCGCTACCATTCCCTCTGCTTATGTTCCCTCTCTCACTGTGTTTCTCTCTGTCAAATAAATAAAATCTTTAAAAAAAAAAAAAAAAGAAAATGATCGATCAGATCCTCTCAATCTGGTCTCCAGGGCTGGACCTCGAGTGGATACAGACTGAGGGTTTTTCCCATTAGAACAAAGTTATCTCTGACTCCCTTGAGAAGTGAATTCTTTATTCCTGGAAAGAACCAAGATAGACTGAACCATGCCTGGGGACGGGGGTACCTTTCAAGGTCCTTGCAAGTGACCTTCCGTGAAGATTCCTGATCCTCATTCAACTAATGAACAAGGGTTTACTGTCCTCAGGCTTGGCATTGAGGGACACGGTAGTGAACCCACAGACTTGGCAAGTAGGGAGGAAAGAGACATGCCTATACTCATGATCACTTGCTCTGGGTCCTAGAAATTGGATTCAGATTAGTTAGCACAATGTTTCCTCTTATATTTTAGAGTCACCCTCTCCCTCTCTTTACTTTCCCTCTTTCCTTTGTTCACATGCCCTATGTACTTCCCTCCCTCTTTGCCTATTTTTAATACCTCCTTTTTCCTTGTCATTAAGCATCTGTCTCTCTGACTTCTATCCCTCTTTTATCCCATTCTTCCCTTTACCTCCTTCTTTTCACCCACTAATAAATAGGTGGAATTAGTACCCATATTAAACAATATCTAAATACTATATCTATATAGGCATATATCGAAATATCTGGTCATCGTTTTTATATTTTTGGTTAAATTAGAAGAAATTGAAATATTGAAATAAGAGAGAAAATAGATTTCTTCTCTCCCCTCAGCCAATTCTCAGAAGTGAACTTCCTTTCTCCACCTGGGCTATGGGAAATCCTGGGCAGATCACACCATCAATATATCACTTATTGTAGGTTTTTTTCCTCAACAATGAATAGCTTTCTTGTTCTGCTCTGGTTTATCAGGTACCCACATTTCTAGAACAATAACATCGGTAGGACAGCAAGCCCTGAAAGCTAACTCCACTTCATTGTTTCAAAAGTGGTGGTTTCCACGGTGAAGAAACGCAGTTTGAATTTTTATTCTTTTCACCTGGTGAGCTTAACACCATGAGTGAATTCTGAGAACAAGCATTTCAAATAGTTCTGCTTTAACATGAAAGTGGAGAGCACGTAACAACATATTTTAGGAACTTTCACTTGGAAAGGACTAAAAAAAGATCACTCTCGGCAATTGCTACGTATTAAATAGCACTTTCTGCTCCAAGAGAGAAATAAATCAAGATGGTAGAGGAAGTGGGGGGCCACCCAGGAACACAGTTCCACCATCAGTAAACTACTTAACGGACAGATCTGGTTGAAGCCGGGACGCAGTCCAGTTTTAATGGGGTATTAGCCCTGCGTTCTAAATGGGGCTTTTGCCCAGATAAGTTTCTACCTCTAAAAAGAAATAGGACTGCTGTGATCTTTCCCCTGGCTCCATGCCCTGTTAGATAATATCAGGAATTCTTTGCTTACCGTTCCTACAGTGTTGCACATTTTTTGCTCATTATATTTCTGGAAAAGATTTGACCAGTTGCCAAACTTCGAACAGATCTGTCAATTGTTAAGGGATGAGGAACCATACTCGGTGATGCGTGCCAGGTACTACATTAGGTACTTTACACTCCTGATCTCACTTACTTCTCACGGCAGTCCTTCCAGGGAGGGGTTAGCATTATACACACAGGATGCTGAGGTTCAGCTCTGGGAAGGTCAGGTTTGGGGAGTCGAGCAGGGATTCAAGCTCCCAGGCCTCTGACTCTAACACCTCTCTGACCTTTCTATTGCAGCTGAGAACAGAGCCCTCGTCAGAGTTTAAACACCCCTTCCCCCATTCTTTTGAAGGAGGGCTAAGGTGGTGAGGTCACGCGGGGAATGTGTGCTGGAAGGATGTGTGGGAGATGCACTCTTGGTTTCCAGAATAGCCTCCAGCCTGCAGTAAGGCCTGATCCAGCCCAGGGGGGTTGGAATGGACTAGAAGGAGCCCATAGCCAATGCTTGCCGCAGACCACACTTTTGGCTACTCGATACCCACGAATACCCTTCTTCCGGCATGTAAACTTTCCAACCACAACCACAACAATAACAACAAAATGCCCTCATTATAGTCATGAGACCATTCCCCAAAATGGAGACACCCCCCCCACACACACACACACCACAATGTTACCCAGGGTCAGCAACCATCTCTGGGTGATGTATTTCCTCTTCCAGTTCAATCTCAGCCTTGGTTGCTTTACTATAACCTACTGGCAACATTGTAACCAAGCCGTATGTAAAATAGTTGGGAGGGAGCTATGACACAGCATGGAGGGCAGGAGCATGCTAGGTGCCACAGTGTTCATTTCATGTGGCTTTATTCGTTATTTGTTATTTCTACCTTCCTAACTCCACTCCCAGTTCTGGACTCCCTTTGCCTCCAGCCAGACCCTCAGCAGGTTAAGGTTCTTTATTCAGGCACTAACTGAAACTTCATTCTTGAAGGGCATGAATCTTAGGGAGGTCCTTGTTATATGGGTTTTCATGGTCGTCTGTTGACTTTTACCACTTGACAAGGCGTGAATTAGAGCCTTTCCACAGGACTGCTTCGTTTGCAGAATATTCTCCCATTGTTTGACTAACTTAACAGGAATTCCATTTCCCCTTGATAATCAGTCTAATCCCCCTAATCATTGTGGTGACCCTCTTTTTCTTTGACTTGTTTATCCAGGGACGCAAGGAACCCAAAAAGGGCACAGGGCAGTTCTTGGCCAGGGGAACATAGTTTTGTCTGATGGTGAAATACGTTTGTCCTTGGGATCTCAGACTTCTAAACCAGTAGAACAACAGTTAAAAAGATGATAAGTGAAGTTTTATGAGTGAATTATTAGATGGGATGCTAGAAGATGCCACGCTCATTTTCATCTCAGAATAATACATCCTGACTAAGGGACAATCGGTACCCAGTGTGGTTGCTGGTTCAGAGCAGATAACTGTATTAGGAACAACACACCCTGATCTAACCCAGTGTTGCTTTCCACCCGGTGCTGGAACTGAGTATTCCCCAGGCCGGTTGCTTCCCGGTGTCCAGGCTGTGGATAAGAGCAGGGAATGCTTTGACTGCCTCAGTTCTTGTGCATGGACATAATTTTTGGCTCAGAAGCAACGCTGTTAGCTATCATGATGATATCTTTGCCTGTTCAGGTTACTATAACAAAATACCACAACTGGGCAACTTATACATAGTAAAAATTTATTTCTCATTTATTTCTCTTACTTCTTTGTTTGTATGTTAGTTTCTGGGGCCCAGAAGTCCAAGATCTGAGCGCCAGCATGGTCAGATGAGGGCGGGGCCCCCCTTTAGGCCACAGAGGACCCCTTGTTGTGTTCTCACTTGGGGAAGGGGGTTAGAGAGGTCTCTCTTGGGCCTCTTTTTGTAAGTGCGTTAATCTTGTTCACGAGGGCTCCACCCTCATGATCTAATCACCTCCCAAAGGCCTCCTGTCCTAATACCATCCCGTTGGGCCTGAGGATTTCAGTGATGGAGGGAGAGGCCCCTATTCCGTGTACAGCAGTGCATAAGTCAGATTGTGTTGCAGGAAGGAGCGTGGGAGGCAGAGAAGATCGCTTATCCAGCACGAGTGTCTTTTCCACTGCGGGCAATTTCCTACCTTCCGTGATAAGAAGTTTCACTATAATCAGCCTTCTGATGGTGTCAGGTTGTCCTCGAGGTATGGCACAAGAATGGGATTCAAGGTTGGTTGCTGCTGTGAGTTGCTGCTGAGTGTGGGTAGACTCAGTGGTGGCAATAGGCAGCCAGCCCGGTGGTGAGAAGAAATCCCATGTGGGCCATGTCTTACCTTCATCCCTGTCTCTACAGCTACTTGACTCATCGCCCGTGAAGCAAAAAGTGGAGTTGATGGGCAGGAGATGGGCTGACAGCTCCAGAGTGGGTTTGTTTTCTTTTTTTCTTGATGGTAGAGAACCTTCACTCTGGGGAGTGGGCAGGGGGTGGGCGGTGTCTTTGGTAAGCACTCACAGGGGCATAAAATATTCTCACACTCCGGCCCCGTTCTGAGATGCCCCTCTCCTCCACCTTCTTCTCTAGACTTCCTTGTCACCGAATTCCAGCTCTTTCTTTCCAATTCCCTGAACCTTTTTCCAAGTTATCACAGTTGCTCACGCACCAGGCCCTCCTTCCCTCCCCATGCCATGCGGACTTTGAGATGTGCTGTTTCAAGCTCTGTCCCGAACTCGGTTTTTCATTCCCCACTGTCCTTGCGAGTTACTTCTAACTGAGACTGTAACTTTGTAGCCATCCACTTCTAACGTATGAAGCCACATTTACATGTTTAAATTGTTGCCTTCCTCAGTTTACTGGTGGCCTCCTTACATGGCTAGAGGTGTGAGCAGAAGAAACGATGTCAGTGTAGCCCGTACAGACATCTGTTGCTCATGCAACTGGTTTAGGCCTTCAGGATCTGCTCCTGCTGGATCCCATAAGTACTCCTGGTTCCACCTGACCTTATAGCTTCATGAGCCAGACGACATCCGGTTCAGGAGGGGCACCTTCATGTACAAGCCAACTGGTCTTTTGGTCAGGGGTTTAGTCTCTGCTAGGACTCCAGAGCAAGCCAAGCACTTATTTTCATAAAGAAGAGGACATGGTTTGCCTTGAAGCCCAATGATTTTTCCTTCCTGACTCTCCATAGGTCCTATATGTCATCCTGAACATGCTTTGACCCTTAAGCACCAAGAGGTGGCGCTGTTTCCAGTGGGAGGAATTGAGAACCCTCCTGCTCAGTCTTGCTCCAAGTCCACCGCCTTGGAGGTTACTCAGTAAATGAGGTGAGACTTTCAACTCAAAGCATCCTAATAGTCCCACCAGGATTCTGGCCTTTTAATTGGGTGGGGGCAGGGTGCAGCGTCTTATTTTTCTTTTTGAAATTTATGTCCCAACAAGCTTGAGTACACTAGCCTCCCACAAACATCTGTAAGGTGGCAGATTCTTACATTTAACAGAATTTATCTTTGAGCCACTTGTATCGATGGGTCATGGTAGGGTATCTTGTGACTTCCTGCTCACCCCACCTTAGCATGAGGTCATTACCTAGTGAACCAGCATGATCTTGAAGATGGTGAGATGGCCAAAGTCCCTTGGCGCTAAGGACTCCCAGTATTTCATCCTGCAGGGGTTACTGCCCCAACCTGGTCGGGCAGCCACTCCCAGATGCCTGTCTTTGAGGGGGTGTTGTCTCCGGTCACTTTTCTTACCAATTAATGATCGGGCAGGACTTTATTTTGAACACAAGGCATTAAAACGGGGAATAAGATGCTTTCCAAGTCCCTGGAGGGCTAGAAGAACAGATTTGGAGCAGAGACGTCAAGCAGGTCAATGAAACAACCCCGCAGGGTCGGTGAAGCAAGTGTGGCCAGCTCTGCCACGGTCAGAAAGCAGGAGATCGGGACACCCCCGTGGGGGATGGCCGTGGGGGACGCAGTACTGTGGGCATTCTGGGTGGCCTGCACACTGCTTTCCCGCACCCATGAAGCAAGAGACTCAATGTGGAAAACTCAGTTAAAGCTGCTGCTGAAAAACTCTGGCGGCTTCCGTGGTTGAGGGGCGGAGCTTAGCAGCTGCAGCACGTGCTCTGCCGCTGGGCGGGACACTGATCAACTCCCAGATGGCACCTGTTTGGTGGAAGCCAGGCCCCCCCACTGGGAGCCAGCTCAGCTCGGAGGTGACCTGCAGGCTCCAGTAGGCACGAGGCCCCCCGCCAGAGGGATGAAACAGAACCGAGTGAGCCTTCCTGCCCGGGCTGCCAAAGTGGCCATGTGAGAGTTTGGGAAATACAAAGACTTATCAGCTGATTCCCCATGATGAAGAAGAGGAAGGGGAAGTCTTTCAAGTGCCGAAAGTGTCTGCAGAGGGGCTGGTGTGGGGAAAGGAGGCTGTCACAGAGGCCCAGTTGGGGACACCAATGTGGGACTGAAACAAGAGAGGGCAACATAGATCAGAAAGGCTAGAGAAAACAAATGTGGTCGATGGGGTCACAGAAAGAGAAGGGAAGGAGGAAAGGTTTGGACCCCCACAGAGAGGTGGGCTTCCCTACACCTTCCCGTTATTATCCACAAATATTGAGATGTCGGGTTGTCCAAGGGATTTAAGCTCTGAGGAAAAGAATGACAACAAAAATGGCTATAGCACCATGGGTCTCAAGTTCTTTATTGTTGAAAGTATTTTTGCTTATATTCCCACTGCAACCAAGACACAGTGAGGGTAGTTTGATTTTTTCCTTTTCCATTTTGAAATGCCACCTGTTAGCCACCCTGCACGGAGCATAATTGTCCCCGTGAAGTCACAGTCCTGGCTGACAGAGAGCCACACTGTGGTCACGTTAGAGTGTATCAGACATCACAGTCCCGCTGGGACCGTGGCTCTTGGGTCCGCGCAGACTCAGTCTCACAGAGGTAGTTCTTCCTTCATGGGGAAGGGGCTACATTCTTTAAAGGAAAGGCAGGAGAAGACAGAATTTTAATGTTTTTTTAAAATAAAAAATGAGGACTAAAAAGCAAAAAAAGTTGGTTAAATAACTATTTTAAATGGCTGTACACAGGGGAGCCTAGGTGATGCCATTGGTTAAACCCTTCTCTTGATTTTGGCTCAGGTCAGGATCTCAGGGTTGTGAGATCGAGCCCCGATCAGTGAGGAGTCTGTTTAAGGTCCTTTCTCTCCCTCTTGCCCCAACACCCGTTCCCTAAAATAAATAAATCTTTTAAAAAAAATAATAAGGCGGCCGTACAGCCCGAGAAAGAGGCTTAGTCTCAGAGTCTCAGTTTCTCCTCATAAAAGGGGGACAAGGGTCCTCACTTTCTAGAGGTTTAGTGAAGACTGAATCAGGTTGTAATTTGTGTAACGCACTTAACCCAGTGCCTGGGACAAAGTAAACACTCCGTCAATGTTAATTATTACTGTTGTTACCATAGCTAACATGTTTGAGTGTCCCTAACAGGGCCGCGCAAACCACTTGTTTTGATTTCTTACAGCTATGTCATGTAGCATGATCGTTGTCTTACTATATATTCAATAATCGATCGTTTCTCTTAAATATATTAAGTTGTGGCTAAGAATGTAGCACTAACATATAAGTAAATTTAAATGCAATAGAAAACAGTAAGTCTAGCTCACCAATATCGAACATTCTTTCAAAGCAAAGAGAAACACACCTTTAAATGAATCTTGGAACACTGAAAAAATAAAATAAAATAAAATAAAATAAAATAAAATAAAAAATAAAATAGCCCTATGATAAAAAAAATAAATGACAAAACCTCAAGAAATGAATACAAAATTACAAGATAAACAATCAGTTTTGAGCCCTGTTTTGGTATATCCAGGGAATGGCCTTCAAAGACAGGTTTCTGGAAGCCAGAAGAAAGGATTGTACGCTGCATGAGTGTGTCCTCCTTTGCCCAGTGACAAGGGCTCTGGTCCTTGTAAGGCAGCAGGTGTTATGGCTCATAAAGAACATATGGGAAAAAAAAAAAAAAAAAAAAGAACGTATATACACTGCTGCCCCCTACTGCCAGTGAGGCAGCTAAATAACCATAAGTGGACTGTAAGAATTCTTCAAAGTGAGATTTACTCTGAATAGCAGGCTAGATATACTGTGCATGCATGCATCATAGAGCTAGATAATTCAGTTGGAGAAGGAGATCACTGCAGGATGATAATATTTAAGGGAAAACAATTTTAGGTGTCTAGAGATCTAAAGGGCTGTAAGGACAATCCTTATATTTTCGTCATTAATCTGCACAAGAACCCCATGAGGCAGATATGATTATTATCCCCGCTGCAAGTGAAGGAAGCTAGAGGTTCTAAAAGTGACCCTGCTCTAGGCGTCAAACTTCTCTGACTCAGTTTTGCATCCTTTCTTGGCCAGGATGCCTTCTTCTAAAGAGGACACAGTTGTCAACAGCATGGAAAGTTTGACGCTTGGGCAAGTCTAACCTAATTGTGTTACACTGTCTCGCCCCCTGCCCCCTGCTGCTTCTTCTGCATGGAAAAGCAACTTGCAGGCAAATGTACTTCCCTAGAGTATGAGCCACATGGGGGAGTTTAGGTGGGTCAAGGCTTTTGTGTGGGCAGCGTTGTATGGATCAACCCTCCCTTGGGCATTCGAGGACTGCGGGCAGTCTGGGCAGCACACTGAGCCTGGCCATGGAGGAAGAGTGCAGAGAAACCTGGTCCATGCCCAGCCTGGCTCGGTTGGTGGTGGGAGTGCCCTCGTGAAGGCTGGCACCCTGGAGCCCTAAGGTGGTACAGGGGCATCATTTGTACTACTCCAGCCCAGAGGTGACACCTTTTGGTAATCTGTGCAAAGGCATGGTGCGTGCTAGTGGTGGCCGTGTGTGAAGCACTTGCTGGGCGTTATCTGCCCGTAGGGGATTCTCAAGTCTGGGGGCAGAGGGTACCAGGGCACTGACCCCAAACCAGCTCCCTTCACCAGCATATTTAGAAAATGACCCTTTCATCTGGGTAGACGGAGGAAAGATGTTATAAGATGTGGAAGGCTTACAGAGAACTCCCTTGGTGTTTTGGGATCCAGAAAGAAGAATGAGACCCCCCTTCTGTGAAGTCAGGCTAGAATCCAGCAAGCCTTGCAAAGGAGCTTCCTTGCGTTACTGCAATGGGTGGTAATTAGGCAGAAATGGCGGCCCCATGTGGATTAGAGGGGGCCCTCTTGTCTCTCATGGTCAAATTGGCAAATTTAGGTATTTGAGAATTCTCGGGACCCATGACTGGGCCATGAGAGGCAACAAAGAAAGAGCTAGAGAGCCTTCTGGGGTCTGCTGGCCTAGAGGAGAAGGAGCACATGTGAGGCACACACTGTCCCGCTGGGGTTGAGAGCGGACATGGTTGCATCTCAGCACCTGTCTGCAGCGAGGTGGGGAGCACCCTGGCAAGTGGGGGGAGGGGTTGCAGAGTAGGTGGGCAGGATCCAGGGTAACCGTGACTGAGAACTCCGGGCCTTTCTCCACAAGCCAAGATACGTGGCTATGAGGCGTTCAGAATACACTCTATTTGAGGAGGACAAAGCAAATAACAGTTCTGAATGCAATGAGGTTTTAAAGGTGAAACGGCTTCCAGAGGGATCCCCTGGATTCATCTGAATTTGCCAGAAAGTGGCCAGGTGCAGTCTTGGGAATGGGGGCTTGAGGCAGGAATGGCCTTAGTCCTGATGAGAAACCCACCCCAGCCCGTCCATGAGCATGAGGAGAAGGTGATTGGAGCTTGGGACAACTCCAGAGCTCCATACGTGGGAGGCCTATGAGGGGGAGGGAATGACAGCCCAGAGCTTGCAGAAGTTGGCCATGTTATGCTGGAACCGAATGGAATGAAGGATGGTTTGCAGATGAGTAACTCCGGGTGAGGACTTGCTCAAAGGTCACTGGTGGGAAGGCCGGGACTGGAACTTCCAACTCCCAGCCCGCTGCCATTCAGCTGCCCGCTCTTACTCTCTTGTGAAAACACGGAGGCGGCACAAAATCAAGGAACTACAGCATCAAAAGGGAGATGAAGCCTCTTATCTAGTTTTGGCTCTCATCCAATTAACACCGTGTTCTGCAGTCATCCTGGCAGCTGGTCGGATGGCTTCAGCTAAAACACTTCCCATGCTGGGAAATCCTCAGTACTTTTTGAGACAGCCTAGCCCATTACTGGACACACTGGCCCAAAGTGCTTTGTACTGAGCTGAAATCTGTCTCTGGGGATCGGGCTGTCTCAACCCTGCCCTCTGTCTGCACATAATCAGTTACTTCCTCTTCCAAACAAATCCTCTGAGTTCTTAAGCATCACACACTGATGGAGAACCCACTGTGTGTCGGGCACAGACACAGAAGGTGGCGTGAGGCCCGTGGCCGCTCCCCTCATTTGAACGTTCTCAGGTCCTTGCACAGCTTTATTCTTCTCCGGACAATTTCTAGAGTTGTTAAGATCTATAACCCTCTTGCCCCTTCTATGTCCTCGCAGACCATTTCTCTAAGAAGACAAATCTATTTGGATCTACGGACAAAGTAGTTACATCTTGAGGAATGTAAACTCGTTTTACTATTTATACTAATTATACTAATACAAACGTAACTACAAAGGTTTATCTATTGTCAGGTATCATACAAAGGACTCCAAATTGCCTGTACGGGGTTATCAGAGTAATTGTCGATCTAGATTATCAAATTAGATGGCAGCAATGTGCACACACCCTTCCCCAATTTCAAACCAACCACCTTAGGAAAATAAATGCTTATCACTGTCATCACCAACCTTGATACTTACGGAGTGTTTCTGAACAAGCCAGACTCAGAGATAACAACCCCATTAACTGGATGCCGGGATCATTCTTATCTTTGTGATGAGGAAACTGAAGCCTCAGGGGTTAGGGACCTTGCCCAAGAGCCCGTGGCTGGTAGATGGCAGAGCGAGGTCTCAGGCCAGGCTTGCTGCTCTCAGTGGCAGAAGCTACAGTGGACCAGCCCTGTTAATGTGGCCTGCATGTCCCAAGAGAAGTCCCTCATAGACCGTAAGTGCAGTCCTACCTAGAGACAATCCTTCCACCCCAAAACACAATAGTTTCAAGCCCACCTGAAGTCTGGTCCTCTTTAGGAATGACTTCCCCTAAATTATTGTTTTCAGAATTAGATCCTTTATACCTGAAACATGCCTAGCACTGGTAGGCCCTCTCTATATACTTAGTGCATCAATTGGTGGCCCTTGGCGCCGCTGGTTTTCTGGTCCCGGATAAGATCAGGTACTGCACAAGTCCTTCAGTGACATGGAGGCAGAAATGGGAAGAAGTTCCAAAGGCCCGGATGCAGCCCCTCTGGGGTTGCTGTACTGTCCCATTACCTGGGAGGCTCAGCCCACCTCTCCAGGTAGTCTCTGAACAGTCAGATCTCATTCTCTGTACTTTCTTTCCAGAAGACAACTGTACTTCTCTTTTCTACATACTGCTTTCAGTGGGTGCCCTCGAGAGTAGTGATTAGAGTTTCCAGGAGGAACTGGGTCAAATGGGAACCACCATGTCCTGCTGGAACTGCATTCCTGCCCATCAGTCTCGCCGAGGTGCTGAGCCAGATCCTCCAGGCTGACTTCTGCCTCCCTCCCTCGGTCCTTCTTCCCCTCTTTCCTTCCCTCTCCCACTTGGAGAGATTCCCCCACCCCCAGCCTTCCTTCACACGCTGATATCTATTGGTGTCTCTCGGTGCATTGGGGCCTCTGCAACCCAATCATGTAGAGAATTCCAGTTTCTTCCCACACCGTGTCTGGGTCCTGCTCATATCCTCGGAGGTGAGGAAGCAGCTTACTGTCCCTGACAATCAGGGACCTCGCTACATGCGAGGCCTGATGGTAGGGGGAGAGTGCCCATACTCACTCAGCCCTTGCCCACCATTATAACATATTATACCAACTGAGTGGTTTTCCAACTTTACTGTTCACCAGAATCAGCAGAAAAGCTTGCACGACCAACATTTCTGATCCTGTGGGCGGTAGGGTGGGGCAAGAATTTACATTTCTAGCAAGTTCCCAGGTGGGACTGTGCTTCTGGGCCAGGGACACACTGAGAACAGAAATCCAGTGTGGCTTCAACCCACCCGATAGAATTAGTGTGGGGAGTAAAGTCAGTGCTTCTAAATTTTTTAGGTTTCTGGTTGTTCAAGGCAGATGTCAGTGGGCAGAAACCCAGAGTCACATGTTACATTTATATACACAAATCCATTATGAATGGTGGTTGTTGCTCTAGTGAGTCAATGGTCAAACCAAGACAAATGCAGCAATTGATGAAGAGCATGATACGACTTTCAGGAAGGTCTCTAGAGTAGCCCCCCGAGGAAGTCATATCAAGTCTGCCAGACACTGAAATGAGCATCCCTCACCTGGACAATGTAGGAGTTTGTTTTTGTAGATTTCTGTATGGCAGTCATGGCTAATGGGCATGAGTGAGCATGAAATAGACACTTACCCAGGTCAAGAGATTCATTCAGCACCTTCCAGGAATGAGTATATGATTGCACATAGCTTTAATCTCAACCTAAGCCAAGGCCAGAAAAGAAATCTGTGCACACTCATAAACTTCACTTACTTCTCTTTGGATCACCACTTCATTTGCATAGAAGCCTCTTGCCTCCCCCAAGAGGGGGCTGGGAGGACTTACATGGGGTACTTGTGGTAGGATTCTGGGCTGTCAAGTCAAAACAGTAGGAATCCTATTGGCAGAGAGTATCTAGGTGTTGGGGAGGAACTGTGAGAGAACTTTGCGACAGTCAGGATGCTTGGACATCCAGATAAATGACTCTCAAGCAAAGACCCTAGTGGGCATGGGCTCTGGGAAGATGGGACCTCAACAGCTTGTGCCCCAGAGTTGGTAAAGAGGGCCCTGGGTATGACGTAGAGGTGGTGAGAAAGTTCTCTAACTTGTATGTGAGAACTTGGCTTAAACCCTTTGAGCCAAGGGAAGGATGTCAAAAGTGGCAGAGCTGGAATTTTTTTTTTTAAGAAGCAAAAGGACAACCTGTTAAAGTTTGGTTCAAGGGAGCAGGAGAAATCCTTTACCTAGAACAGGAAGACAAGAGCCACTTGGAAGTTTAAGGACTCCTGGAAATGGAGGGAGTGGTGATGATAGGTAGGTTACAGTGGTGGAGGATCTTGGTCTCATAACCAGAGGAAGTTGGAGGTGGAACAAGGAGTGAACTTGAACTTGGGGCTCTCTTAACAAAAGTGGAGCCAGATGGTTCTGTGGTTGTTATCTATATCCTGGAACATTCCGACGCCTGGCTTGTTTTGTGGAAAACAAAGGCCACTTTTTATTTTGCAAGAATTTCAAACTTATGGAGAAGTTGCAAGAGTAGGACAAGGAACTTCTCAAAAAGAGCCCTATGCTTAACTGGATTCAATATTTTTTTCTCAGCGGCTTTATTGTTTCTTATTCATCCACCTATCCAATCACACACACACACACCCCTCTACACATAAATATAAAATTTTCAAAACCATTTGAGAGTTGATTACAGATATCATACCCTTTATCTCTAAAGAAATCAGTGTATATTTTCTAAGAACAAAGACATTGTCTTATATAACCACAGCACAATGATCAAAATCAGTAAACTTACTATTGATATAATATCAATATAATCCAAACCACAGTGTCTCATCCAATTGTCCTAATCATGTCCTTCCTGGTTCAGGACCCAGGATCACTCAGTGCATTTAATTGTTCTACGTCTTTAGTGTCCTTTAATCTGAAGCAGTTTTTAGTTTTCTTGTTTCTTGACCTTGACAGTTATTTTGTACAATTTCTTCGGTTTGGGTCGCCTAATGCTTCCTCATGATTAGAGACAGGTAATGCTTTGCAGGAAGGCATTCCAGAGAATTGCTGTGTCCTTGTCATGGCCTTATATTATGAGGTATAAATGTCAGTTTGTCCCTACATTGGGGATGTTAACTTTTATCCCAATGGTCAAATGGTGTCTACTGGATTTCCCCATTGTAAAGTTACTATTTTTTTGAAGGCCTCATTTAAAATGTCATAAGCATAAACAATAAATGGTGGGAAAAATCCACTAAAGACTTCCTTCTTTTTTTTTTTTTTTAAAGATTTTCTTTATTTCATTTGAGAGAGAGAGAGAGAGAGAGGCAGAGGGAGAGAGAAAGAATCTCAAGGCAACTTCATGCTGGGCAGGAGCCCAAGGTGGGGCTCAATCCCATGACCCTGAGATCATACATGACCCGGAGGTCATGACCTGAGTAGAAACCAACACTTGACTGAGCCATTCTGAAGCCCCAAGACTTCTCGTTTCTATAGATGATCTCTTTGCCCTTCCCCACTTAAACCTTTTCCAGAGTCTTAATGATTAGGGGAGACTTTGAGCTAGAAGGAATCTTAGATTTCATCTGTTTTTCTGTTTCCCAAGTGTGGGATGCTATGATTTTTATGTGCTTCCCATTTGTATCAGGCTTAATTTTTTCACATGGTAGCAGAGGCTCTCCCATTTCAGTGACCTCTCCAACCTTCCGCGTACATGAAGTAGAAAGGCTCAGTTAGGTGCTAGGCTGTCTTGAAAATTTCAAATAGTTGATGATTTTTCCCTTCTGTTCGTTGTTGTTTTTTTGTTCATTTGTTTGTTTTAGAAAAGGCCTTTGGTTCATAGTCTCTGATAGGCAATAGTATAGGATCATCCCTTTAGTTAAAAAAAAGTCACATTTATTTTTACAGTTACCCACTGCTCCTCATCGAAAATTGGGCAAAATTCTAATTTACAGGGTCAACAATATTTTTCTTTCAAGTTTGCATTTAAAAACGTGAAGTAAAATAAGTGAGTCGATTTGGAGAAATTTTAAGAACTTAAGGAAAACTTGTAGGTACAGAGGCATGGAGGTGATGAGGAGACACGGCCCACAGTTGTGAGGACCACAGAGGAAGGGCTTACCTTTGGGGAAATTCCGACTTAGGAATTTAGGTCAAATTCCTTAAAGGAAATGGACAGTCTGGCCCCACTGATTCTTCCCGGCCAGTCTTCCTCATGGGAACTGGACTTGCCAGGCAAAGAACTGATTCTGGCCAGAAACAGAATCGGCCACAAAAAGGTCCAGGAGGCCTTAAAGCCTGGGTGGACAGTTCCGTGTGGACTCCAGGTGACATGCTTCTGACACACCTGCCTGTCCCATCCCGCCTCTGTGGCTCGCTAGTTGGGGGCGGGGGTTCCTCACTTTTTCTGAGGCTGGGTGGTTGCACCCATGAGAGGGGGCGGGAAGAAATGGTGCACAACTCAAACTTCTGTCCATCTCTACAGCTCCGGGTGTCGAAGGTGCCAAGTGCAGCGTAACGCACAGCATCAGGAAACGTAGCCTCTCACGTGGTGGTCCTAATTCTTTTGTGGGGACAAGGACAGGGCAGGAGGAGGGGCCGGGATGGGTGACCCAGAGAGCGTTTTTCTCCCATCCTCCTCCTTGGAAACTCAATGGGCCGCAGTGTGCGCGTGCCCGCACCTCGCCCTCCCCGGCCGCGCTTCGCCCCTTGTGAGGTCACCCCGACTGAGGACGGGAGGGGCCCCCGGTCCCTGCCCAGCCCAGGCACCGACGGTGCGGACAGAGCGAGGGTGGCAGCGCTCTCTTCGGCGACGCGCCCTGGAGCCCCCGCCCGCCGCTAGGACCAAGCAGGCAGGTGCGGGCGCCCGCAGGGGCAGGGCGCGCTCCGCGGCCGCGCCTCGCCGGGCCGACGCCCCCCAGCCCGCCCCGGGTCGCCCGCGCCGCAGACCGCACCCCCCAAGCCTGCACGCCCGGCTCCGCGCCCTGGAAGCTCGCGCATGCGCGCCGCAGCCCAGCTGCTGTTTGGCCGTTTCCATGGCTACGAAGAGCGTTGACCGGGGGTCTGGGAAGGAGAAAATGAAGCTCAAGAGCCTCCTGCTCCGGTATTACCCGCCAGGTACTGGCCCGGCCTCCTCCGTGCTGGCGTGGGTCCTGGGCTCTGGCCTTGGGAGGCTCGGGGGCGGCGGAGGGTGCGGGGACTCGAGGGGCGGGCAGCGCCCCCTGGGGGGTGACCCATGTGGGGGGGCAGATAGCAGGGGCATTCCCAACGGGGGGCCCTCGCTCCTTGGCTTGCTGAACACTGATGCCCAAAACTTTCAAGGTGACTTTTCAGGAATTCTTTAAACGTTGAAGTCGCGGAGTTATAATGCTTTCCTGGCTAGTTAGGAATGGGACAGATGGGGGGTGGGGAGAGGTGGTGATCGGTGATGTCCGGAGATTGGTTTCGGGAAGGGAAGACACTGACAAGGAGCACATCGCTTTTTATTTTAAACATAGCAGAATGATCACGTCAAGATGCGTTGAGTATGAAAAGGAGAATGCACACGCAACAAAGCCTATTAACTGAGTGTCCGCATTCCAGACCACACTTATCAGTTGACCAAACACGTTCATTGAGGGCCTGCCACCAGGCGCCCTGTGCCCCAGGGCTTTCAGCTTGAAGGTCACACACAGTCCTTGATTCCAATGAGTTAAGGAATTTCAAAATACGCCCACAGAACGCTGTAGTGTTAGAGTGGGACCAACTTGTCTAGTTGTTTCACAGGTAAGGAAGGACACGGTCACCTTTGAACAATGAGTGAAGCCCACTGGTCACCCAGCTCATTAGGTACAGAAATAGGGGCAGAACTCTTGGTTCCAATTCAGAACTCACTTTAAAAATAAGAAGAATAGGGGCCCCTGGGTGGCTCAGTGGGTTAAGTGTCTGCCTTGGCCTCAGGTCATGATCCCAGAGTCCTGGGAGCTAGCCCCTCATGGGGCCCCCTGCTCAGCGGGGATCCTACTTCTCCTCTCCCTCTGCCTGCAGCTCACCCTGCTTGTGCGCTCTCTCTCTCTCTTTCTCAAACAAATAAGTTTTAAAAATCTTTTAAAAAATAAATAAAAATAAGAAGAACATAAAATAAAAAAGTCTACAAAACTTGCCACAAAGCAGTAGATGACCAAATATCCTTGTGGAATGAGAAGTCTGGGCTTCCCTGCAAGGGAAGGCCTGGCAATAACTCTCACCAATGTGAAGTTAACATTTGTAGTAAAATCATAACTCATTTTCTCCCTCTTAGAATGACAATTAAAATAACACGAAAAGGCCCTAGATGTGACAGGTAGCACATGGGAAATTGTAAAGAGCTTGTTCTCTCGACGCATTCACAACTTTACTTTGGCTGTGCTTGGTACAGGCTCGGGCTGGTTCCCACAGATAGACTGATGTGGGAATGACTTGCTTTCATCCATCCCTTTGCTGTGGAGTGTAGGTTAGGAAGATGAGCTCTGGGATCCTAGTAACTGGCTCTCACTGCATACAGATTTTGTAGCTTGGGCAGTTTGTTTCAATCATCAAGTCACATGGTGATAATAATGCCCATCTTACCTGTGTACTGACCCTTTGCAGCTACTGTTCCATTTACCTCTTTCCCTTCAGGGCAAACCTCCTTGGAAGAACAGTGTTCCCATTTCTCTTCTCTCTTTTGTCCTGGACTCACTTCTGTCATGTTTTCACCCTTAGGGCTCCACCGAAACTGCGTTTTCCAAGATCCTCAGTGATCTCTGACATCACACAACCCACTGGTCGCCTCTCGGTCCTTCTTTTCCTGACCTGACAGCAGTAGCTAATGCATTTGGCCACTCTGTCCCTTGGCTTCCAGGACACACTGGTTTTTAATCCTGCTTTACTGTTGCTATTTCTTCATCCATCTTGTTAGCTTCTCTTCCTTCTGATCTTAATGTTGGAGTGTCCTAGCTCTCTGTCCTTGGACTTCTCTGTCTATACTCATCGATTAGGTGATCTCATCTATGCTCCATGTTTAAAAACCTGAGGGAGTGGTCCTGAGTACCTCATGGCCTTGCCTGATTGTTCATTTGGTTGTGCAATGTGTGTCCTTCGCTGTTTGTTTTTTTCTTAGCTCTATCACAGTTCAATGTACCACAGTTTTACCTGGGTATTTCATTTCGTCACCCTGACTTAGAATGAAAGCTTCCTGAGGTCCTGGACTGGGTCTGTTTTGTTTACTACCGCATCTCTAGAACTTTGAGTAGATGGAGACTGGTCAATAAAGAGGAGCTCACATCTTTGTTGAATAAACGAAGGAGTTCAGTGAGATGAGGTGTGTTGAGTAGAATGCCTAGAACTCCTCCAGAAGAGGAAATAGGTGAGGCAGATGATCTGCAAGATTCACTCCAGCTCTGAAAGTCCAAAGTTCCGACGGCAATCTCACATCAGTAAGGCTTTAGATTTACACTTGCAACTATTGCCTTAATGGTTATCTTTTAATGAAGTCACAACACTTAGCATGTTAGACACTTAATTTCTGAATTCCACTCTTTGGTGAGCCATACATTATATGCAAGTTTCCAAGGTACTACTGAATAGCAGGTGGGTGTTGAAATAACATTATCAAGTAGGAAAAAAAGATCACTCACCACTGAATCATTCTTGTGTTAGCTTTTCCCTCCTGCCATTTTGTTTAATCTCTTAGTCCCCAGATTTCAGTCCTCCTACTTTCTTTTGAGTAACATATAGGAGCATTCCACCGTTGGCATCCATGGAATTTGTCCCCCTCCCTCCTAAAAGTACATAGCAGTAATATGGCTAATCAAGCACGGGCATTCTTTTTTTATCTCCTTCATTAATTCATAAGCTCTTCACTTCTTGAAGAGTGGGTGTTGCATACGTGCTTTTCAACTGACTCAGGCATGACTGTCTTTGTCTTTTACTTCTTGTGTGTAGGCCCCTAGTTTTTTGGGTCATGAGAAGGAGTTAAATAAACATTAATTAGACTAGTTAATATTCTGAGCACTTTAAAGGTCTCTGTTGGTTGAATGTGAGCAGAGTAAGGAACACTCACATCCTTTAAGCTTAGCCTTATAGTACATTGCAGAATTTGCAGGAGAGCAGCTTCTTAAGTGTTTTTGGGAATCAGATTTACTGCGTAAAAATTCACAACCAGGGGCGGGTGGAGAACATTAAGATACTGTGGGCAACAATCCCTGAAGAAAAACATATGCTCCTGGGAGCATCTTCGTCTATTTTCTGCTTGTGTTCTTCACTATGCATGACCCAGCCTTTGCCTTACTGCAGCTTGGTGGTCATGGGAAGGGCGAGCATTTGACCTTGATGTTTTGTAACAGCAGAACAGTCCAATGCACAGGTATCAGATTTTGCACTTTGTTTTCTAGAGCCATTTGTATAGTAACCCAACTAATTTTTAGAAGTCAACTTTAAAGACTTTTAACATTTTTATAAGAAACAAGATAATTGTGAAAAAAAGAATGCAGTATTTTGTGAATTTGCTAAAATTATTTAGTGTGTCTTCTTAGAATAGTGCTAATTCTTTCAAACCCTTCTCTGAGTTACAGAATAGGATCATATAATTTACTCATTGTTTATACATCATTTATTTACTCGACTATTTATTGAATGCCTACTTTCCTCAAGAATAAATAGTGCGGGGCGCCTGGGTGGCTCAATCGTTAAGCGTCTGCCTTCCCAGAGTCCTGAGATCGAGCCCCGCATTGGGTTCCCTGCTTGGCAGGAAGCCTGCTTCTCCTGCTACCATTCCCTCTGCTTGTGTTCCCTCTCTCGCTGTGTTTCTCTCTGTACAATAAATAAAATAAAAAAAAAAGAATAAATAGTGCATATTGAGTACTCTTATATATGATGCAAAATACTTAAAAATTACAGAACAAGAAAGAAGCAGTCCTTAATGATAGTGATATCTTAAGCTGATAGAAATTTTGTATGTTATTTGAGTTTTCAAATAACTTTATGGGGATCTTGATCTTCAGGAGTTTATATGTTAATAATGTTAATCTTTATCACTTTTCTTTCTTTTCTTCCATGTTTTAGCTTTTCTCTTACTTTTTTTTATCTTAAGAGTAATATTTACTTTTAACAAAATTTTAACAAAATTCTGAAGAATACATAAAAGGGGTCGCTAAGAGCATGCTCAACCCACTGAAGGTATGATGTCTCCTTGAAAGGAGCCATCTGACATATCTACCACCAATAAGAATTCCTATTTCCTCAACCTGGCTAATATTTCATATTATCAGTCTTTGCCTTCTTTGCAATTCTGATGAGTAAAAATTATATCTCTTCTTGTATTTTGTATATCTTTTTAATAGAGTTGGGAACATTTTATTTTAGTCTATTAACCATTGTTGCTCTCTGTTTGCAAATTGACCTTTCCTGTCCATTTTCTTTTTAAAAATCATCTTTAGAATTCTTTATAGTAAGTTCCCTAAGCTTTGTATTTATAGTTGAAAATTTTGCTGATTATCATTTAACTTTGTGGTATCTTCTCCTGTGTAGAAGCTTCAAATTTATTTCAGACAAATGCATCATTTTTTTCTTTTTTAGGTATTGAGTGTCACATCACGCTTAGAAAGCCAATTACTTACACTAAGATGTAAATATGTTCTATTATTTTGACCATTTTATATTTTATTTTTAATATTAAAATTTCTAATCAACCTAGATTATATTTTTGTATCTTGTGTGGTAGCAATCCAGTTTTATGAATTTTTCCAAAATCCAACTGATTATTACATCATTATTTATTGCATAATTTATTTTCCCCATTAATTTAAATATTACCTTCAGTTTATTTTTAAACTCCCATGTAATAGGTAATTTTATTATGTTGATCTAATTTTGTTTCAGAATCATACTTTATTGTTTTACAGTTTGTAAATGGTAAATTTTCAAATTCCAAAAAATAAAGCCATTATGATTACTTTAATTCATAAATTGATTTGACATGTTTATAATATTACATTTTCTCATCTAGAAATGTGTGTCTCCCTTTATCAGTTTTCTTTTATGTTCCACAGTACAGGTAAGCCTTGCACATTTCTTGTTAATTTTATATTTAGGTGTTCAGTGCAATTATAGATGTGATCTTTCCTTTACTTGAAACTTGCCTTGTAAATGTATCTAATTCTTACCTACTTCCAATCTTAGATTTCTTGTATTTTATTTTTTTCTAAGCCCTCTCAAATCCTTTCTAGAACACATAGCATATCAATAGATTTTTTAAAAGATTTTTACAATGTTATAATTTTTTGAAAAAGTTAGTTACAGTTGTTTGCCTGCTGTGTCCGGGTGTTCTGGTCATTAAAAACATATGGAATGATTTTGGGGTTCTGAAACTTTATACTTCATTATACAATGGCTGCTTGGGTTTACCTACTTAGGTTGTGCCAAATCTGTGCAGCGTGACTGTGTTGAGATGAATTCCTCCGAGGAATGTAGCCATGCCATCCGGTGAGTGGTGATGTCTAACACTGGGAAACAAGCTATGTAGGAGAAGCAGGATTGAGGGGGAAGATCCTGGGCTCATTTGAGGTACAGGCAAGATATCCACGTGTCTAGAAGAGATCTAGACAGGAGAATTACAACTGGTAATTGTTGGCATACTGATGGTAATCAAAGCCATGGGTATGGATGAATTTATACAGACAAAAAAAAATGTAAAGCAAAGAGAGAATTCCTAGACCCAAACCTAAACAGTATTCGAAGGTCAGGCGTAAGAGGAGGAATCAGTAAAGGAGAATGAAAAGTAACAAAGTAGAGAGAACAGACAGAAGGATTTCATAAAAGCCAATGGAGAATTGTATTTGAAGAAGGAGGGAGTTGCTCGTAGTGTTGATTATCTTTGAAAGTCCATGTGTCATAAAGATAAGGACTGTCAATTGCATCAAGCATTCTGAGGACACTCATCCAATCATCTGTCAGCTCATGTACTTACAAGCACTGTTTGAATAGTCCCTGTGCACCGAATTTCATGGTAGACACTAGGGAGAAAGAGAAGGTAGACCCAGAAGAGCACAGTCTGCTGAGACAGATGTAGTGAGGACAGAAAGAGGCAGGGTCCTCTGAGGGAGAAATGAAAGCCAGAGAGGGGAAGGTGTAAATCAATTTGACAGTGTTGTTTGTACTTGAAGCTGGCCAAATCATGTGCTTACTGTGCATAAATCATGACGACTCATTCCAAGGAGGGTCCTCCTGGAAGTATAAAGAAGCATATGGAAAACATCTCAAAGATGTTACAGTCTCACCGGGGAGAGAAGGCATACATAGATGCAATTTAAGCAATACAAGGTGACTATATGTCACAAGGCAGTATTTGATTACTCATTAGATGATAAGAAATACATAATGAGTTTCTGGTTGCCCGGTGCGTTATATACATATTATTTAATTTCAACCAGAAAAATGAAGGTATTATCTACAAATGAGAAGACTGAGGTATAAAGGGATCACTAGTATCATGAAATAATAGGGACTTGATCTGGAACACAGACCTGGATCTGTTTGATGCCACGTACATGCTTTTTCAACTCTGCCTCATTCTTTCTCCGGTTCAGAGCTTTAGAACATAAATACAGTGTTTTTGACGAAATTTCCTGTTCGCTTCTGGAGTCACATCTGCTATAGCAAACCTGTGATTCTCAAATTGTAGGAGGACCCTTGGTGGCTCTTGTGTCTTTTCAGTGAGACCTCAAGGCCAAATCTGTTTCCATAGTAACAGGAAGATACGCTTGGTTTTTTTCACAGTGTTGACATTTGCATTCCTGGTTACAAAAGCACTGGGAGGTGAAATTTCTGGAAACTGACATCTCATCAGGGGGTGGCAACAAACTTTCATAGTGGTCATTGTATTCCTCATTGACACAAATTGGTGATAGGAAAAAAAAAAACCCAAACCCTCAGTTTCTCTAAGGAATGCCCTTGATGAAGCAGTAAAACTTACTAAGGTAGTGAAATACTGACCTAAGAGTACTTGCATTCTGGGTGATGAAATAGAAAGTTCTTATTAAGCCCTTCTGCTGCACAGTGATGTTTGATAGTTGTTTTGAGGAAAACACTTGTGTGGTTGTGTGACTGAGAGCGGAACCAGCCATTTTCTTCACGGAACACTAGTTGTACTTGAAAGACTGAAAAACAAACACGGCTTCCAGACTTGGACATTCGGATGGCATTTTGTTTGAAAATGAGCAAAGTTGAGCCTGGAACTTTGAAGCCAAACTGTCAGCATTTCTTGCCAGTGATAAAATTGGAGCTTCCGAGCAAAAATTAGAATTTCAGAAAACTTGTATCTACCACCATGAGTTGGGCAGCTTACCAACCCTGAACGAGTTTTTTGATGATAGAGATTGGTAGTGATATTAACAAATGTGATTTTTTGGGGGTATATTATATGATGATATATGTCAACATTTAGAAGATGTGCATAACTCAGTAAACGAGTATTTTTCAGATGTTTGCTGCATGATGTATAAACCATACATGAATAAAAGATCTTTTGAAATGTGAGCTATACCAAAGGATTTTAATATAACAGAGTATGAAAAGTTAATTGATGTGGTTTCAGATTCTGTATTGCAAACAATCTTTATGAATTATCACTTGTTAAGTTTTAATGCAGTATTAAAGAAGATTTACCATGATTACCTGGAAATGCAATTAAAATAATTTCTCATTTCTAACTACATATCTGTGTATGACCAGATTTTTTTCCATATTCTTCATCTGAAACACTGTGTAGGAGCAGCTTGAATGCAAAAGCAGAGATGAGAATCCAGCTGTCTTCATTAAACCAGATATAAAAGAAATTTGCAAAAGTGTACAATGATGCTACTCTTCTTAGTTATTTCTATAAAATGTTATATACACTAGCATGCTATGACTTTATTATTGTTATTTTAAAACAGTAAATAATTTTAAAATATCTCAATTTTTATTAAAGATTTTATTTCTTTATTTGACAGAGATAGATCACAAGTAGGCAGAGAGGCAGGCAGAGAGAGGGGGAAGCAGGCTCCCCACTGAGCAGAGAGCCTGATGCGGGGCTTGATCCCAGGACCCTTAGATCATGACCTGAGCCAAAGGCAGAGGCTTTAACCCACTGAACCACCCAGGTGCCCCCAAAAATCTCTGTTTTAATACAAAAAATATTACAAAAACAAAAATTCTTTGGTGTCCTCAATAATTTAAGGAGTATAAAGTGGTCCTAAGGCAAAACTTTTGAGATCCACTGGCCCATATTTAGAGAGGTAGTACAATAAAGTGGTTAAGACACTCTGTTTAGTTTTTTTCCCCCAGTAAATTACCTCTCTGTTGTTCAGAATGAATATATTCTATTGATCTGTCTTCAAGTTCACTGATTCTATCCTTTCTCCATTCTCCTACTGAGCCTATTCAACAAATTTTTCATTTTGCCCATTGACCTTTCTCAATCTATAATTCCCATTTAGTTTGTTTAAAAAACTTTTATTTTTCTGAGATTGATTTATTTTTCCATTTGTTTCAAGTGAATTTGTAAGTGGCTTCTAAAGTACTTTTGACATCTCCTTTAAAATTCTTGTCAGATAATTCTAGTATCTGATTCGCCTCCATATTTATGTTTGTTGATTGTCTGTCTTGGTTCTTGGTGGGATGGGTGGTTTTTTTATTATATCCTCGGTATTGGGGCTTAGTGATTGTGTTTTCCTGCTTATTGTATCCTGGACACTTTGGTTCTTACGTTAGGAGACTCTTAATCCTGTCTGAAACTACTTTGACAGGTCTGTCACCATGTTAGATTTAGCATAGAGGTTCTGTCTACTTTGTGGGCTTCAGTACCAATGGCAGCTTAGTTTTATGAGCCCTTGTAGTGTTATTCTGGTCTGCTTCATTTTTCTGGAGTTGCTAAGGCTCCTGCTCAGTTCAAGTTGGTGCCACTTGCAGGGTGGAAGGTATTTCCCCACATGCCTGCTCTCACTGAGTGACCTTCCACGGGGGGACGGGGGACAAGACTCTAGGCTAGGTAACACCACTGGTTGAAAGGCAGGAAGACACTGCTTCGGTGCCTGGTTGTGGAGTGGGTTCCAGGATACCCCAGGACTTCACTACCGCCCCTTTTGCAGGTGGATGAGGCTGCCCACCAATGGCTTGGTTGTGAAATGGGGTTTGAGTGATCCTGGGACTTCCCTGTGGCTGCTAGACAGATTGGATAGCACCCTGGGGCCCCAGCTGAAGGTATTGAGGAGGCCTGGCTTTTTTGTGGCCAGGCTGTTGTAGGCAGATCAGATTACTGCTGGGGCCCAGCTTTGCAGGGGAGACTGGGACAGCCCAGGGCTTTCTTCCACTGGGGGATCAGACTGCCTAAGGAGCCCGAGTTGTGGAGCAGGGCTTAGGGCTCCCCATTAGTTCTTTGTCTGACTTCCCTTTGTCTGGTCCTTTGGCCACAGACAGCAAACTTTGCTGTTGCTGGGTTTTTGTTGTCTATGCTTTTTGGTGGTTCCAGGAAGCAAGTTGCTCTGGTTTCCAGTTTAGAGGTCTATGGGAGGTAAAAAGAAAATCCAGGGAACTCATCATCTTGTCATTGCTCAAGTCCTGAGACCTCTAGCCAGTAGACCCTCTACCCAGCCTTCAATTGCTTTAACATTGCCTGTTGAATAATTTCAAGGGTATGTAGCTGTGTTTAGAGGAAGCGCTAGGGAAAAGTGAGTTCACACAGTCTTGTTTTAGAACCAGACACCCCTCCACATGTTTTCTGCAGAGAAATTCTAAAACTTGAAAAAACAGAAATGAAAAAAATTATGGCAAAATAGATTAACTTTTGACATTGGTTGTCATCCTCCGTGTTTTATAACATGGTTTGCTTCTTTTTACAGGAATTATGTTGGAATATGAGAAGAGCGGAGAACTGAAGACCAAGTCCATAGATTTGCTCAACCTCAGTTCCAGGTAAACTAGCTACGCAATGCAACCTGGGTTTCACATCTAGATTTTTTTGCTGGAAAGCGCTGACCCAGGGTGATGTGTGGATGAGCTGCATGAACTCAGAAAACACATTGTTAGAACAATGTTCTGTGCTCTATTGATGCCTGCTTGCTTCAGTGAGTTCTGCTCGAATGTCTTGCTGGGTGAGGAGGAGGTGGGAAAACAATAGTCAGTCTGCCCTTTTTTCGTCCTAAATAGACCTCATGTTATTATTTTTAATCTTTTGGTCCGGAAAAGTTTTAGAAAGCTGTGAAGACAGGAGTTCCCACATACCCAAGCCCTGCATCCCCTATGCCCGACATCGTAGATTCGTGTGGTACGTTGGTCCTAATTAGTGAACCAGTACTGAAACATTCTTACTAACTGAAGACCATTATCTTATTCAGTTTTCCTTGTTTTTTGCCCATTATCTTTTTCTTTTCTAAGATACCACATTACATTTCATTGTCAAGTCTCCTCAGGCTCCTCCTGGTGAAGATGATCTCTCAGACTTCCCTTCTTTATGATAACCTTAACATTTTTGAGGAATATTGGTTATTGGAATTTTAAGAAGACAACTGAGCCTGTTACTTTTCTGGTAGATAAACAGCTCACAGGGCTGACTGCACTCCGTCCTCCTCAAGGGGAGGTCAAGGGGCAGAGTTAGGAAATCTCTTGTGAGGTCATACTGCCCAGAATTCGTTCCCTTTAGGAAATCCTACGCAAAACTCAGAAAGAGAGAGAGAAAGAGAGAAAAGAGAGAAAGAAAGAAAAGAAAAAGAAAAAGAAAGAAATCCTAGGCAAAACTCCACTTCGAGAGACAGGACCAGATTAGGGATTATCATATTCAGGTAAGATAAAGATATTTTGAGTGGGAGAAGATTTTAAGATAGAACAAAAATACCATAGTACGTGCTTCAGAGTTGTTGACCCAGAGAAACCAGGGGCTTTCCGTTGCGACTGTCCTCCTTTGTCATGATTATCAGGGAGGGGAACAGAGACTGACAGCAAAGGGACCTCTCACATAACTGTAGTTAAATAGTAGAGGAGCTGCTCCCAGTTTTAAAATGAGCGCAAACAACATGGCTCGTCAGCGCTGTGGCCCCTAGAGAGGTCTGGTACTTGTCTGAGGGCGAGGACAGGGAATGCTTCTGATGGTTTATGTTGAGTTCTGTTCTTGTTCCAAGTGACCACACAAAGAAAGTACTCAAACGTTTATTGCTTAATCAAAGAATAAATGGTGGCAAAGATAATGGCATTGAATTTCATCTATAAGTCATTGTTTTATCTATTTTCAGGGAAGTTGAGGTCTAAGATCAAGTCAGGATTGTCGGTTATTTTTGTAACAGGCACGTATTACTGATTATGCCAGCGTGTAGAAAGTTCCTTTGTTAGACATTCATTTATTGAGTCCGTAAGGAGGGTTATCTGCACCTTCTACATGCAAAGCTCTAGGTTAGAGTCAATGAGAGGCTATAAAAAATCTTAATCCCTACCTCAGTGAATGTGTTTTCTAGTTGGAGAAATAACTTGTACCAGACAGAACATCATATGAGTGGCACATATGAGTGGCATATAAACATATAATGTTTATATGAGAGAATAACTTCCAGCTGGAGATGCAGAAAGACACAGATTTTATATGTAAAAAGTGTAGGTCCTTAGGATGCTATAGTCATGCTATATAGTACATACATGTCAAGTAAAAAAAAAAGGTGTGGATGTTACTTTTGGTTCTGCTGAAGAATCTGGAAGAATTCTGCACATAAAAATATTTGCATGATATGGGACACGCTGGAGTTACTATCTTGGAAAAGAGCCACTAGAATATCACAGGCTTGGGATGTACAGATTAAATACCTGGTGAACTTAGATCTTGCTGGGAAATCTGTTTTGGTTTATAACAATGTTTGGAAACCCTTCCAAAGGGCATTACCATCTCAATTCTTAGGAAACTGCAAGTCAGTCGACAGCTGACTCTTGGAATTTATCAAAGTCATCATTGTAAACTGTCTCCGATTCATTTCTGTTCTAAATATTCATTCCTGTTCCGATAGGTTGGATTTCGTGAGAGCTGGGACCGCATCTTTTACTCTCAGGGCCTTAGCAATAGTAGGGTAAATGTTAGTGGGATGAATCGTCTTCCAGCTCAGTTCCTTACACGGACGGGAGCTTGGAAACTGATTTATGAAGAGGAGAGGCTTGCTTATCAGAGTTTGCATTTCTGGGAAGCAGCTGTTGAGACAGAGGTAGGAGAGGCAGGTGGGTTACTAAGAAGTGGTATCTGTGACAGAAAGCAAAGCAGAGTTGAACAGGAGGAGCCAAAATGACCTATTTTGGCTGCTTTGTGGTTTATAGACATTATTCTTTGTCTGTTTTTTAAGATTTTATTTATTATTTGACACAGAGAGACACAGCGAGAGAGGGAACACAAGCAGGGGGAATGGGAGAAGGAGAAGCAGGCTTCCCGCTGAGCAGAGAGCCCAATGTGGGGCTCGATCCCAGGACTCTGGGATCATGACCTGAGCTGAAGCCAGACGCTTAACCACCGAGCCACCCAGGCGCCCCTATTCTTTGTCTTGAGCAATTTTTATTCTGGGCTAGGAAAATTGATCAGCATTGCTATAGATTATTTGAATAATGGGGGAAACCTTGAATCCATACTTTTTAGGGTGGGTTTTTTTTTTTTTTTTAGAAAGATGTTATAGTCCACACGAAATATTAATCATCATCATTCTTTGAATGTCCATTTTTGGTTAAGTACCTTCTCTCTCCCTAAAAAATATTTAAAACTTAACCTTTCTAAACCTCCGTTTCTTCATCTCTGAAGTAATTATGACAAAAGCATTAAATCAGGGGGTTGTTTGTTTAAACAAGAGAGCATATATAAGATACAAAGTATAGTGGTACCAGGAACATTCTGTGTGTGTTCATTAAAGAGACAAAAGAAACAGGAAGAAAATAAAGAGCTCATGTGCAGAACCAGTATGCACTTGGCCTTCTCAGGTGAGCAAATCGTAATCCTTGCACTTTCCACCAGAGAAGACTAAGTTCATGATGGTGTATTCTGAAAAACCTGAGTCACTTTCATACAGGCTGGATCTCTTTATTGATTTATATTTCCACCTTCCCCCGCTGAAATCTCTTAGTAAAGCTATGGTGTTTTGACATTTTATAGATGTGCTTCATAACGCAATGCAATTCTTCATGCAATGCATGTCTATGCAAATTTTGGCATAGAAAAAAAGTAACTTTTTTTTTGTGAATTTCAGCACTGATATCAATGCCTTAGTAGAAGAGATACAGAAAGCGGAACCTCTAATCACAGCTTCACGATCAGATCAAGTAAAACTTTTAATACAGAGATTGCAAGATAAACTCAGACAGCACAGCAACCACAAATTTTATCTTTTTAAGGTAATGAGTGTTTTAAAAAAGACTAAATAGAAAAACTTCAATTAATTAGTTGGTGTCCTACCAATCTGAAACAAAATACTGGTTATATTTTCTCTTTCCCTCTGTGCCTCACATATATTTACTAAGACTAAGTCTCAACAAGTGTTTGTTTATTGACTGACTGAATGAAATTCTAATATTTATTTCTTGAGAAGTTAAAGATTTTTAGTAAGTTTGGCTGTTTTTTACGGTGTTAAACTTAAAGGATGACCATTAAAGGGGGTCTTAAGTTATTGAAGAATTAAATTTTTTTTCCAGTTGGAGTAATATCAAGAAGCTGTATTTCATGGCACATCAATAATTTAATATTTTCTGCTTCAATGTGAATTAAACTGTATTTCAGTAAATTATTTTTTGATGTGACTTCTATAATAATTTAAATGCAGTGTAAATGTACCTATTTTTCTCTAATCAGCCTTTTCTGATTGAAGTAAAACTATCACAAATATAGTCAATTATTCAGGACAGTTTTAGTTTTTCTTAATTTTTTAACAATATTTAATAGTTTATTCTAGTATTGCTTCATATTACACTGATTTTCTTCTTATGATTTAAATAAAATTATAGGAAAATTTAATTATTATTTAGATAGTTGACATATTCTGATAGAAAATATTCAATCTTTTGCAGTCATCCCTTCAATGTAATATTGAAAGATTAAGAAATTATTCTTGTGATATTGCTTTTTTCCAGTAGGTGGCACTACTTAACTTCAAATATGAGCTCTATAATTCCTATGACCTTGTAATTTATCCTCCAAAGGGAATATTTTTGATAGTGAAAGGGGACAGTATTAATAATTATACTCCTGCAGTAGAAATAACTGGGCCTGCCCCAGCCTTGCAAATCACTTTATCTATAAACAAACTATCCACTTTATGTATTCGATAAATATTAAGCATTCGATAAATATTAAGCATCTACCATGTGCTTGACAATGCAGAAATTGAAAGATAAATAAAATGAGACATATCTTGACTCTAGAGGAGATTTGGGAATCCAAAAGTAATAACAAATTGTAAAATCTAAATTTAAAACATATTCGGTGTATTTCTTCTATATGCTATTCATACATATTTACAAAACTATGTGCAGCATTTAAAAGAAAATATTATAAATTAGTACTATTTGATATCTTATTTAATAGCAGTAATTTATCTTAAAAGCAAATTCATGGAAAACACAGATCCAATTACATTTTTGGAATTATTTGTAACTATCAAATGTCTTAACGGTTTTAATGGCAGAAGGCACAATGTACTTTTTTTTTATTTGTTCAGATAGTGACTATTGTCCATTTATCTCTAATTAAGACAAACTTGAATGTCTTCATTAGTTTGAAGTTAAAATTAATGAGTTGAACTTAATTTTTTTCAGTTTAAAACAAATTGTGATTTCTTTCATTGAAGGTTCTCAGAGCACATATACTGCCATTGACTAATGTTGCACTTAATAAATCAGGCTCATGGTAAGGTTCTCAAATTTATTTTTTTTAATTTAAAATTTTAATTTATTTAAAGAATTTATTTATTTATTTGAGAGAGAGAGCGAGCGAGAGAACAAGAGAGACAGCATGAGCAGAGTAGGGGGTGGGGAGGGGCAGAAGGAGAGGGATAAGCAGACTCTCCCCAGAGTGAGGATCCTGATGCAGGAATCAGTCCCAGAACCCCAGGATAATTACCTGAGCCGAAGACAGATGCTTTAACCAACTGTGCCACCAGGTGCCTCTAAAATTTTTAAATTTTTAAATGAAAAAAATTATTACAAAATTATTAGATTTTATTTTTTATAGTGGTTTTAGGTTTATAGCAAAATTGAGCAGAAGGTACAGAGATTTGCCATGTACACCTGGCCCTCAAACACCCTCATATTCCCTCTTTGCTGGCCCTACATTGACAAACTCATCATTATCACTCAAAGTTCATAGTTTACATTAGAGGTCACTCTTGCTTTCACACATTCTAGGGGTTGATGAATGTGTAATGACAGGGATCCCCCATTAGGACATCACACAGAGCAGTTTCTCTACCCTGAGAATCCTCTGTGCTCCACCTCTTTATTTCTATATTTCAACTTCTAATATTTATTTCTAATTTTTAACAACCAAAGAATAAAATTCTTTTTAATTAAACTCATGGATTTTATGGTGACATAATTTGACATACATGTACATAGTAAAGTAATTGTTACAGTTGAGCTAATTAACATATTATCTCCTTTATGATACCACTTTTTTGTGTGTGAAGGAAGCACTTGAAATGTATTCTTTCAGCATCTTCCCAGTATTCGATCCAGTATTATTAACTACAGTCATCATGCTTGTGCATTGCATCTCTAGATTTATTCATCCCACATAACTGCAACGTTATACCCTTTGACCAATGCCTCTCCATTTCTTCTACTCTCTACCCCTGGTGACTACTGTTCTACTCTCTGGTTCTATGAATTTGACTTTGTTTTTTCTTTTTTAGATTCTACATATAAATGATATCAGACAATGTTTGTCTTTCTGTGTCTGGCTTATTTCACTTAGCATAATGGCCTCCAAACTCATCCACGTTGTTGCAAATGGCAGCATTTCCTTCTTTCTCATGGCTGAATAATATTCCATTCATTCTTTGATGGACATTTATGTTGTTTCCATATCTTGGCTACTGTGAACAATGCTGCAAAGAACATGAGAGTGCAGATAGCTCTATGAGATTCTGATTTCATTCTTTGGATATGCACCCAGAAGTGAGATTGCTGGATCTCACTACCAAAAGTGGTAGTTCTATTTTTAATTTTTTTTTGGAACCACCATCCTGTCTTCCATCACGACTGTACCAGTTTACATCCCTGAAGAAGCTATGAGGAAATACCTAGAGAGGAATCATAGATATACTACCTTGTCAACCCTTTCATTTATTTGAGTTTCAATGTCAGGATTTGTGTTCAACTTTTATCATTACCACTTGACGTAGAGACTGGCTTTCTAATTTTGTGCATTTTTTTTTCTGTGTTGGGGAAGTATATTTCCTAATGGAATATTTAAGGAATAACTAAGATACTATTATTTTACTTGAAAATTTGAGACACTCAACATGCTAATTATTCCCGCAGTAAGATAATCACGTAAGAGGATTGCAAATCTTAAGCAAATGTTCATTCAACACTTACTAGTGTCCCAGTCATGTTCCAGGTCCTGGGGATGATGGCAGTAAATCAGATGGGTGGAAGAACTAGCATGTGTAAAAAAAAAAAACAAAAATGAGTTCTTTAGAGACGAGCAGAAAGTTCAAGTGGCAACTCAAGGTGTGCTTTGGGGCAACATTGAATGAATTCCCAGAGACAGCCAGTACTGAGGGCCTTGTGGGCCATGAGCAGAAGTTTGGATTTTCATCTAGATTGCTAGGAAGCCATCTAAGGAAGGTTAAAAAAAAATAACTCCAGACTTGGAGGACCAAGTACCAATGACCAAGTATGGAGGACCATAAAACAGACTTGTAAGGACCAAGTACGAGTCAAGACTTATTAGAAGATGGCTTCATTTGTTGAGGCAAGAGATGGAGACAATGGAGCCTGGTGAGAAGTGGACACACTAGGAGTGTATTTTGAGATTGGGCTAACAGAATTTAGTAATAGATTGTGTGTGGGATGTAAGGAAAACAGAGGAATCAAAAGATGGTGCTCAGATTTTATGGTCTGACCAGTGGGAAGAACGTTGCTGTTTATTGAGATGTGTTAAAATTTCAGAAAACGTTACTAATTAATGCTTTAATTATTAATTCATAAGAATGATTATTAGCAGGATTATTTTTTTTTTTTAAGATTTTATTTATTTATTTGACAGAGAGAGAGAGACAGTGAGAGGGGAACACAAGCAGAGTGAATGGGAGAAGGAGAAGCAGGCTTCCTGCTGAGCAGAGAGCCTGATTCCCGGCTCAAGCCCAGGCCCCTGGGATCATGACCTGAGCCAAAGGCAGACGCTTAACGACTGAGCCACCCAGCCACCCCTGGCAGGATTATTCTTTATTTTATTTAGTGACTCCTTTTTGAGTTAGGTTAGGGATAGATCGGAAAGTTTCTAATCAAAGGATTTAAATGTTGCTCCCAAATCACCTGTTCTGCATCCAAAATTTCCATTGTAAAAAGTAAGATAAATGGGCTTACAATATTGCAGGTAGAAAAAAAATGAGGTCTTTATTAACACACTGCAGTTGTCACTTTGTGATTCATTTATATTCCTTGTGTTAGCTTTATCACAGGAAGCTATGATCGGACATGTAAAATCTGGGACACTGCGTCTGGAGAGGAGCTTCACACCCTGGAGGGCCACAGGAATGTGGTCTATGCCATAGCTTTCAACAATCCATATGGGTACAGAGACATTCACTCATTCACTTGTGCCTTATTAATCCATTAATTTGTTTATTCTTCTCTCCCTCCTTTTGTTGGGGGAGGAAAGGAAAAAGAGAACTAAAGTTTGTCAAATACCTGATGTGTGCATTGAAAGCCTTCTAAATGCCTTCTTCAATGCTTAAAGGGGTTTCGGGACAGGTATTATTGTTCTCATGTAAAGTATATAAAGTTCAAGTACCCTTCCCAGGATCACGTAGTAAAGAGCTGAGTCCCTTCCCTTCAGAGTTCTCTGACAGGCAGTTCCTATTGATGGGTATAGCAATGGCTTCGGGAAACTCTGACATATCCACATAACATGGTTTACCTTGTTTAGAAGTTAACTTACCATCTTTAGCAGGAAAAAAATGTGTACAGTAACATGCTACATAACAGTACAAAATATAATCTCATTTTCAGCCAACCTCTGGCTAACTGATTCAGCAGATTAAATTAGTCCTCTAGCTCTCCTTCTGTTCCCTGAATACTTACAGCATCTGGGCCACCCACTGTCTGCCCAGCCTCTTGCCCACTGGTTAGGCATACACCTACCAAGAGTTAGTCGTGTTTGCCTTTCAATCTGCTTATGTTGGCTGTGCTTTCAATTGTAATTATGGTATTTAATTGAGTATTGCTTAAACTAATGAAATATGAGTGCGAAAATAAAGTGGTTTTTTTTTGTGTGTGTGTGAAAACATAGATAAGGCAGACTTCAAAAAAATTACCACTGAATGAAGTTGTAGATGAGATCAATGTAAAAATTAGAAAGCCCGGTGAAACATTTAGAAA
Source organism: Procyon lotor (assembly GCA_028646535.1). Taxonomy (NCBI): domain Eukaryota; kingdom Metazoa; phylum Chordata; class Mammalia; order Carnivora; family Procyonidae; genus Procyon; species Procyon lotor. Next base: position 7,379,918 of record CM053605.1, on the reverse strand, counting down.
CCTTTGTATTCAGATTGTTCTGCAAGTATGTTTATATTCTCATTCTACTTTTAAAAAAAGAATTGGAAGTGGTAGAGGTTGGATATGATTTCTGAAAGACCATTAATGAACTCCGGTTAGCCAAAGAAAAGACCCTGGCCTTGCATATTTGAGTAAAAATTTTTAATGTGTGCCTTTTTCTTGATGGCTCACTTGAACTTTTTCCATTCACCATGCTGTTTCAATAAATATAGTTGTTATGACTAGAACAAAACAGCAAATGGTTTAAAAGTTAAGAGGAGAAAGATTCATGTGATTTCTCCTGATAGAGGCTTTGAAGATGATATGGGACTCAAGCAGAAGCATGGAAGGTGGAAGACAGAGGGAAGGGGGAGGACATCCTGGGTGATGGTACCCTGCAGCTCCGGAGGTTAGATGGGACTTTGTCTGGCTCGGCCAGTGCCCCTGTCTCTCTAGTGGACATTTCCTGGTGAGAAACAAAAGTGGTCGATATCAGAGTGTTCTGTGTAGTTTGAATTCTGTTCTGGAGGACCGAGTTGTGATGAAAGCTTTGTGAACAAAGGAGGGACCCCTTTGCTATTTCAGGAGGGCTGTTATGGTAGAGACAAGGGGCCAGAGGGTTTGGAGTGGGATGAAACAGGAGGCAAGGAGATTAGTTGGAGGCAGATAAAGAGATAGTTTCAGGAGATGGTGAAAGCAGTGTAGGATAGTGGCAGGGGCAATATAAGGGAATTTTATAAGAATTTGATGCAGTTAGAGTCAAAATTTTATACCGTAAATATTAAAAACTTGATATGTAGGTTGCTAATGTCATTACATCTCTTTAAAATGTAACACACTTTTAAAACATTAATCATAACGGCACAGTCAAACCTAATTGGTACATTAAAATGATTAAATATTCCAATTGCATTACTGAAAACTTAACTATGATGTATGCAGTTTTATATTGTATGGAATGATAATTTTTATAATACCTTATTGCACCAACCTGTGTGAGAGAAAGATTTTATTGAAATTATAAATGATAGTGTTTTACTTCTAGTATAATTTCTACTTTAATTGCAATGTTATTTAAAGGACTTTAAAAATATATTCTCTATAATATATTACCATATCACATAGTCTATTTAAAAGATATGATATTTTTGCATGCCTGTCTGATAACAAAGTTTTCTGGAGAATAGAGAGGTCAAGAATGCTTCACCTTTGGGTCTTTTATTGGACTCTACCAAGAACCCCTGATGAAATACTCGCTTGTCCAATTACGTAGTTTGGTGATCTATGTACCAATTAAAGCAGCATTTTCCAGGGCATTTGGGGGCACAGGGGTTTTAGCAGAATGAGTTCTAGATAGCCACCAAAGAGTGAGAGGGAATGTGTGTGTGTGTGTGTGTGTGAGAGAGAGAGAGAGAGAGAGAGAGAGAGAAAGAGAGAGAGAGAGAAAGAGAGAGAGAGAAAGAGGAACTTCAGCCAGTTTAGTGTTTATGTGTTCTATACATTAGGTCAGGAGTAAGCTTTGATTCAATAAAATATTTCTAAGAAAATATGTTATCAGTATTATCTTTTCTCCTGTAGAGGCATATGGAAAAAGAGAGCAGTGTGTGCTCAAACAGGAATTAACTGAGAAACAACAGCACTTGAGACAATATGTTTGAGGGTCAGGAGGGATGGGAAATGGAGGGAAAGAGCAGAAAAAGAGCACACAGGGCATCGGTGTTAGTTTGGACAAAATATAAATTCTGCAACTGTGCCAAGCACATAGAATTTGCTTTAGGATATGTATTTTGGGTCTTAAGACACTTCACACTTTTGAACAGTGAACTTGCACTGTAATTGATGACCCAGGTGGATGAACATTTTGACGACTTGCTATAAAAGACAGGGGTCAATGGTAAAGGAAAAGATTTAGTTCCAGGGTCAAAGTTAAACAGGCCAACCTATTCTCACCTATTGGTTGTTGACAGTCACCCTGCTCCACGGTATACACGGGAAGCCTCTTGTTGGAAAGGTCCTGGTCTTTACCATATTTCTTCTCTAGACCTTCCCTCTTGTTCAAAGACCTTACAATTAGAGTAATATTAGCATTATTTTCCCAAAGAGACACTAAGTTCTCAAAACCTTATCTAGTCATACGGTATCAATTAAATTATTTATATATTTTCATTCTTCTTCTTTTAAATTCAACATTATCCTTGTCAGTAGACCTGCTAATAGAATTTTTCTGTGTCCCTGCAACTCATACATAATTTTGTACCATATTCATTTTGCGAATTTAAGAGCTTATTGTAACCCCAAACATAAATTTATTACTTTAATGTAAAATATTTAAAATTAAACATGTAAACTGATACTATTGAAAGATTAGACCTTAATTTTGTTGTCCACTGAAACAAATGCCAGATTGCCTTTTGTTTTAAAAACAAAGTAAATTCCTGGGTAGATAGACCCATGTATTACTGTCTCTTGTCTTAATTCAGTGTATCATATATGGTGTTTGAATTTGTTTTGAAAATCCACATTTTTTTTTTAAATCTTAGTGACAAAATTGCCACTGGGTCCTTCGATAAGACTTGTAAGCTATGGAGTGTAGAAACAGGAAAATGTTACCATACCTTTAGGGGTCATACAGCAGAAATAGTGAGTATATTTATTTTATTGTATTTTCTTTCTTTCTTTCTTTTTTTCTTTCTTTCTCTCTCTCCCTCTCTCTCTTTCTTTCTTTCCTTTTCCTTTTCTCTCTTTTTTAATAGACTTTATATTTTAGAGAAGTTTTAGATTCACGGCAAAACTGAGTGGAAGACATAGTGGTTTCTCGTATATTCTCTGCCCTGCCCTAAACATGTCCCATTATCAACACCCCCCACCAAACCTGTACATTTGTTACAACTAATGGATCTACATCAACACATCATTTTTATTTCTTTTTAGTAGTCCATTATACAAGTAGTGGTTCTACCTTTATGAATAATTTTACAATGATATCCAGTATTTTTTAGTTTGTATATATTTTATATGGAGGCACTAATGCAATTTATAAACTATTTGAATTTTTATATCTTGCAGTTGTTGTCAAAGACCCATATCCTATATTGACTAAGATGTGTAATATGATAAATATTTGAATACAATATCCAACCTCACTTTTTCTTTTTTCAGTGACTTGCTTTTAAAGGACTGACTTAATGAGGGTTGATAAAATTCTTAGCATAGCTTCTAAAGTAACTTTTTTATGTCATGTGAAATATTTAGGCTGGTTGTTTTCTGGATATCGTTAGAACTCAAATTTGCATAAATAGTTTGATACTCTAAATAGCTTTTGCTTTTGGGAAGACCTTGCCCTTGGCCAATTCTGTATTACATCTTTTAACAATTAGTGAGTTAATTCGCACCCTATGGGACAAATGATAGCTTTTAAAAATAAACAGGCTGCTTATTTTGGGAGTAAAGTTTATATTTATCCTTCGGATGCATGGTGTATTCATCCAATAAGGGCCCATGCTATGTTTAATATTTTGCTAGACACTGGGGGATGCTGCAGTGCAGAATTATAACCGACCTGTTAATGGCACTCCATGTGCACAAAAGACAGTTTTGTGCTAATATATAAGCCCCTTACATATATTAGCTTAGTTGCACCTCATCACGACCCTAAGAGCTAGAAATTCCCCATTTTACTGTTGAAGATGCCAAGGCATAGAGAGAGTGAGTAACTTGCCCAAACTTGTAAGAAAAACATGATCCTCATTCTCACACTCCCTTGGGATTTTGAAAAAGCTTTCTTTATATAGAGATCCAAGGAAGACTTTGATGTTTTTCACAGTCAACAATATCAATCTAATAAATATTTGCTATATATTGACTATGTGTCGAGCCCTGGCCTGTGTGCTCGGCATACCAGATAGAATCACACATGGTTCTTGTCCTGCAAGGATTTTGTAGTTCACTGGAGGGAGTAGAGGCATCAATAAATAAGTTCAGAGATCCCTTGTAGCGTGCTGAGTGTGGCCACAGAGGGGAGCACCCTGCAGGTGGGGATGGTAAGGGAAGTCTGGGCAGGTAGGTAGCACATTCTCGGGGCCGCGGGAGCTGCACTGGCCGATGCGCAGAGGTGTGCAGCAGTGGGGGGTGTTTTCTAGACTCAGATGACTCCGTGTGGCCAGAGCAGTACTTGTCACCCTTCCCCTGTGATGACATGCACAGGATAGGCCAATATGGCTGTGCACCACCCTGGGTGTGGTGTTGCGGGGAGCTGCCTGCTGCCGTGGTTGGAGGTGCTGGCCGCGGATCCCTGGTGCTGCCCAGCTGCCTGGGTTAAAGGTACCACATCTCAGTGCAACTATACCCCATTCAAAGCATATCACATGGTGAGCGTGATCGAAGTGGGGGAGGCTGGCAAGGCCATCGTATTGATTCACATGCTGGGCTAGGGGATTTGGACTTTATCCTGTGGCTACTGCCACGCTGTTGAGACTTACTAGGTGGGAGATAGCACAGTCAATTTTACTCTTTGGGAAGATCATTCTTGGGGCAGCGTGACGTAGGATCAGAAGTAGGGGCTAGCTGGCCATCTCGTTGCAGTCCAAGCAGAGACGACAGAGGCCTGTCGTGAGGCAGGTGAAGAGAATGTGAGAGAGGCTGGAGCGCAGGAGTAGGGTGGGGTTATCAGGCAGATGTGAGGCGTGAAGGAGAAAAGGGGCTCCAGGGTGATTCCCTGACTTCAGACAACAGCAGGGCAGTTTATATAAAATGCCTTGTCCTTTTATATAGAAAGACAGGCAGGTTTGTGGTCATATGACTTGCATGTCTTAGATTGATCCAAGTTGCCTTTGTGATGTCCTCACAGAGGCCCTTTGGGGCTGAAATGAGCGGGAGGTCGGGGAAGGAAACGCGGGCGCGTGAGTCCCAGGCATCAGGAACCAGTCCCCAGGCCGTGGGAACCGCTGAGAATTGCAATTTCTGAAAGGAAAAGGGTCAGTATGGGGTGAAGTGTGACGGCACCTTGAGCAGCTGGGGACGAGAAGAATTCTCCAAAAGATACAAAAAAGAGATAGGAGGTAAAAGAAGAAAAGCAGAGCACTGTCAAAGCTGT
>CM053605.1:7344770-7374326 GCA_028646535.1 Procyon lotor | reverse complement strand
TTTTCTCAGGGAAGTAGTAGGAAGCCTGGTTACCTGTGGCAAAGGGATGGAAGACAGATTGGGGCAAAAATGGGGAAAGGGAGAATGGATGGGGACAGAGGCACGTTCAGGTAAGGAGAGGATGGTGCTGAGGACACAAATGAGGACAGAAGGCATGAATGAGCAACACCTGTAATCTGCTCGGCAGTTTTCTTAAGCTGAGGGAGGAGGGAGGACCAACGAATGGGTGAAATGCCAGCTTGATACAGTTGCTAGGAGTCTTATGGACTTGGGCAGTGCCAGGGAAAGACAAGGTGTGACGGTACTGAGGATGCTGGAGGGAGTGATGTTTCCGGGGTGTCAGCTGAATGGGGAGGTTGGCCAGGAAAAGGCAGGGGTCTCAGTGAGATGGAGAATAACCTGGGGGTGGCTTGGTAAGGACCAAAGTGGAAGCACTGGGAAATTGTACTGAGGGACGGATATATGGGTAGTGAATTTTCTGGGAAAAGTGACTTTGAGGTCCAGGGTGTGGCCACGAGAGTGATTATGAAAAGGGGGCTCAGGGTCGTAGGTCTGGGCTACTGGAATGATGGCTCACATGAAGGCCACCTGGGACTTGGAATTGAGACCACGAGCCAATAGCCAAAGTCCTTGGCAGGTGAGGGAGCAGGATAGAAAGGACTGTGAAATTAACAACGAGGAAGATGGGAGCCAGAGAGCATGAATCTCACAGGAGATGGATTTGCTTTTATTCTTGCTCTTCTGTGGTCTGGAAGTGGCAAGGTGGGCCACTGCGAACTGGGTGACGTGGGAGAGCAAAGAGGCCCCTTCTCAAGAGGAGAGTGCTTCAGGATTCAACAGAACACAGGCCACCCTGGTATCTCACTGCAGAGAATTAGGCTGAACCTAAGGCAGTTGCATCTTGAAGCTTTTCTATACAAAACCAACAATTCAAAACTCTTCTCTTTCTAAAATTTCTTCCATTTCCTGGAATTCAGGTGTGTTTATCATTCAACCCTCAAAGCACACTTGTGGCCACTGGGAGCATGGACACCACAGCCAAACTGTGGGACATCCAGAATGGAGAGGAAGTGTTCACTTTAAGGGTATGTGCATCCTGGCACCTGCTTGGAGAGTTCTGCATTCCCCTAGCCATTGCTCACCATAAGCCTATTACTGCTTTGTTTGTTGTTACTCGTATTCTTATTAAAAAATGAGCTCCACGTTGGAAGACATTTTTGAGCTGTAGGTTTTCAGACCTTAGTGAAAAGTGTCTCAGTTGGTTTGTTGGCTATTCCCAAAGATTTTGACGAGGTTGCCGAGGAGGCCACCTGGGTTTTTTTATTTTGACTAGCTTCCGTCTGTAAGCCCTACCAAGCACAGCTGAGAACCTAGTGCCATCTATCTGGCTTAAAGACAAGGAGGTGGAGGCTGGCACTTTCTGGGACAGGCAGAACCGGAGAAACTTGCCACAAGATTCCTTAAAGCGGCAACTGTCCACACTGTCCTCCACTAGCCCCCATGTCAGAAGCCTCCTGTATTAAAAGTCTGAAATGACCAGGGTTAAGTGGCAGGAGGAGAAAGGCTAAAGGGCACTGCCCAGAGAGCAAGAGCTGGTGGTGTGTGTCCACGGGGGTCTCTGTCACCACCACGCCCAGTACCTTCCTCTCCCCTGCTCCCTCCGCTTCATCCCTCCCCAGCCCAAACAACCAACCTACACACATAGGGTGATTCTCGGTGCCAGTCAGCCCGAGCAGCTGGGTGGGAAACCCAATTCTTATCCTTTCAAACTATAAATGGATTTCAAATTAGGACCCCTTTCCTAGGAGAGCTTTTTTCTAAGAAAGTTAAAAAATGGACTAGAAAGAGAGAAAAAGCACTCTTTTCAACGAACACCAAGGGATTCTCTGAATTCAGAGTGCCCACCTTAATTAATATAAGTATATATGCTCTTTCGATCTTTGTTCTCATCATTTCTATGGGTTGCTGCCTCTTCACTACCTCCTCTTTCAGACCGATGCCCAACAGTCTTCGAAAGGCTGCGTGTCCCTCGGCACACCCACACCTGTCTGCCGCTGGACCACGCATCTGTTTTGTGTGCTCGGAATCTTCACGTTCAGCTACATTTAATGTCTACCATTTGGAATCAACCAGAAATTTGATGCGTAAATGAAAGTTTTCCCTAATGAAAAAAGTAATGTTAATTTGCCGAAATAATTCGGGAAACAAGGGATATACTGCAAGTAGAGTCTGCCGCTGAGAGGGACTTCTTTCCTTTGTCTCGGAATGTTTGATGCATCGGCCCTAGACAGTGACCAAGTGGAAAGTCAGGCCGAAGGCCAGATGTTTATTAACCTATTTTATGTTAAATCATCGTAAGACAGGCTCCTGAGTGGCTCGGTCAGTTAGGAGGTACATTTGGCTCAGGTCACGATCTCAGCATCCTGGGCTGGAGCCCTGTGCATTGGGCTCCCCACACAGCCCGGAACCTGCTTCTCCCCTTCCCTCTGCACCTCCCCACCCGGATCTCTCTCTCTCTCAAATAAAATCTTTTAAAAAATCAGCATAAGAACGTCTTTTTTTTTAAAGTGACCTTTATTTCACAAACTTGCCTATCACCTATTGTTAACCCATAAAGCATACAGCCTTGTTTTTTTTTAGAGAGAGACAGAGAGCAAGAAGGGGGAGGGGCAGAAAGAGAGACAAGCAGACTCCCTGCTGAGCAGACAGCCCTGTGCAGGGCTGGATCTCAAGACCCTGAGAGCCAAAAGCAACAGTCAGATACTCAACCTTAACAGACTGAACCACCCAGGTGCCCCAGACATTTAAAAGAATTTTTTTTTGCATACAGCCTTTTTAAAAGTGTTTTCAAGACAATGAAGAAGAAGCCCTCTGATTTCCCACATCATGCCCTCTTCCTGTCCATTAAAACAAATGAACAAACAAAACCCAGTTTTATTTAGTTTGACTAAGTTAAATGGACTTGATTTAAGTGTCTACATCAACTTTTAGTAAATATATGGAATTGTGCAACCTTCACCAAACTCTAGTTTTCAAAATTTCCCCCAAAAGATACCTATTACCACACCCCAGCCAACCACTAATCTCTTTTCTACCTATAGTCTTGCCTTTTCTAGCATTTTCTTTTAAACTATAACTTTGTGCCTTTGTAGAGATTGTTTTTCTGCAGGTAATGCATGACAATATCCGTTCTCTTTTAGGGACATTCTGCTGAAATCATTTCTTTGTCCTTTAACACCTTGGGAAACAGAATCATCACGGGGTCTTTTGATCATACTGTTGCAGTGTGGGAAGCTGATACTGGAAGGTACTCTCCATCTTTAAGGATTTTTTAATCTGGATGAGAGGGTTAAGTAGGTCGTGTTTGCTGTTCATATCTCTTAACTGTGCTTTGGACTCTATAGGAATAGGATGCCCTGAAAATAAATTAATTCATTATTTAATGATATTTCTGATCCAGAAAAAAATGTGTGGTTTCTTGGAATTCTGAGCAAATAATGCCACACAGAAACATAAAAGGAAAATGTTAACAATAGCTCGGGTATATGGCTATTATTTGTTCCGTATACTGTGTAATCAGATTTCAATGGCTTGTCATTCTGGCAGGCATGGATATCATGAGTAAATAAAATCATGGATAATTTTCCAAATTTAATTTAGTCCAACAACTTCAATTTCCTTCCTACTTACTTTGGGTCCTAGTTGCTAAGAAGTTAACTAAATTAGACTCTTTGCATTGGAAAGCTCTACCTTGGACTTGCATCTTGATAGAGGGGGTAATTACCAGGGGTAGCAGTCAAGATACACTAAGAAATGAGGCAGAAAGGCAGGCCCTTGAGACGTTTGATGGGTAGTTCAGACCTCTGAACTACCAAGAGCTCCACTGGTCTGGTATAAGAATACTCCCAGGATTTCAGACCAACTGTATTATTTTTTACTCATGGCTTTCTGAAGTCTTAAGTAATGCTGTTATTTTTGAGTGCTTCAAATATAAGTATATTTTTGCCAAAATGAAATTAGTAGCCTAGTTGGCTGTTTCTGAGCTGTACTAGAACTGTCTTTGTTTTGTCATCAAAAGTATTATTTTGTAAAACACAAAATTTTGACTCTCACATCAATGGGCTTGACATCATTATCTGTGCCCATATCCCGAAGCAAGGCATCTTTCACCAGTGTGAATCCTTTCCTTTTGTAGGAAGGTGTTTACCTTAATCGGGCATTGTGCTGAAATTAGCAGTGCTTTATTCAACTGGGATTGCTCTCTGATATTAACTGGCTCTATGGACAAAACCTGCATGGTGAGCTCAAGGAAGAATCTTTGCTTTACAGTTCTCCTGTGTGCACTTTTTACTGAGTCAGATATTCATTGAAACGTTACCACATTTCAAAGGTGCTGTAAAATTAGGATGTTAATTTATAAATAATTGGTATTTTTAAATGTTAAGTTTCTGATCCCCCAGGTTTAAAGGAATTATGGTAGAGTAAAACCATGTTAATTGAATCAAATGTATCACAAGATCTTATTTTAAAAGACGTGTTATTTTTCTTTAGTCTCTCTGTTCATTTGTTACACTTTGATTAGAGTGAATCTCTAGGAGGCTCGAAACAATGTTTCCCTGCCTTTAAATTTCTGTTGCTGAGAGCTTATGCTCTGGAATTAATATTTGGTTACATATCTGATGTATTATAATCTTAATGTACTTTTCATTCTCTAGCATTATAGTTTTAGATCAAGCTCCTTATCATTCGATGACCTTCTTAGGAAAAGAGGACATCTCCACTCCAATCAGTGAAGCATGCACTTTGAGATTTTTCCTAATATAGAGGCAGATTTGCACTCCCCATTCTAAATGTCTCTGGTCTTCTCTTTGTCCGATGTGTACCTCGTGAGATGGCTGGCTGGGGTCTCTTGTCGTGAATCCAGGTGAACTTAATGGAACATGTGGAAATTACACACATGATCTTGGCACAGTTATTCAGCTAGCTATAAGCATGCCATAGAGACTACTTCTTCCCCTTTTTGCACTTCAGACAGGAAGTCAAAGTCACTTTCTTTTTTTATTGTAGCTGTGGGATGCCACAAATGGAAAGTGTGTGGCAACGCTGATGGGCCACGATGATGAAATACTAGACAGCTGTTTTGATTACACCGGAAAACTTATTGCAACTGCTTCAGCCGATGGTAAGTCATCTGTTCATACATTTAATTTGTTTGATAAACATGTATAATTCTACACCGTAGGTCACCTACCTGATGACCAGCTGTGAGAGACACTACATCTGCCTCATCTCTGTGATGCTGGTCATTACACTGTCGGTATCATATTCTTGGTAATCACAGGTTACAGTGTCTTGTCATCTCCTTGACAACCACATCTGATGCTATACTGGGTCTTCATATCCCCCTGGTAACTATATATAGTGGTATATTCTGGGTCGTCTCCCTAATCACGCATTATGCCACACCATGTCGACCTCATCAACTTGACAGTCGTCCATGGCGCTGTAATAAATCTGCATTATCTCCTTTATACCACGTGTGCTGCATGTAACACGTCTTTGCAATGAACATATGTGATGCTCTGCTGTACATCATGTTCTTGCTTACCACCTAGGAGTCTATGCTTGTCTGCACCATTTTACTGATAACTGTGGGCTGGATGGTAGACTACGTGTGCCTCAGTTCACTGAAGACCACAGATGATGCTCCAATACCTCGGTGTCATTTCCCTGTTGACCATGTATGCCGTTCTATTGTGCCCACCTCGCCCCTCCAGGACACGTGTTACATGCTATATCTACTCCAGCTCTGGGTCACCAAGCAAGATACTGCCTTATGTATCATCACCGTTCTGATGACCGTGCATGATACACCACACTCAAATTTCCTTAGAAACCATATATGCTATTACACTATACCTGTATCTTTTCCTCCATTGCTGCACATGACGTATCCTACATAAGCATCATCGCCTTGATAACCATGTGTGCTGTGATACTTGAACTCATCTTGATGACAAATACACGTGATGCTCCACTGTGTCTCTGACATTTTGCTGAAAACCACATATAATGCTATGTGATGTCTGCAGCATCTCACTGACAACCATCGGTATTGGTATACCACATATACACCATGTCCTGGATGATAATTTATGAAAGTAAACAACAGGTCCTCCTCATAATAGCTATGTATTCCTGACAAGCTTGTAAGATGCTACACAACTTCTGCCTCATGCACTTCCCTCCTCGTCATTATATCATATCCATGACAACCACATGTGATACTGTGTCTGCATCATCTCCTTGACAACCACATGGGATGCTCCGTCTACACCATCTCCTTGGCATATGGCACATATGCATATGTGATGCTATGCTAAGTCTATGTCATCTCCTGCCCTCACACGACAATGTGTGATGCTGCTCTATGAGTCATCACCTTGATAATGTTTTGTCATCAAAAGTATTATTTTGTACACTACACTACATGCCTTCTTCTTGAAGACTGCAGATAATGCTACACCACCCCTGTATCATCCACCTGATGATGATGCATGGAGCTGTGCTAAGTCTATGTTCTCCCCTTTAACTACCAAGTGTGGTGCTATATTGTGTCTATATCATATATATGACTGCTATGTTTTAATTTATAATCCTTGTAATTCCCCTTAAAGTCATGTATGATGATACACTGTATCTTCATCTAATCCTTTATAACCATGTATGACATTCTACCATACCTTCACCATTTCCTAGAAATTTATGTGTGATGCTGTAATATTTCTACCTCATCACCTTGACAAACACATCCTCAAGGTCTGCTTTGTCTGGATCCCTTCATTTACAAAAGTACATGATTCCATGTTATATCTGGATTATAGCTTTGAAGTCTGCTTATCACACTATCCTTTAATGTCATCTTCTTGCGTGCTATGTGTGATGTCATTGTGTGTGTTATCTCCATGGTGGGCTTGTATGGTATGCTCTCTGTGCCCACAATGAATGAGGTTATGTGATGTTAAATTGTGTCACTTCATTAACCTCCATTTATGATGCTACGCTCTGATTGCCTCATCTCTCTGATAACCTCATCATCTCCGACAATCATTAAGATGCTATGCCATTTCTGTGTTATCGCCTTAAAAACATGTATGGTCTTATACTATGTCTGTATCATGATCTTCACAATGACATCTATATCCCCTTCTTGAAAATCCTATATGATGCTCTACTATGAGAGTTTCCTCAATTATCACATATGAGGCTACATAGTACATTTATCATATCCTAGAAAACCATGCTATGTTATGTGAAACCTCCCAGACAAGTATGTGTGATGCTCTACTCTCTCGTCCCTTTAGAAACCATGTAAGATGCTCTAGGATGTGACTAGGTGATTGCTGTATCATGTCCATGATGATCATGTATGTATGACACTATACCATGTCTGTGCCATTTGGAAAACAGTATGATGATACATTATTTCTGTGTTATTTGCCTGTTTTTTATGCTGAAATCTATATGCCTCATATTCCTAATAAGCACCTATGACATTACAATATGTCTGTGTCAAGTCCATTATATCCACATACGGCACAAATTATGTCTATGTCATCACTCTGATGACCATGTATGACCCCACGCCATGTGTCAGCTCCATGATAATATATGTCACCATACTATTTTTGCATCATTTCCCTGACAACCAAAGTGATGCTACACTATTGCTGGGTCATCTCCTTGACAACCCCACATGAAATTATACTATGTCTCATTGTGTCTCTGACAACGGATGAAACTATATACTGTATGATGCTCTATTCTGGGTAGTCTCTTGACGATCATGTATGATGTTCTGAGTATCTTGCCACTGGTCCACCATGTATGCCGCTACAGTATGTCTGTGGTAAGCACATGCAATACTACCATGTGACTGCATCATCTCCTGGGTAACTGGATTCGTTTGTCAGGACTGCCATAATAGAGTACAATGGACTAAGTGGCTTAAACAACAAGAATTTCTTTTCTCACCAATCTGGAAGCTACAAGTTTGAGATCAAGATGTTGGCAGCCTTGGTTTCTTCTGAGTCCTGAAGCTGGCAGTTTTCTCCCTGTGTCTTCACATGGTTTTCCCTCTGCATGTTTCTGTATCCTCGTCTCTTCTTCTTATAAGGGCACCAGTTATATTGGGTTAGGGCCCACTCTAATGACTTTATGTTAACTTATTCTTTAAAGGTTCAATCTCCCAACTAAGTCAACTTCTAAGGTACTCAGGGTTAGGAATTCAACATAAGAGTTTTGTGGGGGGACAGAATTTGGTGTATAACACCATGTGTGACATACAGCATGTTTGCATTTTCTGTCTAAAGGCATCTCTCCTTGCAAATCCCAGGATATGACATGTCTGCACCGTGTCTTTGATAATCATATGTGAGTCTATGCTATAGGTCATCTTTCTGACAACCACATATCATGCTACACTATATATCATCTTTTAACCTTCTCTATATGATGCTACACTGTGACTTCCCCCTGTCCTGATAGCCATGGATGATGCTGAACTATGGGTAAGCACCCTGATGACACTAAGTGATGCTTCACGGTGTCGGCATCATATCCTTGACAAAAACATATGATGCCACACTCTATCAACTTTCAGTATGTGTCATGGTACATCATTACTACTGAATGTTTTGATAAATACATAATACTGTGTCATTCGTGTTTTTGACAACCAACCAGGGATATATGCTGTATACGCTATATGCTGTATATGCTATGTTTATGTCATCTCCTTGACAACCATATGGAGTGCTACACTATTTAGCATCATCTCCCAGATGACTGTGTGTGATGATATTGTATGTTTCATATCCACGATGGCCTTATTATGATACTACAATGTATCTGTGCTATCGGTTGGTGACCTCATATGTTGCTACACTGGTATGTGCCATCTTTCTGTAGTTCACAGATGACTCTACACAACATCACCATTATCTGTTTGATGTCATGTATGATGCTACACTGTGTGTTTTCATCTCCTTGACAACCACATATCATGCTCCACTATGTCTGGATCATCTCCATGATGACCACCTATGACACTATTATATCTGTCGCCTCCCCATGAATGCATATCATGCTGTACTACGATAATGTTATCACCATGTCAGCACACATAAGCCTACACTGTGTCTAAGTCATCTTTTTGATAATCACATATGATGCTTCATTATGTCTAATTCCCTTAATGACAGACCCTATGTGACTCTACATCATGTCCATATAAACTTAACAGCCATTTAAGAAATTTTAGCAAAAATGGGATGCTTTTTTCAGACGTGGATTGTTCGTTGTTTGCCTGCATTTGCTCCTTGTGACTAACATACTGTTAAGTAGTCACATATCCTTGTGTTATAATCAGTTGTAGAATTTTGCCAGTGATTCATTTTAATTACACAGTCTTTATTCCAACTTTCTCTCACTTTTCAAAATTATATTTGCATGCTGTTCCCTTACTCACTAGGACTTCTCAAAGGTGACCCTTTGATCATGCATAAAGTTCTTTCTATATCCTGAAATATAAATGCCCCAAATTTGGAGAACTCTTATTTTTCAAAGTAACTACTTACTTTTTTATATTCTCACAGAGCTTAGCTTTTTAAAATCATTCCTCAACTGTAATTAACCTACCCTTTTAATTTTAAATATCATTCTCACTTATAAAAAAAAATCCATTCAACAAGAATAGGGAACCTACTTTGTGCCAAGAATTGTTTTGGGATTCCCCCTCTCTCTCTGCCTGCCTCTCTGCCTGCTTGTGATCTCTCTCTCTCTCTCTCTCTCTCTCTGTCAAATAAATAAATAAATAAATCTTTAAAAAAAAAAAAAGAATTGTTTTGGGAACATAGGATATATCAGTGAACAAAAGAGAGGAATTCCTTCCCTCATGGAGCTGTATTCTGGAGGGGGAGAAAATGAAGAATATCATATATGTGTTTTCCATAGAAGGTCAGAATATACAGAGCATGTTAGATTATAAAGAATTTTAAGAGTTTGTCAGCACTATGGGGGGAGAAACAAGCAGGGTCTGGGGCTCAGGATACTGAGAGATGGATGAGAATTAACTGTGAGTTCAATAATTCTTTTGTTTTCTTTATCATCGGTCATGTCCCTTGGTAGTGGTTACATCCTTTCTTTGTTCAATAAGACATTACCTCAAAAAAAAACTTTCTTTTTTTTTTTTTCTTTTGGAATGTTTTGTAAGACTCTTCTCATTCTGCACCTTCTGAGAGGACTTGATGCTTGGAGAAAACTTGTTTGCTTAACTCTGGTTCTTGCTTCTCATTCCCTTCTTAAAACTGGATCCATTCAACAGGGGTTAGTTGAAGCTGTGAAGCTACATCTGTTTCTTTACATTTATCACTTTTTACTCCCTCATTTGAATTATTCTCAAGGCTGGATTATTTTGGGTGTCTTATTCACATTTCTATCTTCCAAAATATAGGTTTGGGGTATATTATTTCTGTGTTTTCTGAAGTTTAAAAATTCTTTTGAGAAATTTGGAGAATTACTGTATGCAGGATATTCATTTTTGTTGTATTAACACTTCTTTTTTAAAAAGATTCATTTATTTATTTGAGAGAGAGAGAAAGAGAGTGAGGGAGGGAGGGAGGGGCAAAGACAGAGAATTCCAATCAGACTTCCTGCTGAGCACAGAGCCCAATATGGGGCTCGATCTCACAACCCTGAGATCACAAGCTGAGCTGAAACCAAGAGTTGGATGCTCAACTGACTGAGCCACCCAGGTGCCCCAATATTAACACATTCTTTTTTTTTTTTTTTTTAAAAAGATTTTATTTATTTGAGAAAGAGAGAGCATAAGCAAGGGGGAGGAGCAGAGGAAGAGGGAGAAGCAGACTCCATGCTGAGCAGGGAGCCCAGCATGGGGTTCAATCCTAGGACCCTGGGATCATGATTTGAACTGAAGGCAGATGCTTAACCTACTGAGCTACCCAGGCACCCATTAACACATTCTCAAAACACATTGGTCACTTTAAGGCTTTTGAAATGTCCGACTAACAAGTTTTCTATTTTTAATCATATTAATTTATAAAATAGCAACTTTCATCTACTTCTTCCTGAAGTTGACATTGTCAGATGGGCAAGTAAAAAATTTACTAAGATGTTTTGCTCTTCTCTGAATGAAAGTTAAGTAATCAAAATTCCTTATCGTTACTAATTTTGCCTTTATGTAATTTTGTAATTGCAGTGAGAGAGCAGCCTTCATCTGGCCAGAAAAACTTTAATTTTTTTTCTGACAACAATTTTACTACTGCTGTTTTTCTCCTTTTAACTCCTCCATTCCTTTCAATGGAAATGTCTATACCTCTTCTTCCTTCTTTCCATCCATCCATCCATCCATCCATCCATCCATCCATCCATCCACTCACTCATCCATCCACCGACCCATCCATCTACTTACCCATCCATCCATCCACTTATCCATCCATCCATCCATCATCCATCCATCCTCTTATCCATCCATCCATCCATCCATCCATCCATCCATCCATCCATCCATCCATCCATCCACTTATCCATCCATCCATTTATCCATCCATCCATTCATCCAACCATTTATCCATCCATCCATCCATCCATCCATCATCCATCCATCCATCCAACCACTTATCCATCCATCCATCCATCCATCCATCCATCCATCCATCCATCCATCTATCCAGTATCCACTTATTGAGTGTCTGCTGGGAATTTGGCACTTCTGGACCCTGGGGATACAACAGGGAACAAACCATTCTACCAGCTCTCTGTAGAAAGGTTTCCCTGGTATCTGTTCTTTGCCCAGCAAGTAGTGGATATTGCTCCATTTCAGGAAGGCCTCTCGAACCTTCTCTCACCCTAGATTCTTATTTGGTGTGGTGATGCTGGTCTGGCTGCTTGTTTCATCACCAGTCTCTCAAAACTTGTTTTGATTCTCCTTTTTCCCATTAAAAGCTTTTTCTTTGCGGATTCCTTCCCCTCACCTTTTCTGCCTTGGAACCCATCATTTCTTCTAATAAGCTCATGGCTGGAGAGCACCTTGTTCCCCCTCTTCTCCCACCGTGGCGCCAGCTTACGTTTGCAGTTTTAGGTGGTGGCTCTCACCGCAGGCAAGAAGATAAGCAGCACAGAACCTGGACGTCAGAGGGATAGATGTTACATAACTCAGGGCACATAACTCAAAGTTCTGTATTTCAGACGAATTTATATGTATTTCCATTCTTTTTCTTTTTTTTATTTCCACTCTTTCAAAAAGGAACAGCAAGAGTTTTCAGTGCAACCACAAGAAAATGCATTACCAAATTGGAAGGCCATGAAGGAGAAATTTCAAAGGTGAGTTGCTTTCTCATTTGGAGCAATTTATTTAGTTTTAAAAACATAGCGTGCTCAGTGTAAATAGGTCTGTTGGCACTAGGGTTTGTCCAATTATCTCATTCTTTCTAGAAATCAGCTACCTAAAAACTATATTTTTAAGTGTGACCTCAAATTTAGCATAATAAATCGTTCCTAAAACCTTTTAAAAAGTGTAAAACAGCCTTTTTCTCAGCCATCAGTAAAATATTGAGTTTGCTGAAAATACCTATTAAAGCTATTTAAGAAACTCATGAAGTGCTTTTCCTGGTCCTAGCAGACACACGAGTATATATTATGCAAAAACCATACTGTGCAGCAAGTATCAAGTGTTTTGTAAATTAGATGCAATTGAGAAAGTACTTCCTGGAAATATTTAACACTTAACGACCTACTTTGAAACTTCAAAGCTATAGCTTAGGATTTTGTCTAATCTCCTCCCACAAGCTGATTCACAAAGCAGGGCCATCCAGTCAGTGATCTGAGGTTTAGCTGTGTCCTCCGAAAACTCTGGAAAGGCCGAGACTTGGTGACTCTCAGCTCCCACCCATTTTCACCCAGTTTCTTGGTCTGCAGATTTGCAGAGCAAATCAGATTTGCTCCTTCCTTTTAAAGGATCGGTTTGATAGCTTCAGGTCCTGGAAGGTTGCCCCTGGACCCAGGAACCGCCCCCTGTTGTACTCTCCCTACCTCTCCCTTCTCTGCACCTGCTGCTGGTGGCCAGGAGCCCCTGCCCTTCAAGGTTGGTCTCTGAGTCCGCACTAAACACATCTCCTCCAGAGGCTAGGAGGCTTAGGGCCCGGCAGGAAGGGAGACAGGGGAGTGTGGATGTGGGAGATAGCCTGGGAAGAGGGCCCAGGCCTTGCTGCTGAATGACTGGTCTGATAACCATTGACATGAATGATGTGGCCCACTCAACAAACGCACATATTTTTGTGTATGTGTGAATATAAAGGGTTCTCTCACTCTATATTGTGTTTTAGACTATGTGACACATTACTTATTGAGTTGCCATTCAGCAATGGCGTTTCTATGGGATAGAAAGTTAAGTATTCATTCATTCATTCATTCATTCATTCATTCAAGAAATGAGCTCTCTTTTTGAGAGCTCTCCCTGTGCTAGGCATTGTACTGGGGACACAGGGACAAAAGAGTCATGCTCTTGATCCTTGTCCTCATCAAATCCTCAGTCATAGAGGATGTGACCCAAATCACTGTCATACAATGATTTAGAGAGCTTTATAAGTGTGGCATCCAAAGGAATAGTGAACTAACCGTTTCCTTTGACAGTCACTCAGATACCATATGACAATGCTTGGCACATGGGAGGCACTCAGGACATATTTATACGACCTGCTTTATTTTGAGTGGAAGTAGAACGAAAGTTCCCCTGACATTCACCCATTCTAGGGCACAGATTGAAGGAGGATCTATGTGCTTCTGATTAGAGAGCGTTGGGTTATAGGGATGTCATTGGGGCTTGGGTTTGAAGGAACCTGACTTGTGTTCTCATCCACACCAGGGTTCTGTCTCTTTGTCTGTGTGGAAAGACTTACATCTTGAGTCTTTGGAAAGAAGCTAGGTGGGGAATACTCAAAATAGAAGGGATCCTTGGTCTTTTCCTTAGAACTGTGGGGTGAGGATAGGGTGGCCTGTTATACTTTTCTGTCTAGCCTTTAATTTTCATGTATTAGTCCCTGCAGTTTTGACTCCTGCAGGAAGGAACTGTTCTGTGTAAGAATACATGCCAAGCTGGGAAGCTGACAGGTGCTTAATCATGTCCCCTTTTTGCCGATTAAAAATACATCAGGAATCAAATCACACAAGCCTATCATTTTCCTTTCTCTCTTGTAGATTTCTTTCAACCCCCAAGGGAATCATATCCTGACTGGCAGTGCTGACAAAACAGCTAGAATCTGGGATGCTCAGACTGGTCAGTGCCTCCAGGTTCTTGAGGGGCACACGGATGAGATCTTTTCATGTGCTTTCAACTATAAAGGCAACATAATCATTACAGGTATGGGAGAGAGAAACACACGGACTTGGTTTTCTTTTCCAGTTGGCTGTTAGAGCTCCCGAGCAGAACACCAAAAGGGTTTTAGGGCTCTCCCTCCCCTATCTTGCAGGGTCCCTGGTGCATGCCCACGCTTCCCACACTGCGATTCAGTTTTAGTTGCATGTGGGACCACAGGGGTGAGCTCTGACCGTGAGGCTTTGTGAATTTTGTATTTTAGTTGCTCTTAACAAAGAACTCAGTGGCCTGCCTTACCGGTTACTGCGTCTCCCCAGGGAATACCCACCAAATGGTTAATATTCAGTTGTCAGTAAGTGTTAGTAATTAAAACAGGCTAGGACCCAAGTTCCGCACAGTTGGACTTCCAGCCCAGGAGAGATTTATTCTTTGAGCTAAGTTGTTTTCTCTCCTTGGATGCCCCTTACTAACACATTAATATTTGGGGGAAGAGAACCCATATTGAACATCTTTTAACCGTTAACAATTTATTGTTAATTAATTCTATTAGAAACGTTTTATAAGAACTGAATTGAGAATAGGTTAACTTTGTGGAAAGAGACAAGGGTATGGTGTGATGTTGGTGCGGGGAGTGGGGTGGTAAAGCCATGTGGGGTAGGGGGCACCCTAAGGGGGGCACAGAGGACAGACGCTGCCTAACTCCCAGTATTCTTACTGTGTTGAACAATTTCAAAATTGCTAACTGGTCTAATAAGTTAAATGTCCCATGTGCAAGGTTGGCTTTTTATAGTGGCTGATTAAATAGCTTCCTAGTCATATAACTTGAAGGGGGCTGAGAATAATCTCCTTTTTTGTCCTAAAAATCTCATCTTACTATTTAATTGTGGATCACTTCTAAAATTATGTATTACTTTCTGGAGTTTATGATTTGCTAACGTCACTCAAAGGCAGGTACTTTTAAGACAATGCCATTAGAACCCACATATTTTATTGTGAGCACAATGTCCAATCTTTTCCCATGATGAGGAGAGAGATGGGAGGCAGTGATGGGGCACCAGAAACTCATGTAGGAAGCTGCTGGCAAGTAAGGAAAAGGAAGCTGGGCTGCTTTGTCAGAGGACCAGCCTTTCTAGTCTACGTGGCTCATGTTAGACCAGCTGTGTGGTGCCTCTTCTTGGAGTCACAGGAGGCCCGAAGAGACTTTAGGGAAGGAATATTTTCTATGCCTTGTTTTGTGGCTGGCATTTACACTCCTGAGCTCGTTAACACATTCCTGATTTATTTAGTGTCTCCCAAAGCCCGGAAGTGCCAGATACTGGCCTGCTGAATGGGGGAGCTTACTACAGGGGGGTGACACTTCTGTCTTGTCATCAGCAAAGCAATCCCTTTGTTCGAATGGATTTACCCCCTTTTCTTGATGGACCCAGGTGTGATTAACTGCATGAGTTTCCATGGACTGCCTGAGGTTGGGCCTGAAATCAGAAAATGGAAAGAATTTGGCCAGTGTAGTCATTAATTTTTTTTTTTGGAGGTGAGGTGCATTTTGGTGGAATGGATAGTTTCCACAGGCTCTTCCAATCCATGTAGCCAGCACACTTCTTATATTGATGTCACGTGCCTGGCTCCCGAAGATCAGGGAACCAGCAGGGCCCTGCGCTGCTCCATACCGGGGTGGTCATTTCCAAAGGCAGAATGAATGTGAATGGCGCCCTTGGGCAGCAGTCGATCAGAGCTGCTTTGGAAGAGTGTCTGTCGTAGCAGTGGGGAGGATGAGAGAATGCACATTTCACATTTTACCAACAGTGAGAAAAATCCGTGGACATTTTGACATGCTCTGAAGTAGAATGTGTTGCCTCCTCAAAAGTTAATCACCCAGATCTAAAGATGTTCAAATTCACTGTCTTTCCACCTGACCATGCTGTTTGAGGGGAGGGCAGCAGGAATGAGCAGAAGGGGAAGCTGCATTCTCAGGACTCCCAATTCCGAGATGCCCTGAATCTCACACATATGAGTAAGAGGCAAACTTGCCCAACTGATGACTGACAGGAATCATTAAAAAAAAATTTTTTTTTGCCCCCTAAATGCTGGAGCAGCTCCAAGACTCCACAGCTGGGCACATTGAGTACATTGATCATCCTCAGTGTCCCAGAAAAGGTCAACTTGTGAAAAGGGAGAATTGGTGAATGAAATAAAGAAAAAATAACTTGGTGAAATTTGTTTTGTTAGGCAGCAAGGATAATACATGTAGGATATGGCGCTGACTGAAGAAAAAGGCAGTTGATGAGCAAATTTGCTAGCAATGGAGATCAAGACCCAGAGCTTCGCAGAGAGCAAGCAAGCTGTTTTGTATATTTCACATTTTAAATTTTGTCTCTTTCCAAAAGTAAGCTTCATGGATATGACCATTAAAACTGACAAAGTTATACCATTTCTTGATATTATTTGATGGGAATGACAAGAAAGAGCATAACGTTTGGCAAATGTCATTGGTCATTTCAATTTTGTCTTTATTTTTAGTAGCATCATGATAATGATTAAGGAAACCAGAGTGATTTAACAGTGTCTCTTAGATTCTACTTTGAAGGCTATCGTAATTTTTGTGGACTGAAGTTTTTGGAAGCAGTTTTTAGTGAATTGTACATCTGTATCTATGATGTATGTTTCTCTTTTCTTGTGATGAGAATTTTAAATCTACTCTCATAGCAACTTTCAAATATACAATACAGTATTATTAGCTAGAGTCACCATGGTGTTGATGACATGCTCAAGGCTTATTTATTTTTTTAACTGCAAGTTTGTACATTTTGACAGCTTTCACCCATTTTGCCTACCCTTCCAACACCCTGCCTCTGGCAACCATAAACCATTAGTCTGTTCTCTGT
Organism: Procyon lotor; assembly: GCA_028646535.1. Classification (NCBI taxonomy): domain Eukaryota; kingdom Metazoa; phylum Chordata; class Mammalia; order Carnivora; family Procyonidae; genus Procyon; species Procyon lotor. Next base: position 7,357,052 of record CM053605.1, on the reverse strand, counting down.
ATCTATGAGTTCAGTGGGGTGGGGGAGGGGGGTTTGTTTGGTTTTATTTTTTAGGTTCCACATATGAGTGAGAACATACAGTATTTGTGTTTCTTTGTCTGACTTATTTTACTTATCAGAATGCCCTCAAGGTCCATCCATGTTGTTGCAAATGGCAAGATTTCCTTCTTTTCTATAGCTGAGTAATATTCCATTGTATTTATATACCACATTGCTCTTATCCATTCATCCATCAATGGACACTTAGGTTGTTTCCATATCTTGGCTATTGTAAGTAATGTTGCAATGAACATGCGGGCACTTATATCTTTTCCAGTTAGTGCTTTCATTTTCTTCGGGAAATACCCAGAAGTGGAATTGCTGAATCATATGGTAGTTCTATTTTCAATTTTTTGAGGAAACTCCATGCTGCATAGTGGCTGTGCCAGTTTGGAATCTGACTAGAAGTTGTATTACCTCTTTAGTGATTTTACTTTCTGCAGCTAAGAATGAAAAAGGCAAAATTGGAAGCTTAATCTTTCTTCCCTTATGCTCAAAGTATATCTATACCTCCTTCCCCCAGAAAAATAGTTGACAACCTACACTGAATAAAATGAGGGCAGCATATAGGGAAAGAAAAATAGATCTCACCTACTAGGAAATATTCTGAATTCATAGTGGGTATAAAATATATGGGCAGGTTTTGCTCCAAAAGAAAAGTTAAATAGAATAGACCTTTGAACTATTGCATTAAAAAATCTGGATAGAAAACAATTGAGGTACCAGGGTAAATCACCAAACATCAACCCAGTTGCTGCTGAAGTACTAAAAACTATTTTTTAAAGGCTTTTCTATGTAAAAGTGCTGTAATGCCTATTAAAAATCATTGTTAAATGATAAAGCACAAGATAAAACCAATGATGCCCAGACCAGAACTAGAGAATGCACCAGGATCTTCTGGAGCCATTTTCTTAATAATAACAACCAGGGTCAGGGTGGCTGAGTGCGCGTTGCCTGCCAGACACTGCCCACCCACTCTGCGTGGATCATCCATGCAACCCTCCCAGCAACTGTTTCCGAGCAGGTAATAGTCTTGATCTGAAAATGAGGAAGGTGAGTCACACTGATGTGAAATAATCTACCAAAGACACCACATGGTAGGGATTCTGAATCCATTACATTCTGTGCTTAAGTGAACAATCATGGGAGAAGAGTATCAGATGTATCGGTGGGAAGGTCGGTGGAGAGAATTACCCTTCAGATCATCAGTGGATGTCTAGCACCCAAGAGGAAAAATAAAACAAAAGCAAAACAAAACAAAACTTCAGTGCAGCTGCTGGAAGGAGGACGTTCAGAGATGGCAAAGCCAAGGAGAGCTTGGATTAGAGAAACCTGGGCCAAAATTTAGCTACTTCTTAGGGAACCAAGAAGAAGAAGTTGACATTGACTCTTCCTCTTTGTTTGATGGCTTTAGGGAAGGTGGCAATACTATTTTGTTAGGTCTTTCAACAGAGAGAACCAATGTCTGGTCATGGAGATCATTCTACACCTCATTGACCTATTTAGCTGTAGGAAGCCCCTCAGTCAGAAAAGGTTCCTCTTATTTTTTTAAGGTTCTTCTAACTTGTATGAAGAAATCTTTCTTTATAGAATACTTATTAAAGTTTCCAGTAGTATTTTTTTTTGAGAGAGAGAGAGAGAGAGAGAGAGAAAGAGTACACATGTGTGAGGTGGTCGGGGAGGGGCAGAGGGAAAGGGAGAGAGAGAATTTTAAGCAGCCTTCATGCTCAGCGTGGAGCCCAAGTGGGATTCCATCTCACGACCCTGAGATCATGACCTGAGCTGAAATCAAGAGTCTGACGCTTAACCAACCAGTAGTATTTTTTTTTATTATTGAAGTGTAGTTGACATACAATGTTATGTTAGTTTCAGATGAAACAACATAGCGATTCAATAATTCTATTCATCACTTAGTGCTTGCTCACCATGAGATGTGTCGTCACCATCTGTCCCCACACCACATTATTACGATATTATTTACTATATTCCTTATTCTGTACTTCTCATGCCTGTGACTTATTTTATAACTGGAAGTTTGTACTTCTTCCAATAGTATTTTTTTAAAGTACTTAAAAAATAAATGTTTAGATACTTAAGATCATAGAAAAAGTGGTAATATCCTCACTTTATTTTCATCTGGAGTATTGTAGGGTATAAGCAAAGTGCATATGGGGTCTGGAATCAGAGTGCCTGCATATATATTCTGATTCCAATTCTTAATTGTTGAGCAAGTTCCCCCTACCACGCTGCCTTCATTTCTTCAGCCAGAAAGTGGTGATAATAATCATTCTTGTTCTGAGGACTGAGAATATCTGGCACATCACAAGCATGATAAATATTTCCTATTATTCTTATAATCAGTACCTTAGTGGTCATCTTAAAAAACTATTTGATATATGAACCCATTTCTCAGAAAGGAATATGTCATTAATTACTCAGAAATTATAGCCAAAATATAACTCACTTTAATATAGGTATCCTGGGGAGAAATATAACTCAAATTTTTATCAATTAAAATTTAAGAACCCTGGGAGCATTGTCCTTTTAAGGTTTCTCTCTCAAACAGAGGAGCTGAGATGTGAGACCGTCATCAATATAAATGATTATGGTCTAATTCATCTTCATATATTCGGATTTAGGATAGGATTTTAGGAAAGTGAATCATTCTCATAAAAATGAAATATCTTTTCTAACAACTCACATCTAAAACTGCAGGAGCTCATGATTTAGCATAATGCCTGATTTACAGATAAAATAAGTGCTTTTTGAACTAAACAGACATGCAATGTCAACATTGCCCTTTAAAAACACATCAGTAATCTGTTAAATCACAAGTGGATTATCTTTTGTCTTTCCACTGCTGCTGTTATTCTTCAGTTTACCTTGTAGGGTCTCCAATTGGAGGAAATTTGTAACAGAAGGAAAAAGCAATTACTATATTTAAAGATATATCCCTTCTCAAACACAAAGAATTGTAAACTGACTCAAAATATCTATAATCCTTTTAGTTATCTTACCAAGATTATTTTATTTTTTGTTCAATTCAACTTCACCGTTCCCTTGGGTACTATGATTTTGGCCGTAAGTAGCAAGATGCACAGTTAAAGCGAAGTCAGTCCCAAAGTTGGTTATTTAGTGACAAGATGACCCAAGGACTCAGGGTTTGGGGGTGTTCCCCTTTGCCATCCTTATTGACTTGTCCTTGGTGTCCTTCTAAGTTGCAAGATGGCTGACACGTTTTCTTGGTTTAATGATCTTGTCATGTCTTTAATCTCATCAAACCCAGAAGAGAACTTCTCACTTCCCTTTCTAGGACTTCTATTTACCCTAACATCTGAGCAGTTCTATTCCGGCCACTGATGGCAGTGATCTCATTTTCCACTCTTCATTTTCTCTATGTGCCCCCCAAATCATATTTTCCTCAACTACAAACCAAATCCTAGCTATCCAGTTTTATTGCCATTTTTATCTGTAATCTCTAATCTCACTACCTCTGTACTAGAAACCAAGACAATCTTCTAGTTACTTATCCTGGCTTCCTTTTGCTATATTAGATGATTGCTTTCTAAAGTAAACTGGAAAAAAGCAAAACAAAACAAAAATCCTTTCCAAATATTTGCATGTTTTATGGTTTACAAGACTTTTGCCTAACTCAGTTCATGTAATAAAGAAGAATGATGTATGAATTATTAGAACCTGAATTTAGAGTTGGTAACACATAATTTAGGAGAGAGAGGATGGCTTCCCTGGATCAATCGGCCAGTGGGTAGCCAGACATGAATTCAAACCTAGAAAGGCTATGTCTTATATATAGCCCAAAGAGGTCTTAAATAATGATGTGCTGCCTGAGTTTTTCAACGTGGTTAGTGTGCTATACTAGCATGTATTTTTTTTTAATTGTCTAGATTTCTTTGGAATCCCCTGAATAACTTTTAAAACATAAACATTATGAAGGATGGTGCTTTTTTTCCCAATAAATAAAAGTTCGAGTTTGAACCCTTCTTAAACATGCAATTATTTAGTAATGGGATCCCAATTCTGTGGCCTGGTAATCCTAAATTCACACTTCTCCTAACAATTATATCACAACAGAGTAGAATTGTCTTTTCCAAATTTTACAGATACTAAATGAAAACTAAAAATAAAAACTTATGGAAGTAGAAAAGAGCAAGTGCTTAGATCCTTATTATTCACACTAGGCGAGTAGAAAGGTAGATGCAGTAATGACTTAATGACTTAGGAATTCTGCCTAGTAATAGGATGGCCTGTGTGAACTTGTAAGAGTAAGTTATTCATTCTCACTTGGAAGTTTCTGTACCAGCGACAATAGGCAGAGTGAGGCTGGGTCCCTACTCATTCTTACTGTGGAACCCACTTTACAAATGCGAGGTGCTGAAATCATGCCAAGACATTAAGAACAAAGGTGAAGTCACAAGTGTGTGAAGTAGGGGTGCTCTTCTTAAATGTGTATTTGTTTAATTTCTCAGTAAAATTATCCAATCTCCAATGTAACAATATATATGAAACAAAGTATTTGAAAAATACTGAAGGGTTTAGAAAACTCAGAGCAAGAAAAAACACAAAAACCAATGTAAAAATACTCCTTATGGGAAGTAAATTGAGTTAATTTTGTTTAATGAAATCAATGTTTTATTAAATGAATATGATTAATGGGTAATACTATATCGTTTTTTCTATGATTCATGTAACTGAATTTCTGACACTGAATGTTTCTATAATGGTCATTTATTACAAAGGACTTCATTTTTAAAAGCAGTTTTGTATCCAAGGTAGTAATTTTTGACTTAGTAATACAATAAGCCAGTGGCAGACTATGATTCACATATATTTCTTTCCTTTCCCTCGTATTAGAAGGAGTTTATCACTCTTAAATATGGGCCAGGTCCACCTATACGGTTAAAGGGAGTAGAGATTCTACCATAGCAAAATGTCCCCTCCACAAGCTGTACTTCTGGTGAAATCTCTAATCCTAACAAGATTAGATTATGGTTGGTCATGATGTCATTCATCTCTGCTATTGGCAAGCTCTATCTTTTACATTGTTATTTTTCCTGATTTAAAGATCAATATTCAGATTCCTCAAAATTTAAACATAAAATTACCAAATGACCCAGCAATTGCTCTCCTAAGTAAATGTGCCCTCCCTCACCAAAATGAAAAATGGCACTTAAACCTATGTACCCTCATGTTCCTGGCAGCATATTCACAACTCACAAGTTTACCAATGGGTGCTTGGATAAACAAGCTGTGATACATCTTTACAATGGACTATTATTCAGCCATAAAAATGAATAAAGGACTGATACATGCTACCATGTAGGTAAACCTATGTTTGAAAGAATCCAGACACAAAAGATCATATATTGGGTAATCCCATTGTATGGATATGAAATATCCAGAATAGGTAAGTCCACAGAGATAGTACATAGATTGGGAGTCTCCAGAGACGGGCAGTAGAGGGAAATGGGGAGCAGTAACTCAATGCGCGCAGTTTTATTTTGGGGTGATAAAAGCTTTTTGGAATTAGAGGTGGTGATTGTACAACACTGTAAATCTACTAAATGCTAATAGATTGTTCACTTTAAAATGGCTACTTTTATGTTATGTGAATTTCATCCCAATAAAAACTTATCAAATGCTCAATTTGTTTTCACAAGTTCTTTTGCAAGTGGTAAGGGGTCAATTTTCTTGGGTTTTGAAGCATAATATATCTATGTGGGTTTTTTTTGTCTTTTAGAGCCATATTATTTAAAGGGGGAATCAAACATTGACCTCATGAGGAAAATGACTAAGCCATAAAGATATTTGTATTAGCTCTTTAGAAGGATTTGTAGTTGGATCATGTCTTTCAACAATTAATTACTTATTGTCTCCAAGACACCGTGCTAGGTACTAACAACTTGATTAGGTTTTTGGTGGGAAAGGAGGTTATGAAAGTTTGGAAATTTATTTTCTTTTTTTAGAACTGAGAGTGTATTTTGGAGGAGTATACTTTGAAATAAAAAAAATAAATAAAACCTGAAGGATGAAATGATTGAAACATGACAGGAAAAATATTTTCTTCTTATAGCATAAAATCTGGCCCAGAAAGGGAGGATCCAGGTGGTATTTGATGCTTTTGTAATTACAAGACTCAGAAGCCTTCAAAATGTTTTCTCATAACAATTCCTGGTTTGATACTTTCTGAGTCTGGGTTGGTGATATGAGACTAGTCTATATTTGGGAATGCTACTTCTAGGAGTACCCTGCTCTTTTAGGGTGAACCCAGTGGAATTTTACAGGTCTCTGAGGCCAATTCATTATAACCTCTAGAAGACTCCAACAGGGAGTTGGTATAACTTTGATTCTTTTACTCCTTTTACCACCCTTCCTGTATTTTCTTTTCTTTCCCTGAAACATGCTGGTTTTTATAAGAAATCCCCAGAATGGATATTGGCTTAGTACACAATGAGGGGCACCTGGGTAGCTCAGTGGGTTAAAGCCTCTGCCTTCGGCTCAGGTCACGATCTCAGGGTCCTGGGATCGAGCCCCGCATCGGGCTCTCTGCTCAGCAGGGAGCCTGCTTCTCCCTCTCCCTCTGCCTGCCTCTCTGCCTGCTTGTGATCTCTCTCTCTGTCAAATAAATAATAAAATATTTTTAAAAATGGTGAGGAATGATAAAAGTGTGTGTGTGTCTATGTGTATATGTGTGTTTCACAGGGTTCTTTGAATTCTGCACATTAAAGCAAAAACATCAGTTTCTCTCGGCTTCTAAATTTCCTTTTGAGTTCAGAATTTCAGTTTTCATTGCCTAGAACTTAAAAGTGAGTTTATGGGAATGCAAGAAATGGAAATCCCAGAAAAGTTGTCTGAAAGCTAAATACAATGCAGACCAGGGCTGTTATTCATTCTACCTTTTGAAAAATGTTGGATGCATCTCTTTGGACAAAGTTGCCTTTGCTACTATTTCCTTGGGACTGTAAGATTTTTTTTGTTTAGGATTGTATTTGTTTATTTATTTTATTTTTAAAGATTTTATTTATTTGACAGAGAAATACAGTGAGAGAGGGAACACAAGCTGAGGGAATGGTAGCTGGAGAAGCAGGCTCCCTGCTGAACAGAGAGCCCGATGTGGGACTCGATCCCAGGACCCTGGGATCATGACCTGGGCCGAAGGCAGATGCTTAACGACTGAGCCACCCAGGCAGCCCTGTTTGTTTATTTTAAAGAGGAGAAGGTGGGGAGAGGAACAGGTGGTGGAGGGAGAGGAGAGGGAAAGAATCTTGAGCCGACTCTGCACGTAGCTGGGACCCCAACACGGGGCTCCCTCCAGCGACCCTGAGATCATGACCTGAGCTGAAACCAAGGGTTGGATGCCCAGCCCCTGAGCCACCCAGGCACCCCAGGACTGTGAGATCTTAATGAAGTAATTAACGCTCTCACTAATGAAAAGTAGAAAATGTTGTTATGTTCTAAAAGTGCATAGGCTTACATGCTTTTAGTCTTTCATCTCAGCAGATGGCAGTGTTTATCTTCTAGCAGATAAATTGTTGTTTCAAAAGCTACAGATGAGGAGTATAAAGAGTAAACTTTTTATTCTATGTCCTTTAATGATCAGGGTTATGTGGAGATATGTAACAATGCTCAGATTTTGATATGGTTTAAACTTAGGACCATCTTGGCCTATCTGGGGCAAATGGCAGATCTCATTAATTTTGATACAGTGTAGAGATATTTTTCCATCTGCGAGGACTCAGACCGGTAAGGAGAATGAGAGATCTTTTTTTCTCTGTAGATCCCTCAATTGGAAACCAGTTTTAATTATTTTAAAACAATACAGTCAATCTAACAAGGAATCCAACATTCAATGATGTCCTTTAATGGTAATACCTGATCAGAGTATAACACAGATTCTTTTTAAGTTTTAATGAAGTTTATTGTAATTTCATTGGATTGAGAGTCTAAGAATCATAAGTACTTTGAATATTAATTATTTTAACATAACCATAAATCAAAAGGGTCAAACTGCTTTGTACTGGGTTATCAAAGATAAAAGTAGGTCTAAGTTAACAAAGGCTGCTTATTTGTAAATTTGTGGCAAGGAAAGCCATCCGCTATCACTTCCCTTTCAGCAGGAGTTTAAAGTTGCAAAGGAGAGTCAGTTTCATAGAGTAAAATGAGGAAATACTGAGTCTCTGACAAGTGTGATCTGTACTTTAGAAATGAGGTGACTTTCTTTTTTTTTTTTTTTTAAAGATTTTATTCATTTATTTGACAGAGAGAGATCACAAATAGGCAGATAGGCAGGCAGAGAGGCAGGCAGAGAGAGAGGGGGAAGTGGGCTCCCTGCTGGGCAGAGAGCCCAATGCGAGCCTCGATCTCAAGACCCTGGGATCATGATCCGAGCCGAAGGCGGAGGCTTTAACCCACTGAGCCACCCAGGCACCCCCGAAATGAGGTGACTTTCTAATTGGTCTTCAGCTGCCTTTGACAGTTCTTGGTTGACTGCAAGGGAACATACAAACAACTTGAGGACATTTCAAAAGAACTGCTCAATGTTGTGAGCAGAGGGTTCTTTCTTTCTTTCTTCCTTTCTTTCTTTCTTTCTTTCTTTCTTTCTTTCTTTCTTTCTTTCTTTCTTTCTTTCTGTGTGTGGAGGCTATTTCTTGTAATAAATGGGGGGCAATTGTGTTTTGTTGTCATCAAACTGTCATTATATTCCTTATTTGGTGATAAGCCACTTTCTCAGGAAGGGACAGTGTTTTGGAAACACTTTCGTCTTTCTTTCTTTCTTTCTTTCTTTCTTTCTTTCTTTCTTTCTTTCTTTCTTTCTTTCTTTCTTTCTTTCTTTCTCTTTCTTTCTTGTCATTTTTCACTGTCATGAAAACATGACAGCCACTTTCTCAGGAAGGGACAGTGTTTTGGAAATTAAAAACATGGATCCAAGAATCAGAATGCCTGCTTTAATATCCTGTTCAGTCATTTCTTGGATGTGGGACTTTGAGAATTCCAACACCCCTTGACTCTCTTCTCTCATCTATAACGTGGGACTAACAATAGTATGGGGAGAGTTTGTGAAGATTAAGTACGTTAACAGATACATAACGAGGCTGACACGTCATAAACAGTCACCTAACGGGCAGCTCGTATTATTTGTGGATACTGTTTCAGTGATTTAAATTTAAAGGATTTAAGAATCGAGAAAGGATTTGCACATTCAAGGTAAATTTTCTTATTAATTTGTTATGGTTTGGGGCATCTCCGCAATAGACAAAGACCTTCTGATTCACTTTCTCCTAGGAAACTAACAGGGAATAAAATAAATGTAGAGGATATTTTCAGTGCTCATCTGTCATGGATTCTCACAGATTCAGGCACGTGAATAAAATTTTGGTTCAGTTTAATAAACATGTTTCGTCCATGGCTCTGAGTCAGCCCAGGTTTCCTGGATTTTTCCCTTTTTGCAAAACTGTGCACTTCTAAGGAAAGCCTTGTCCAGCCTGCACAGCCAAGGAAATCACAGTTGAAGAAGATGCAAATGCCATTAATTAAGTAGAATTGCAAAATTCTTCTTGAAACCCTCCTCTCAGTACTTGAGAAGATGTTCTTATTAGGAAAATTATAGTAATTTATCAAATATTTCTCAAAAATAGAGGCGCCTGGGTGGCTCAGTGGGTTAAATCCTCTGCCTTTGGCTCAGTGATCTCTCTCCTCTCTGTCAAATAAATAAATAAAATCTTTAAAAAAAAAAATTTCTCAAAAATATCTTAGGGGCACCTGGGTGGCTCAGTCGTTAAGCGTCTGCCTTCAGCTCAGGTCATGATCCCAGAGTCCTGGGATCGAGCCCCACATCGGGCTCCCTGCTCGGCAGGAAGCCTGCTTCTCCTGCTACCATTCCCTCTGCTTGTGTTCCCTCTCTTGCTGTGTTTCTCTCTGTCAAATAAATAAAATCTTTAAAAAAAAAATATCTTAAAGGTGAAAACAGTCCCCAGGGCGTTCTGATGGACCTATCACAAGTTTAGTGACTTACACGTATTAGGGGAGTTGACAAATGCCCCCAGATTTGGATTTTAATCACTTAACGCTGTTCAAGAAGCCAGTGCCCCTTCAGTATGAGTGACAACAGACATACTTCCTGTTGCCACCTCCAGTGTGTTACCAGTAACCTTTTGGGTTTGGACTTAGGCCAAATGTGCAATAATCCCCTTGGGATCTTTTGTGATGTGGTTCCTAGGTTAGTATTATTCATCATCTGAAATTAACAAATACCTTTGTTATCTGCAATTATTTCTCGGACACACTCTCATCTTGAGTTATGGAAATGGCAATTCAGGAAGGAATGCCTGAATTTCTGCTCCATTTAAATGTGGTTTTCCCCCTGTTTTCCTGGAGGAGTATATATTCCTGCAGTGGAAGATGGGTCTGGGTGTTTTTTTCCCAGGCAGGAGAAGACTTGTTTTCTAGATGTGCCTGAGGCGAAAGGACACATACAATTATTTTCTAGGCTAGAAAATCTCCAACTGCAAGTAGGGTAACTGTTGTACGTTATTAACTCTCGGGCTATCACTGTGAATAATCAATTCAGTTGAGTCATATGAAATTGCCAGTTTTGAGAAATTTTGATCTCCAGAAAGTGATTTCATATGGTTCACCCTAATATATTGCTGTATGTGTGCAAGATGAGAGATTTTATGTCCATGTTTGTTCTCAAAAAGATCCTTGCTGGTGACCTGCAATCCATTACTGCAGCCTGGTGTCCTCCTCCTGCAGGGGGCAGTGGGGCGAGGGCAGAGGGACGGATTCCAAAAACAGCTGATGACATCTTGACCTACGTGATCATGGGAGAGAACCCCCACTTAGTACACCGTGTGGCATAGAGTGTGCACTTTGGTCTGAGAGAGTGTTCGTCTCATCATTCTATTATTCTGGATTAAGTCATTTCACCTTCCTGGGTTTGTTTCCTTATCTCTACAGTGGAAATATAACCAGAGACCCAAGTGAGAACACTACATATGGAGAAAAACCAGCTCAAAAGCTGTGGTTTAGCAGGTAGTAAGTGTCCTTGACCTTGCATTGCTCCATTGAGAACCCTCCAGGTCAAGATTGGAATCAGTGCTGACCTGGGTGATGGGAAAGATGATCTTGCATGAACTGCCCTTGTGGGTAAGAGCAAGGGCAGCCTCTCTGCCTTTTTTTGAAGGCCAGAGAACCTCCCTTCCCAAATGTGCTGCTCTCAGCCATTCAGATTTTACTGGCTCCCTTGGGAAAAGCAGGTGAACTATATTTAGAATAGCATCAGCTGCTTTCTTATGCATTTGAGCTAATGCTGACAAGTACTCATCACAAAAACATTTTAAGCATTGGCTAAATGTAAACATTTTGTTTCAGACAATCTTCTAAATTTCTACGGGGTCTTTCAGTTTGGTTTGAGAAGGAGAATAGAAATAGAAGAACATTAATATATATATATATATATATCTGAAAATAAGTCTCTCTTGGGGGAAGTCAGTTGCTGCAAAATATGTCTTATAATCTATGTAGATAATTTATTAGTAAGGAATCATGTTAGCAGGTATCACCTTCAATTTTGAATAGCCTAATGAGTTAATGTCATGTCAGGAATTCATATAGTTCACTGTTTAAAGAGGCTCAAATTTCCCATTCTTATGTTCCAAGGTATCCATGAGCCAGTCTTAATCTACATTTCTGGCCTAAACTTTCCTGCTCCTTGTTATCCCAGATGTTATCGGATGAGTTGTATCCCTCCAAGATTCCTTCGTTGAAGTCCTAATCCACTTCAGAATGCAATCAGAATGTAATTATATTTAGAGATAAGGTCTTTAAAGAGGTGAAATCATTAAGGTCTTTAAGATGGTTCCAAATCCAATCTGACTGGTGTCCAGAGGAGAAGTTTGCATACACAAAGAGACACCAGGAAGGTACACATGCAGAGACAAGACCACATGAAGTCAAGTGAGTGGGTGGCCAAGCCAAGGAGAGAAGCCCAGGGAGAAACTCAACCTGTCAACAGCTTGGTCTTGGACTTCCAGGAACTCAAGAACTGTGAGAAATACACATTTCTGCATCTTAAGACACCCAGTTTATGGTGTTTTGTTATGGTAGCCCAAGCTGACTAATACAATAGTTAATGAGTTCACTCATCAAGTCTCAGATACATGCCAGCCTTTCTTCTCTTTTACTTATGGTTTAGTCCACTAGGCTACTACAAAAGAATATCAAAGA
>CM053605.1:7315686-7344270 GCA_028646535.1 Procyon lotor | reverse complement strand
AATTTATTAAGACTTATTTTATGGCCTCATGGCTTACCCTGGTTAATGTTTCAAGTACACTTGAAAAAAATGTACATACTGCTACTGTTTGTGGAGGGTTTAATAAATGTTAATTAGGTCAACTTGATTGAAAACGTTCAAATCTTAAATATCCTTATCCAGTTTCTATCTACTATTCTACTAGTTACTGATAGAAGGGTGCAAAATTTCCAACTCTGATTGTAGATTTGTCTATTTTGCTTTCCAGCCTTCCAGCTCCAGCTCTATCAGATTTTGTTTTGTGTATTTTGAATTTTTGTTATTTAGGTGATTGCATATTTATAATCACTGTTTTCTTACTGAATCAGGCTCTCTATCATTATAAAATATCCCTCTTTATCCCTGATAAAATTCCATGTCTTGAAGTCTACTCAGTCTAATATTAATATAGCTACTCAATATTTCTTTTTGTCATATTTTTTAAATCACAAAAAGATTTCATTTTCTTCACTTGTTTATGAATGTCAAATATTTGCATATTATCGCAATAACTTCCACAGCAGTTGGAATGAAATCTGATACATTGTTAATGGTGTAGTTAAAAATGTGTGCATTACATCCACATTTCGTGGCAGTTTTCCAACAGTTTTTTTAAAAGATTCTTAAACCTTGTACGTTTTACAATCAGGTTGGGCAAATAGACACCATGCATGAGTCAGGTTCCTTCTTTCTGGGTCCATGACAGATCACAACATTTTGCCTCGCTGAGCTTGCCTCTGGCTTCTTGGGCACTACAGTGGCACAACAGAGACCATATGACCCACAAAGCCTAACATACTTACTCTTCTGGCCCTTTGCCCCCCAAACTGGCCAACCTTTGCCTTCAGCAGACATGTTGGTATCCTCACATGATTCTGATAGCGAGGGTGCAAAACCGATGTAACACATAGCCTTCTTTCATCTCACTATTTGCTCTATGTTAAAGGGGGTATAAGACTGTCTTTTTATCATATATTATTTCATATTTGATATTTCTTTTTCCAATTCTTCTATTTTTTACCTATATATGTCTTTATATTTGAAGCACATTTCTTATAGAGTGTTATAGTAGGGGTTTGCTTTTATATTCAGTCTGACAATCTCTGTCTTTTAACTGAAGTGTTTAGACCCTTAAGAATTAGTGCAGTTATTAAGAGGATTGTGTTTAAATATCACCTTGATAACTATTTACTATTAGTCTCCCCTGTCCTTTGTTTCTGTTCTCCTTTTTTCTTGCATTTGTCCAGATTAACTGAAATATTTTTAGCATTCCACTTTATCTCCACTATTAGTTAATCAGCATAGCTCTTTGTCTTATATTTTTAGTAGTTATTCCAGGGTTTACAGTATGCATCCAATTTCTCACCATCTACCTTCAGATTACATAACAAAGTCACATAGAGTGGAAGATTTGTACAACAGTATGCTTCCATTCTCCCTCGCATCCTTTGAATCATAACCAATATATATTTTAGTTCTAAATGCATGATAAAACAATTTTTGTTTTAAATAATTATCTTTTAAAGAAAATTTAAAAATAGAAAAAGTGTTTTGTATTTACCCACATACTTAGTATTTGTGGAATTCTTGGTTACCTTATGTAGTCTGAGATTCCATCAGTATTGTTTTCCTTCAGCCTAATGACTTCCATTAGCACTTCCTTTTGTGCAGATCTGGTGGCATGTTCTCTAAGATTTTGTTTGTATACAATTTTACTATGCTGCCCTTATTTAAACATTTTTCAATAGGCTTGCTTTATTTATTTATTTGTTTGTTTGTTTGTTTATTCATTTATTTATTTATTTATTTTTAGAGTGGCTTTAGGTTCTGCAACTAAGTGGAGAGAACAGAGAGTTCCCATGTGCCCCTGGCCCCACACATGCACAGCCTCCCCTACAACATCTTGCACCAGAGTGATGTATTTGCTACAATCAATGAGCCTATGTTGACATATCATTATCACCCACAATCCATAGCTTACATTAGGATTCACTTTGGTGCTGTGCATTTTATGGATTTGGACAAATATATAATGGCATGTATTCACCATTATAGTATCACACAGAATGATTTTATTGTTCTAAAAACCTTCTGGGTTCTACCTGGTCATCCTTCCTTCCCTCCTAACCTCTGGCAACCACTGATCTTTTTGTTGCCTTTCCCCAGGTCTTACAGTTGGAATCATATTATATGTAAACTTTTGGATTGGCTTCTTACACTTAATGATATGCATTTGAGTTTCTTCCATATTTTTTCATGGCTTAATAGCTCATTTATTTTTAGGGCTGAATAACATTACATTGCCTGGGTATAGCAGATTTTATTTATCCATTAATCTACTAGAAGGAATCTTGGTTGTTTCCAAGTTTTGTCAATTATGAGTAAAGCTGCTATAAAATCCTGTGTGCAGGTGTTTCATGTAGATAGAAATTTTCCACCCATTTTGATAAATACCAAAGGGCATGACTTTTGGATTGTATGGTAAGTGTATGCTTATATTTGTAAGAAGCTGCCAAACTTTCTTTCAAAGTGGTTTTGCCATCCCTGCATTCCTACCAGCAATAAATACGAATTCCTGTTGTTCCACATCTTTCTCAGCACTTTGTGTCACCTATTTTTTTTTTTGGCCATTCTAGTAGGTGTGTAGTGGCATTTCTTGGTTGTTTCAATTTGAAATTGCCTAATAACATATGATATTAAGCTTCTTTTCATGTGCTTATTTGTCTTCTGTATCTCTTCTTGGATGAGTTTTCTGTGGAAGCCTTTTGCCCATTTTTAAAGTCAGGTTGTTTGTTTTCTTATTGTGGAGTTTTTTTTTTTAGAGTTCTTTATATATTTTGGATAACAGTCTTTTATCAGATACGTCTTTGGGAATATTTTATCCCAGTCTTCAGCTTGTCTTCAAGAGACAAGTGTCCTTCAGAGAGCAACAGGTTTTAATTTTAATAAAATCCAGTTTATCAATTATTTTTCTCATGAATCATGTCCTTGATATTTTATCTATAAAGTCATTGCCAAACCCAAGGTCACCTGAATGTTCTCACATGTCATCTCCTGGGGTTTTACAGTTTTATCAAATTTTACATTTAGATGTAGAATCCATTTTGAGTTAATTTTTGTGAAGAGTGTAAGTTTTGGGGGCGCCTGGGTGGCTCAGTCTTTAAGCGTCTACCTTCGGCCCAGGTCATGATTCCAGCGACCTGGGATCGAGCCCCGCATCGGGCTCCTTGTTCTGCAGGGAGCCTGTTTCTCCCGCTACCATTCCCTCTGCTTGTGTTCCCTCTCTAGCTGTGTTTCTCTCTGTCAAATAAATAAAATCTTAAAAAAAAAAAAAGAGTGTAAGTTTTGTTTCTAAAATCATTTTTTGGACTGTGAATATCAAGTTGTTCCACCAGTATTTCTTGAAAAAAGAAATTTTTTTCCATTGTATTGCCTTCAATTCTTTACCACAAATCAATTGACTATATTTGTGTGGATCTATTTCTGGGATTTCTGTTCTGTTCCATTGATCCATTTGTTCATTCTTTTGCCAAAGTCATACTGTCTTGATTACTGTAACTTTATATTTAGTCTTGAAGCCAGGTGGCAGTCTGACTTTGTTCTTCTTTAATATTGTCTTGGCTATTCTCCTTTAATATAGTCTTCCATAAACTTTCCAATCATTTTATTCATATCCACAAAATAACAAGCTGGGGTTTTCAATGAGATTGTACTAAATTTATAAATCAAGTTAGGAAAAACTGACATCTTGACAATATTGAGTCTTCTTGTCCTTCGATAGCCTTTATTTTTTGTAAAGTGAAGAATACTGAGTTGGCAGTTTTTTCCTTCTGCACAGGAAAGATGTCATTCTTCATTCTTTAGCTTTCATTTTTTTCTGAGAAGAAACCTGAAACTTTTATTATGTTCCTCAGTATGTAAGTTGTTTTTCCTCTGAGGTGTTTTTAGGACTATTTCTTTGTCTTTGGTTTATAATAATTTGATTATGATGTGCCTTGATGTGGTTTTTTTTTTTATCTTGCTCAGGATTCACTGTACTTCATGATTTGTGAGTTTATAAATTTCACCAAATTATATACTCATGTGTACATTCAAATATTGGAGCATAATTGTAATAACTAGTTAAAGTCCTTGTCTGCTAATTTCATCATCTTTCTACTTCCTGAAGATACTTATATTGACTTATTATCCTATTGGTTATGGGTGACATTGTTCTGCTTCTTTGTTTTTTTTTTTAAAGATTTTATTTATTTATTTGACAGAGAGAGATCACAAGTAGGCAGAGAGGCAGGCAGAGAGGGGGGAAGCAGGCTCCCTGCTGAGCAGAGAGCCCGATGAGGGGCTGGATCCCAGGACCCTGAGATCATGACCTGAGTTGAAGGCAGAGGCTTTAACCCACTGAGCCACCCAGACGCCCCTGGTTTTTTTTTTTTTTTTTACTTGCCTTTTTTTTTTTACATTTTTTAAATTGGTTTCAGAAGTAGAATTCATCAGTTTCATATAACATCCAGTGCTCATTATATCAGTGAGAACCTCCTCAATGCCCACCACCCAATTATCCCTTTCCCTCACCCACCTCCCCTCTAGCAACCTTCAGTTTGTTTCCTAGAGTTCAGCATCTCTTAGTGTATGTGAAACAATTTTTATTGTTATTTATTCTTTTTTCAAATAAAAAATGTAAGAAAGTGATTTTATTTCAATAGGTTGGGCTTTTATGAAGTTTTTAGCAGAATTATGAAAATGTCCTTCAAGGAGTGACACCTCCCTGTGGCCAAACAGAACCAAGAGTGTCTGTGTAACCTCCCTCCTTCTGGTTGTAAGTAGTCAGGAACTATTTCACAGAGTACTGAGTTCTGTATTTTGACATATCAAATCCCCTAATAACAACCTTGAGCTTAGAAAATGTGATCTAAATATAACTAATTTCCCACTTGTAAATCTTAATAATTCTGTTAACAAAATTTTCACACTGTTCATAACAGATTTCTGTTGGGAAAAAACATCTCTTAAAACAAAGGCAATCATATACCCTAGCTTCAAACAAAACAACAGCCATAAAGTAAATATTCATTGAGTATTTCTAATGGACTAGGCACTGAGTTAAGAGCTTTATCCCTATAGGTGAGTAAACTGACAGAGAGATTAGGGAACTTGCTCAGGGTTAGTTAGTGGTGTTCCACAATTCTTTGTATTGCTTCACAAAGAAAATGTCCTTATGTTTTGGAAACAGAATCAGCTCTTGAATTTCTAAGACTGATGATTCTATATTCTTTGTTCTTTGGTTGTTGGAAAACCAAATCAGAAGTCTATACTATGAGTTAAGAGAATATGCGCTTGGGTCCTTACATGGACTATGAATCTAAATCAGTGGGAGGCTTTATTCATACACATTTCCCCCATTTTTTGGAAGTCTCCAGGTTGTATATATTTTAAGCATACTATTAGTGACATTTCACTCAAAATTGTATAAGCAATATTATTTCACTTCAGGGGCAATCAGTATTTGATTTGAGCCTGCAGCCATGAATCTTGTTGAACTCCTTGTTCATAAATGCTCCCTAACTAGGTAACTTTCTTTGGCTAAAAATCTTGACTGGTTTATGATGACACTGAAGAAGAAGCTATGTCAGACTCCTGGAATCCGGAATAAGATTTTTCCATTTTCATATATCTCGCATGCAGTTATTTTGTTTCTTCAACTCTTTGATCACTTTTAAAAACTTGTTTCTCCATACGTCCTGCAGGTGGTGAATACTAAAGTGAGGTATGGTCCTTCTATAAGACTTTGATAAATATTTTCTAGAGCTGAAGAATTGCTGAACTTGTTTTGGTCAGCTTGGCCTGTATTTCATTTTGTTTAGCTTTATGCAAGTTTTCTTTATGCAAGAAAACTTCGCAAGTTTTCTGGGTTTTTCCCCCCTTGAATTCTTCCAGAATTTAATTCAATTGGAAAGTTCTCAGCACTAAGTGGGTAAGAAGGAGATACTCAGGTGCACCTGGACCACCACCACCCACACCTTGTAATAATGCTCTATAGTGATAGGGAGCACCCTTCTACTTCCCTGGTAGGGGTGGGGAAGTATTAGGGATTTTCTAGAGTAGTTTAAATTTGATGAAGAAGCCTAACCCTAACCCTAACTTGTTTATTTCACCTAAATAACAGGTTCTTTGTACAATAAGCATATGTCCCTGAAAAGACCTCATAGGCTATTTCCCCAACTTACGTTTTCCAAGGCTAGTAGCTTAATTTCTGGGGTTTTTTTCTGTCTTATTAGCTAGAAACAAAAAAGTATAAAACAAAGAAGCATGGAGATGAAAAAATACAGCATAGGGATTATAGTCCTTATAGTAATACTATAATAATGTATGGTGACAAGTGGTGATTACATTTGTGAGCACTGAGTAATGTACAGTAGAACTGTTGAATCACTGTGCTATACACTTGAAACTAATATAGTATGTCAGCTAAAGTCCAATAATAAATTTTTAAGTGACATAACGGTCTCATATTCAAGAATATGAATTTTCTACAGAAAAGGGGATGTAGAAGGATTGACTCTTCCTTAAGCACTTGGAAAGACATAATCCCTTTGTCTCAGATTCAAAATGCATTGTCACTTACACTATAATTTTCCAGAAAGGAACTATTGAAATAGCAAATTCTATTTTTCTACTAAAATTCTACTATTATTCTACTAAAATTCTAATTTTTGTTTGTAACACTGCCATGATTAGACCAAGAGTCTAAGTCCAGCATTTGTGGGACATGGTGTCCTTGCAAAGATCTTAACAAAACAAAACAGAAAAACTTGAAAGGAGAGATGATAGAGAAAAATGATACCAAAATATTTAATGTCAGATTCCAATATTAAAATTTAAATTTAACTTGTTTTTTTTTTAAATAAGTTGTCATAATTTTCCTTTTTGCTTGAAAATGTTTATGACTGAATTTGAAGAGGTAACATAGTATGGGATATTAATTTTCATGGGGAGAATGAAACTCTATTTCCTCCATTATACAGATGAACACAATTTGTTTTAGAAGTTTAAAAAAATTACTTCCAACTTTCTATTATGAGTGCATATTAACCCGGGAGGTCATTTATTGTCTCAGGATGTCAGTTGTTGCATCGGTGAAGTCCCTAGGATTTAGAATAATTACTAATTAAGAGGCAAACTCCAGTCCCACGCACCCTATCTAGTCTAAGGGGTCATTCACTCACCTAGGGTTTTGGCAGCCACTCACGGCAGTGTCTCCACCCCTCATCACATCCGGGACATTTTCATCTTTCAGATGCTCCTCTGCTTCCTGTAGGGGGCTGGTTTCGGAGGGGGAGTGTTCAGGATCTCCAACACACTCTTCTCTCTGATCTGTTTCGATCTGAATTAAAGGCACTTCTCTTGAGCAAAGTGACCGCCTGGTGCGGCTGACAGGCATAGCCCCACGGCACGAAGAAGTTTCCTTTTTAAAAGAATCTAAGCTGTTGTGGTTTGTAAGAGGAGCAGCTTTGCTCTGAGACGACACTGGGGGATGTTTGCTTTCGGTAATGGAGCCTTTCCTTGGGTTATCCATGGACTCCTGAACAAGAAGAATTGGCCCACTTTGCACTCTGCTTGAAGCTCGTCTATTTGCACAATTCTCTATTTGCATGGGAGAGCCACCAGAGGCAGGCTCAGCCTCAGCTGCCTCGGCATCATCCACTATAATTTTGTTCTTCTGCATGAGGGCCTTGATTGAGTTTGTCCAGGTCTCATGAATTAACATGTTGGTGATCTGGTCAGTTCCACCTCTCCGATACAAGCAAGAGTCAGATTTGCAGAGACCCGAGGAGGAAGCACTACTCACTGGATGTACACTTAGGAAATCTTGCTGGCTGTTTCGAGCAAAGCCGTCTAAAGAGTTGGCTTTGATGGGTGCATTCACCGTCAGCCTGGCCCCCAGGGATCTGCTATCTGGCACGGACGACTGTCTGTAACACAATGGGGATCGCAGAGAAGGTGAAAGTAAGCCAACAGTCCAATCCTGGCTGCTTCGTCTGGAGGAGGTGCTGTCCCTGCTTTCTCTTTCAATGTCCCTCAGCATGTACCTATAAAACTCCTCGGTTATGCTCTCGGTGCTGGATTGTTTAGAGGGACAGTTCGGCCTCACACTGAGGTGGTCATTTTTACGGCATGCCTGTTGCATGGCTGAGCTCAGGATGCTGCTGGCATTCTTGCCCGCATAGTAATCCAGCAGTAATTCAAACCCTCTTCCTTCGTTTTCCATTTGGTTCACCATGAATCTGGAAAACTCCTCAGTGATGCTCTCGCAGCTGGACTGCTTGGAGACAGAGCTGGCCCTGCTAACCGGCTGACTTAGGGTGCTCATTAAGCCCAGGCTATTTACATAAGCCTGGGCATTCGAGTCCTCCTCCGGGATGCTTTCACAGCTGGAGGCCTTCGGCCGGTTCCATCTGTCTCCACTGAGTAACCGGTTCCGGGGATGGCTCTGGGCTTGCCAGACGCCATCGACCATGGAGAACTCTGTTAGGTTCATGATCTTGGCTGCTACTTCGTTTGCAAAAATACTGACAGAATCTGGGACGTCCTCAAGGTTCATCGACTCGTCTACAACGCGGTTCATCAGCTTCTCCTTAAGCTCCGGGTGCTCATCCGTTTTCCTCTTGATCTCACTGAGCCTTGGTGGCTTGTGCTTTCTCACTGTGGCCCCACCGGTCTGGCTTTCGTTCTGCCTCTTCAAGGCCCGGCAGGATAGGTTCGGGGAAACCAGAAACTCCTTCCCTCTCTTCCACGCACAGAACCAGGGCTGTTTTCCATTTGAGTTGTCAAGGCAAATTGCTGCGATTTCCGTTGCCATGGAGACAATCATCTCTGCTAATTCTTCCGCAAAGTCCGTAATGCAGTATATATCTGCATGTTTCGCCTGTTGCACGGATTGAGGAGGAAGCAGCAAGTCATTCCCTAACAAAGACAGGTTCACTTGAACTTCATTGTTTAGAGGGGAGGCACGATTATACTTCTCCTGGGCGTTTGCACTGGCACCTTCCTCTGCATCCTGGGAACCTCGGCGGCTCTTGCCCACTACCAGTGTCCATTCTGCCTCCAAAGGGGCTCTGCACTCACTCTCACTGTGCCTGCGCATCTGATGAGGCTTGTTTGGATCTTCTCCTGCTGTTGCTTTTCGATAGATTTCTCTGGGGGGTGTTTTAGCAGTTGAAGAATCAGGCAATCTGGGACCACAGGGTGATTGAGATTGCAAGATGGGATTCTTGAAGAGACCTGGCTTCGCTGGGCCCTTGCTATCTTGCTTCAGATAAACATCATCTACAAGATCGTTGATCACAAGACTAGCGCTACGTGGATTGTTAAGTGGATAGCTGCTGGAATATTCAATGGCTTTGGTCCATGCTAGACTTGCGGCCTGGTCAGGTGGCTGGCAGCCTGATTCCGTTTCTGTCCAGCTGATGGTTTCATTACTGAGGACAGTGGGGCATTCCCCAAGCTGTACAAAATGCCTCATCTTCTTGAATGTGAAGCATATCACGCTGAAGAACAGCTGATTGGCACTTTCCATTAAGGTGTTGAGAGTTTCTGGTGAATTCCTGCTATCGTTGGGATCAATCATTTCATTTTTCTGGCGCGCTTCATCAATGGAATGCTTCAGGATAACATTGGACAGGGTCTGTGCCAGGTCACTCCTGAGGACATTTTCTGAGCTGACATTTTCTAAGATCTGAGGCTTTGAAGCAGTTTCTATGATTCTCGTGCTCATTGATTCCATGAGGTCTCCAATGTTGCTGCAGGAACCGGGCCTTGTTAAAGCCAGAGCAGCCTCCTTGAGCAATGCCTGAGCAATGGCCTCATTTCCCAGCTCCAGGCTCCCTGCTGTCACCAGACTAGAAGGTGGAGGGTCGGCTGCACAGGCCTCAGCTGTACACGAGAGGCCACTTGGAGCCTTGGCCTCCCCTGTTTCACCCAGGCCACACACAGCAACGGCGCTGGCCACCTGAGTCATGCCACACAGAGCAGATGGAAAGGAGTATTCGCTGATGGAAGGCTCCTTGAGTACTTGGGATATTTGCATCTGCAGTGGTTCATGGCCTCCCATTGGATGGGTTGAAACCAAAGATTCTTGCTCCATCTTGAGCCTTTCTGTGGCCTGAGGACTGGAAATGGTTCCGATCACAGTGGCCGCGCAAGCCAGTGCAACTTCTAGAGCACTCTGAGGGTGTCTGCTGGAGTTGTCTCCAGAGAGGACACCTGGGGTTTCAGCCGAGACCTCCATCTCAGACCATGAGGGGATGGCCGCCTCAGGGGCGACATCACTGCCGTCTGGACTCTGAACAATGACGATTTTGGGGAGCTCATTCCATGACCGAGGGATCACCACATCTTTTGTGGAACAGCCACTGGCTAGCTGAGCATTTCCGACAGAAACACTGACTGCTGATCCCTGGGGCGGTGTAGGCTGAGACTGAGACAACCGAATAAATGCGTCTTGCAGCACGGATTCTGCTAAATTTGTAGCATATTCGCCAGTTGTGGCTTCTCCGTGTTGCTCGGGAGGAAGGGAGTTTGTGCGATCTTCATGGTCCCCTGGGTCTAAGCTGTTGTCATGCTTAGCGAGGGCACCATATATGGGAGGCCCACCGTTCTTAACCATCCTGGAGAAGTAAGCATCCCCGGGAACGTAGGGTGCCTGTGATTTTTCCACATGACCTTTAATATTGTCTAAATAATAATAATTCGTGGCTGGCCTCTCATTCTGCATAGCTTCACCTTTCCATTCCGTTGGCCCAGCTGAGGCACCGGGGCTCTGCAAAGGGGTGTCTTCTGCTGCTTTTTCCAGAGATCCTTCTGCTTTCGTCATTGGATGGTATTTGCCAATATATTTGTCTTCCAAAGCATAAGGCAAATTTTCCTTGTGGTAATTCCATTCCTCCTGAGTGGCTTCCTTTGGTTTTCTGCTTTCCAAAACATTAGCTGAGACATTTATATTTTCATAACCTAGTGAAGACACAATGAGGACCCACTATTACTTTTTGGATAGCCAGATCTCGTGAGCCTAAAATAACAATTATTTTTTTAAATGCTTTATAGCACCAGGGTTTTTTCCCCCCAAAACAGCATTTAGAATGTTCCTTCGAGACAAATGAATCTAGGGGCACCTGGGTGGCTCAGTGGGTTAAAGCTTCTGCCTTCAGCTCAGGTCATGATCTCAGGGTCCTGGGATCGAGCCCCGCATCGGGCTCTCTGCTCAGCATGGAGCCTGCTTCAGCCTCTCTCTCTCTGCCTGCCTCTCTGACTATTTGTGATCCCTCTCCTCTCAACTAAATAAATAAAATCTTTAAAAAAAAGACAAATGAATAAGAAGAGGTTTTGGAGTTTCGTTAGGAAATCCAACTCGACAAAATGTCTTTCAATGTAGGATATAAATGTCAGCACTAGAGTGAGAGAAGATGGCATTGGGAGCTGAGTGCTGATTCTTTCTTTCTTTCTTTCTTTTTTTTCTTTAAAGATATTTACTTACTTACTTATTTATTTAAGAGAGAGAAAGAGCAGAGCAAGAAAGAGCACGAAGGGGCGTGGGGAGGGGGCAGAGGGAGAGGGAGAAGTAGACTCCCCCCACCCCCCAGCAGGGAGCCTGACGTGGGGGCTTAATTCCAAGACCCTGAGATCATGACCTGAGCAGAGGGTGGACGGTTAACCGACTGAGCCGCCAGCCACTCCTGATCATCTTTTTCCACGGCTCCAAGGAAAAAAATAACCCAGGCCGTCGTATCTTAGCGCTTCCCAGTGCACACGGAAGGAGGAGGCAGAATGTCTACAGCAACCTCCGTAGTAAGCCTTGTTGCAAAATTTTGCTCTGAAGTTTGTGCAGGACTTGTCCCAGGGACTGACGATAGCATCGGCAGTGTCCCTTCCTCTGTGGTTAAGAGTGGGGAAGAGGAACACGTCGTTCACTGAGCTCTTTGAATCCGTCAGTCAAAACTGAGTAAGTGCTAAGTGCTAAGTACTCTCTTGCGTTATTTCCTTCTGTTCTTACCAGAATAACAAGTAAATATCATAAATATGTAGAGCTGGATATAGTAAACGTAACAATGCTAGAGGCACTATTATACTCCCAAATACTGGATAAAGAAACAGGTTCAGAAGGACTAGATAACCGACCCAGGTTTCACAGCCTCTAAGACGCAGTGCTAGAATTAGGCCAGTTTAAGTTGGCATCAGCTAATAGGTGGCTTTATGGAAGTCTCAGGGAAGATAACTTTCTTCTCTGTGATAGTCTTAATCTCTTGGCAGGAAGGAGGATGTCCTTCAGCATCCCCAAGGCATCTTTAGGGAAATGGAGTCATCCAACCATTGAGTCTAAGTGCTTGAGTCAGATGGTCTGTTATCCTCCTGCCCTACCTAAACTCAGTAAGTGAAGATTGTGGTGTGTCAGCCAAATGGACATGGCCTGAAACTTTCCTGAATTCCCACTCATCTTTACAGGGTGACTAATTTCAGGATGCACATTTGTTTCACGGGGCAGTTCTCACCACTCCTATAATCTTCCACCTCGCTTTCCTCCTCCAAGTGCTCAGAGGCAGTGAGAAAGTCCTCCTCGATTGAAGACAGGGAGCAGTTGGTGTCATCCTCCACTTTTAAGATGTTTGTTTCCAGGTGGAGCTGCCGCTCCTGCACCAGTTCGAGACCGATCAAAAATTTGTTGATTTCAAAGATGATGCAGTTGGTACTGTTTGCCTTGTTCCCTCTCGCACACTGGACCAAGCAGATATCTGGCAGCCAAGGGCACTGAAAGTAGAGAGGAAAAAAGGCATTTATTGAAAGAGAGAATAAAAAAAAAAAACCATCGCTTCTGACCTTTATTCTTCCATCAGTCTTTCTTGTTACAGGGAATGGGGGACATTTAAAACATTTGGAATATCTTCTGGGCTTCGACTGATGCACTGCTTGAAAAAAATTCAAGTGCTATTCAAGCACGCAAGGTACCCAGGAGAAAGTCTGACTTCGGGGAAACTAGACCAGTCGCATCACATAGTTTGTTGTCTCCTGTCAAAGCAAAAGTGACACTGGGCAAAGTTAAACAGGTTAAGGAAGACTTTCTTCAAAGCTCTTAAATTAGGAAAAAGGGCCAGAACTGGGCTGCATCACAACTCCACTTTAACAGCTGGTGTCAGAGGGCCGCAGGCCATCTGGACTTGCTGATTGGCTTTATCCAGAGGAAAAGCAAATGTTCTCGTATCTGCATGGAAGGAGTTTTGCAAATTGGAGTCAGGGTCCTGCTGAACTTAAGCTTCCATCCTTCCATGGAGAAAGGGACACTATCTTCTTTGATGATCTTACTTCAGAGATGGTTCTCAGGTCTTTGAAAAAGACACTCCTGGGCTGTAAATCTGGTATGAGGCTTTTCAAATGATTTACATCTCAAAGGGGCAGAGATTCCTAACTATGTTTTCTAGAGTAAATGTTTTAAGAAAAGGGTGTCAGGGCTTCCAGGCTTATTTGGAATAAGCCTGCCTAAAGTCTAGTCAAGCTGAGGGGAATGTTGAGGAGGTCTTGGGCACCCTTCTTGATTAACCTGAGTCCCGGTTTCTTAGACCAAGATCCTTTTCTGCCTTGGTGATGTTCAGTAAAGCCTCTGCCAGTATTTCAGTATTTCTATTAACTACAGTTATGTGTATTGCTCATCTGAAGAAGCAGACACAATGAGGTATAAAGAAATTCACTGGAAGAGCACTGATTATCTCAAAAATGCCAGCATATGAGGAAAGTAGTGATAAGGAGGCCCACATCATTGGATGGTGAAACCTATTAATTCTCTTCTGTGCTGGAGTGACAGACCATATCCTTATTCTCCACTACACACTTTTTGCTATCCATATTGTTGTTCATTAGACTAGCCATAAAAGTTTCAATTGCTCCCGCACAGATGACTAGTAAATTACAAACATATCTGTGCATTGGGATATTTTTTAATAAAAGGAACAATATGCTGATTCATAGTAATTTTTAACAGAAAATTCTTTGAATGGAAACAGGAATTAGTATTGAGAAAGCTAAATAAATTTATATCAAAGTGGAATTTGAAATGTTTAGGGGAAGTAGTATATGTATAAATGTTTATCTTATAAAAAGGATTATTTAAATCATATGCTTATCTGCAATTAGAGTTCATTGGGTCTAATCTTAGTTAACTGCCATTTTGGAATCTTTGAGTCTGAATACATGTGTGTATAAGGGGTAAGTCTGTGTACATTCAGAGAAATACAGACACGTAGACATCTATATTGTATTTCTGAAAGTAGTATAACCTTTTCTTTTTTTTTAATTTTTTTTAAAGATTTTATTTATTTACTTGACAGAGAGAGAGATCACAAGTAGGCAGAGAGACAGGCAGAGGGGGAAGTAGGCTCCCCGCTGAGCAGAGAGCCCGAAACGGGGCTCGATCCCAGAACCCTGAGATCATGACCTGAGCCGAAGGCAGAGGCTTTAACCCACTGAGCCACCCAGGCGCCCCAGTATAACCTTTTCCTCCATAAATATTGTTTATTAATCTTTTTGGTTGAATATTAGAGTAATCCCAGGACAGTTGATTACAAAATGAAAAATCCAATCATTCCCCAAGGGGCCCAGGGGGCTCAGAAACAGAATTGATCTATGTGCTTATGTAATTAGGTTTGTTTTTCAAAGAAGGGGCTCATATTATTTTTCAAAGAAGGGGCTATAACACACACTGATTCAAAGTGTGGTTATAGACTAACAGCCTTGGCATCACTTGGCAGCTGGTTAAAAATCTATAATCTCAGGACCCACCTCAGATCCAGTAAATCAGAATCTGCATTTTCAAGAAAAATCTCTTGGTGATTCCTACATGCATTAATATTTGAGAAGCATTGGTCTATAGCTTTTATGACATTCACAAAGGGTCTGAGTTCCCCCACAATGATGCAGAACTACTGCTATAGAGTAACAGTAGCTAGCTTGATTAATTTAATTTCCACTGAATTCAGACATAATGCATTAACCTGAAATTTACAGGATACTTTTTGGGTGTCTATTACATACAAGGTGTGCTGGAAGGTACAAACAAGGTGTGCTGGGAGGTGGGGAACAATATACTGCCAGTGGATCAGGCACAAATAAAAATAATTATAAAGTTGAACCAAATGAAGTTACCATATTTATAGGTAAACATGGTTGCATATTGGCCATTTCATATCATTTGGATTAAATATATATGACATAAGGTTTTATATATTGTGGCAGGAATCAAAAGAGATATTAATAAATCAACATGAGCAGTTAAGTAATACCTCAAAAGAAACTTCGAGAAAAGACTGTGTACATGTGCAATGTTCTACAGCTATTGCATTCGTAGAAAGATAATATATTTCTTAACTATCTTCTTGAAAGTAAATAAACATCCTAGGAGTCTTAGGTAAATTAAGGCCAAACGATATGCCTGTAAAATAATGGCAGGCATTATTATATAATGCTTATTGTCATCTATTAGGTGCTTTGACTCTCCTATTACCTTTAATGCAAACATTATTTCTATGAGGTTGGTGGTGACATTACTCTTTTACAAAGGAGAAATCAGGCACAGAAAGGCTAACCGATCCTTTCAAAATTACGCAAATATAAAGTGAAAGAGCCAGCACTGCAATCCAGACCTGTTGGACTCCAATTTCTGTGTCCTTTCCAATTCTTCCCATGGCTTCCTGGTCTAATCAGCAAAACTTTAATTTGGAAAGAAGGGTGGTTTGCACCTGGATCTCCGAACTCATGCATACACCATAAAATTACGCATTCATCTCATAGAAAGGACAAACACCAGAGTAGATCTTATTATTGTACATAATACACATCTCAGAAAAAATTTTCTTCTCTAGAAAAATAATTGATTTCATTTGTATTTGCCATTTAATGTTTTACTTGACTATTAGAGATTGTCATGATGATTTTTCTTTTCTTTTTTAAAAAGATTTTATTATTTTTTATTTCATGATGATTTTTCTTAAGATATTTTAGAGTCTTCTCCTAAAGCTCTATTATGGGTGGACTGAGGAAGGAAAATGTATGTAACTGTTGTGCCCATATCTCATTTGATCCTCACTGGTAGCATTCGTTAGTCTCTCTCTCTCTCTCTGTCTCTAAAGAGAGACAGAGAGAGAGAGAGAGAGAGAGCATGGTGGGAGCGGAACAGAGGGACAGAGAGAGAGAGAGAGACTCCTAAGCAGTTTCCATACTCAGCATGGAGCTGGATGCAGGGCGTGATCTCACAACCCTGAGAGATCATGACCTGAGCCGAAATCCAGAGTGGGATACTTAACCAGCTGAGTCACCCAGGCACCCCTCTCTTCATTAGTCTTTTGCAACACATACACATGGATAGCTGTGCATGTGTTTATATATATTTGATAATATCCACAAGAAATAAGGTCAAAGAGAATGCCAGACTATGCAAGCTGCTCCCTAAAAGCAAGACGTCCAACTTATTTACCACTGTGTCCTCAGCACCTAGAACAGCACTAAACACTTATACAGTATATTCATTCATTCAACCAATATTTACTATATTTATAATATTTACATATGAACGAATGAAGTATATTAGAAATATTTTCTTACTTTTTTTTTCAGTTGTACAATTTAATTGTCAAATAATGTGGGAACATAAAAAAGCAATAGGGTCATTTGGTGAACTGGAAAGATGAAGGCGGGAATAAATAAAGAAAACTGTTCACAGATAACAAAACTCTGGAGGTGGAGAAAGCATCTCTACATTTCCTTGTCACTGTATTGTACTTCTATTCCCCAAAGAAGCCTAGTCAGTTTGTAAATAGATGGCTACTCTTACTCTATTCTTACTCCACCCTGGTATCTTATTTTGATTGACTGATTGATTGATTGATTGATTGAGAAGGAAAGGGGGGAAGGGCAGAGGGAGAAGGAGAGAGGAAGAATCTTAAGCCGGCTCCATGCCCAGCATGGAGCCCCATGAGATGCTTAATCTCACAACCCTGAGATCATGAGCTGAGCTGAAATCAAGAGTCAGACACTTAACAGACTGAGCCACAAGGGCATCCCTTATTTTGCTTTAAATAACATTTTCTTTCTACTTCACTTTTCTTCAATTTTTTGGACAAGGAAAGAAAACACTTTGCAATTGAATAGTCCTCAAGGTGCCTTCTTATTATTTTATTAAATCACTATGTTTAGTCTCTGAGAATGGAGAAAAGGTATTTTTTTTTTTTTTGAAAAGGTATTTTTTTTAATCTCCATTTTATAGAATAAGAAATTATAGTTGAGAGAAGCAAGGTAACTTGCTATCTGGACTACTTTGCTTTGGCATTGCAATTTCCTGGCTCAAAGATGCCAAGTGGCTTGTTGATTCCCTTCCTCACAGGGTCACTGGGAACAGTAGCTATGCCCTGGGGCATAGGGCATATTTAGACTTCCCCCCTTAACCCAGCTCAAGTTGCCTGTGCCAATATCTCCATGACTACTTGTGGATTAACACCTAACTAATTCTCCCGAGGCAAGGGAGAGGGCAAACTGAGACTATTCCTAAACAATTAGGTATTGGCTATGGTTGGCTAACATGGAATTCTATATTGATATGCTGCCCAACATTGCTGATCTATTAAAACACACGGACTGTGGTACTTAGAAAATGAGGTAGGCCTTTGGAAGACTGCAGAAGGGTAAAATGGTGTATAAGAAGTGGGGGGACTCGGGATAGAGATGAATAAAATGCAGCCATCAAAAAAAAAATCTTGCCATTTTCTATAATGTAGATGGAACTAGAGGGTATTATGCTAAGTGAAATAAGTCAATCAGAGAAAGACAATTATCATATAATCTCTCTGATATGAGGAATTTGAGAGACAGGGCAGGAGGGTTACAGGGGGTAGGGAGGGAAAAAAATGAAACAAGATGGGATCAGGAGGGAGACAAACCATAAGAGGCTCTTAATCTCAGGAATCAAACTGAAGGTTGTTGGGGGGCATGAGAAGGGAGGGATGGGGTGGCTGGGTGATGGACATTGGGGAGGGTATGTGCTTTGCTTAAGTGCTGTGAAATGTGTAAGCTTGATGATTCATAGACATGTACCCTTAAAGCAAATAATATATTGTATGTTAATAATAAAAAAAAAGAATGCTATAGCTCACAGGCAATTCTTGGTAGCTCTTAAGAAAAGTATGCAGAATTAAGTGTGTTTTTGATGGATGATATTTAATGAGTCCATGGCATTTTGGCTTTCCCTGACCCCAATTAACATCCGTGTTGCTTTTGTGATACAACATCATTCAATCTTTTTCTGGTTTTCATACTCTGTGGGGCACCATTTTCTGGTCTACTCACAGTCGGAGTGATTTACACAGAGTTAATTGACCCCAAACTCTAAAGTGATCATGTGACCCAGGCTGGTCAATCAGAACACTGCAATTCTCAGGCCATAAGGATTAGTTCAGAAATGGACACACAACACATGAGAGTCAATAGAACACAATTAGACTTTTGCTGTGAGCCACCTGGAGGAGACATTCATTCTTGCTCAACTTGAACCCAAAGGGACAGTGCCATCTCCTGGGAAAAGACCGTCTGATAACGGGTAAAGAGAGAGAAAGCTGGAAGAGGCCACAAGGGGAAATCCATGTCCTGAATACACTTTTCAAGTCCCTATAATAATCTTTCCACTATACTTTTTAGTTACATGAGATAGTACCTTCCTTTTATACATAATCCAGTTTTCTGTCATGTTTAATTATAAATCCTAATAGGCCTGGTACAAAAATACTCTTAAAACTGAGATTTGAAAATCACAATTTGGAGTTTTGCCCAATATAAAGAGAGGGCACTTAGAACCATTTCTGTTTTCTCTTTTCAAGTGATTAATTTTCTCACTAAGAAAATATGTTATTAGATTGACCAGGAGAAATTTTGTTCTGGTCTTTTTTTTTTTTAAAAGATTTATTTATTTTAGAGAGAGAAAGAGAGCATGAGCAGGATGGGCAGAGGGAGAGGGAGAGAAAATCCTAAGCAGACTCTGCACTGTGGACAGACAGACCCGGGGCTTGATCTCATGACACCAAGATCACTATACGGAGACCTTGTCCTGAGCTGAAACCAAGAGCTGGAAGCTTAACCAACTACATCACTCAGGTGCCCCCTTTCTAGTCTTTATTACCAAATTGTAATAGGTTGTGTGCAGATTTTTACAAAGCATCTGGACTAGATGCAAGAAATAGTGGGTGAATTTCTGAGTTTTTTGATATTTTGAACAACTAAAGAATAAGAGAATATTTTAAAATCTTACAGCAAAACTAAAACCCAAGAAAGAACAACTGAAGGGAAATAAATGTTCATCATTTTAATCTGTAGCTGTACTATGTGTTGGTCAGTATGTCTTATTTGGGAAGATCCACCATCTTCGATACAGTACGCCTTTAGAAATTTTATATTTGTTTCTATAAATTGACTAAACAATTTATAATTGTAAAACTTTGTCTTCAAATTAAGAATGTTACAGTGATTCATTTAATAACAATGAACATCAGTGTACTGAATGGGAATAACAGTATCTGATTTCCTCCTTTATTTTTAGTAACGTTCATTTCTTCTAGGAATTTTACTTTTTAAGGAAAACTCACTCTTTAAGGACTCACTCACTCACTTTATTCTTTCTAGGAAACTCACTTAACACCCGTAAGGTTGCTATCTTGTATTTATTTGCCTGGCTCATTTGGTATATCCTAAGAAATAAATATAAGAAGAATGAAGAAATGCTAGGATTCTGGGACCATAGAGTATGAATTAGAACTTTGACATTGTTTATGAAACAGAAGATGAATCTGTTTTTGATTATCCAATAGATTTGAAGAAAACCAAGCTAACCAGTCAATGTCCAGTTTGTCGGCTCTAGTTTAAGTGCAAGTGAGCATCATGAACTTGAGAAGATAGTAAATGTTAGTAGTTGAGGTAAGGGAAGTTCTGTCAAACTCTGGGTGGCATATTTAGAAGGAACACAGATGAAGATTGTTTTTGGTTACAAAGAGATTTTGGAGTCCTATGCTATGGGAGCTTACGTGTAGCAGTATGAAGTTCATTCATACTGACTTGTGTCAAGAGTTGACCATAGATAATTTATTACTAATGAATATTTTATCAAAAGGTTACATCTCTTACCTGTGAAACTTCGAAATCTGCTTGGAGATTTCCAGATGTTAACCCACTTAGAAGGACAATTTCATTTTCTTTTGGCTGTTGGACGTTCATAGAGCTGATGAGTTTTGGAAGATCTGGCGAAACATTGACCAATTTCTGTAGTGGAAGAAATAAGTTAGTGTAGATGATTTCTTTTCACCTCAAAAACACTACTCCAAAACTATTTACTTGCAAAAATAATACATAATTTATGCAAATGATAGATTACTTAATCTACTAAGATTATTACTAGAAGACACTGTGTGAAATTGAAGCATAAAAGTTTAGATTGGAATAGAAAATTACTTAAACATAAAGCTTTAAAAACTCTTTTAGTTCCAAATTTTCCAAAGTAGATATTTAATAATTAATGTCACACCACAAACATATATAGTAAGGATTTTTAAAATTTTTCCTTTTAACTCTTGTAATAAGAGATTTGTTGATTAATAATCATCTGTTCTAACAAAGTCAATAATAAGGAAGGATATCAATAATAAAATAATTTCCAACATTGATCTTACTCTATGTACTAGGTGCTATACAGCTAAAGACTGTATACATGTTGCATCTTAGCACACTTAATCTCCACAACACCCTCACGTGGGTTAGATACCGTTATTACTTTCCTTTTATACATAAGTAGCCTGAGGTCCAGAGATTAGTTTGTACAAGCTCATATAGCTAAATCAGTGCCAAGTTTCTGCTCTTAACCATAGCAGAAGA
The DNA here is from genome assembly GCA_028646535.1 of Procyon lotor. Classification (NCBI taxonomy): domain Eukaryota; kingdom Metazoa; phylum Chordata; class Mammalia; order Carnivora; family Procyonidae; genus Procyon; species Procyon lotor. The sequence continues at coordinate 7,323,309 of CM053605.1, read as the reverse complement.
CTATCTCAAATCACTCATTTAAATCTTCAAACACACAGTCCTTAAGATGCCAACTTGCTTTGGTCTCCTGCTCTCTCTTTGGCAGACTCTGTCTGTACCATCAGTCCATTAAATGAAATCACATGTATACATTTTTTCCCCCAGAATTCCTCCAGGACTGACAGAGGAATGACACTTGATGCTCTGTGGAAATCTACAGTGGATAATCTGTACGGGCAGTTGGGTTTGAGAAGCTTCAAACCCAGGTGCAGCATTGTCAAGAAAGAACATTACAGGAATAATTGAGTAATTATTTACTCAGCAGGAGGCCTAAAAACAGCCTCCTGTTCTGATCGTCAAGCTGCAAGTGGAGTCTGTTACACCACTATATTATACCAAATAGTGAGGTCAAACCATCTTCAGATTTGGGTATGAACAGATAGTCATATCATGCCAATTAATTCTTTCTATTGACCCCCCATTGGCTCTAGTACAAAGGACTGAGGGGCCCTTTAAGTTCTCATGTGTTGTCAAGGGTTTGCATCAGGATCCTCCCAACCTTGGATGAGCTTGGAATATGTAGCTGCTGCAGAATGCAAAGAGTCTGAGTCCCCGTTGAGTGTAGGACTGTAGTTAGAGTGCAGAAACCAAAGTTAGAGACAAAACTTTTGATCAAAGCAGCAGGAAGGAGCAGATCTGAAAGCAACAGAGAAGGGCTGGCTGGTATCAAGCAGGTTTGGAAAAACCTTGGAAACATCATCTCGGGCAGGGTGTTTGAGAACAGAGGAGGTGGGGGCAGAGAAAGCCACTATCAGGCCCTGTCGGCAAGGGAAAGCACCTGTTTGGAGAGCAGCCCTGTTATCTTGGGAAAGCAAGTTTCACAAGGATAAGGAAGGCAACCAGCGTGGGAGGTGGCAGAGGAAGGGTCAGGGAGTGGTTTGTGATGAAGCTATCCAACTAGAGTCTCCAAATGAATGAGCGCCATTTATAGAGGAAGTCATGTCAGCTCTCTGGTCGGTGCAGCCAGCCTTTGTCCTGAGCTCCCGGGGACCTTGTGCCCCGCTCCCCCCCATCCCCCCGTGTTACCTGCTGCAGGTGCTCCGTGCTGCAAGCATCCTTGTTCACATCCAGGTTCACGAAGCAAACCTGGGAAAAAGCCCAAAAACAACCAAGTAAGTGAAAAACCTGGCAGTTCTTTTCGAAGAAAACATGGAATCCATTTTGGGCAAATGATTTGAGAATCCTGCACATTTTGTATAGTTGGTCTGGCACAGAAACAGCCATTGTACCTTTGGGCTTCTGTGCAAAGCTCTAACACCCTACTTGCAATTCACCTGATCCCATTGCCTACACTCTTCCATTCATGGTCCAACAAACAAAACCGTCTCTGCATATTCAAGTCAATGTAAGTGAAAACAGAATCTTCACACTTACAAAGGGTTATCAAATCTCACGAAATAGGAGAAAAGACCTGTAGTTTTCTAAACTTCTATTTTTAATTGCAATAAACATTTCTCTTCATTTCTTTTTTTTCTCATTCCCCCACTTTTTCCTCTCATTTTTAATCCAGTACGTGATAAGTGGATTTCTCTTTGTTTCATAGTTTTCATTCATTGAGTTAATCCTTTTGTACAGTTTGCCTCTTTTTAGCCATCCTAAATAAATGTCTGAATAAGTTAGAGTATGAAACCAGTAGCAACAATCTTAAAAAATAATTCAGAACAACAAGAAGAGAACTGTTGTAGTTTAAATCTCGAACACAGAGCATAGAAAAAAAATCCATGGGTATTTGCATGGAAATGGGGGGAAGAAAACTTAAAACAGAGAGAGGTGAGATATATTCTTGTTCTTTCCCCTTAAATAAATTAATTTAATTGGAACCTTATTTATTTATTTATTGAGTGGGGTTGGCACACAATGTTACATCAGTTTCAGGTGTACATGGTGATTCAAGTTTCTTACTCTTAACAAGTTAATTTGCCCATATAAAACTGATAGCATTAACTATCTGGATATTTAGTCAGATGTCTGGACTTATGTAGATGCTTGGAAGCATATAGGTTCTTTCGATTTCAGTTATTTGGGGTTATGGTTTCTCAAAGTCCATCCTTTCTCTTTTTTTCAGTTAAAAAACATAATATTGAAAGATTTGGAGTAAGTCTTTAAGAACCACAATAGTTATACATTGCTATAGTGTAAAGCTCGCTACTGTTTTATTCCCCCCAATGGAAGACTTTCTGGATTTCTGAACTCACAATATCCTTGAAGCATATCTCTAGGATATGGGCATTTGGGGGAACGCCCCTGATGGGCATTTGGGGGAAGTAGGGGGCACAAACTGCCATCTGCACTCTTACTCAGAGGCTCTCTTCCACTGGGCTAATAGGATGGCTAAATAGGAACCAGGCATGAGCTCCTTCAGGGGCAGCACAAAGAGAGGCATGAATGGGAGATGGTGCTTGGAAGGAGTTCATGGTTTAGAGCAGTTTGTGAAAATTCATAAAATAATTGGAACTTTGCCCTTGGAAAACTGGTTCAATATCTGTTCATACTCAGGGGCCTTGGATAACATGTAGCTGGGACTGCATTTACTGAACTGATTTGACAGTTTTCCATTCACCTTAAAGAAAGGTGTATTCCCTTGACCTGGCACTGCAAGGCTCTTATCTTCTGTCACAGTGGGAGAGGATAATGCAGAGACCAAGGAAAGGCATCTACAGTAACTACTTCCCTGCCATCTGATATTTCCTTTTTTTTGTTCTCTGAAGATGAACTTTCTCTTTATTCATTCTGGGCTGTGATGTGAAACTCTGCCTTTGTCTGGAAGAAACCCTTCACACTTGCTAGCTGGGTCAAGACCAGAACAAAGCCAGACATAAACCAATCACTTGCTTATACCTGACACATATATCTTTCCATATCTTGGTGGTAGAGGATGGTCCAGCTTTTTAGGGCCTAATGTACATACACTTTGGAAAGAACATTTTTTTTTTCCTCTTCTAAATTACTCTTTATTATAAAATTTCCATTGAGGGGCACCTGAGTGGCTCAGTGGGTTAAAGCCTCTGCCTTCGGCTCAGGTCATGATCCCAGGTTCCTGGGATCGAGCCCCACATCGGGGTCTCTGCTCAGCGGGGAGCCTGCTTCTCCTTCTCTCTCTGCCTGCCTCTCTGCCTATTTGTGATCTCTCTCTCTCTGTTAAATAAATAAATAAAATCTTAAAAAAAAAAATTTCCATTGAAAATTTTGCCTCCACTTTTTCTACGTCTATTTCCTACTTTATTCTTTCTCGAAATTCTTTGAGTCTTTATAATTTTATTTATTTATTTGTTTGTTTATTTATTTATTTATTTATGTCATCACATAGTACATCATTAGTTTTTGATGTAGGTTTCCAAGATTCATTGTTTGCATATAATACTCAGTGCTTCATGGAATATGTGCCCTTTTAAAACCCATCACCAGGATAACCTATCCTCCAACCCCCCATCACCTCTAAAACCCTGTTTGTTTCTTGGAGTCCATAGTGTCTCATGGTTCATCTATCCTTCCAATTCCCCCCCCCTTCGTTGTTTCCTTCCTTCCCCTAATGTCCTCTATGCTATTCCTTATGTTCCACAAATAAGTGAAACCATAAGGTAATTGACTTTCTCTGCTTGACTTATTTCACTTAGCATAATCTCTTCCAGTCCCATCCTGTTGGAAGAATTTTTTAAGAAAAAGAACAAGGGGCACCTGGATAGCTTAATCAGTTAAGCCTCCAACTCTTGATTTTGGGTCAAGTCTTGATCTCATGGGTTGTGAGATCAAATCCCACGTTGGAGGGGGAATCTGCTTGAAGATTCTCCCCCTCTGCTCTTCCTCCTACTCTTTATTGGCTGAATTTCTTTAGCTTCACAAACTTCTACTGATAATTTCTTATACATTTTCCAAAATGTTGTCAAATTCAGTGGAAACCACTCTAAAATTTCTTTCTTATGTTAGTTGTTCTAGGCATACTCACTGTTTATAATACTATTACAAGTTTGCGCTCTACAAACATGAGAATTTGGATAAATTCTTTTATTCAATTCCCAGTAAAAAAGAAAAAAAAGGCATGGTACAATTACAATTTTCAACGCTATTAAATAAATTTTCTCCATCAGAGAACTTCTGTGTGGACTAGGCATCAGTGAGACCCAGTTTTGTGTTTATAAATTCACATGTCTGATGACTGAAAGAATTCTCCACAGACTAATTTCTGGCACATAAATCTTGTTTTCTTTCCACTATCTACATATTTCTAATGTTGGAAACAGTAAGACATACCTTATATTGTGAAACCATCTCTGACCTGATACCTTCTTGTCTCAAATTCTGACTGAGTTCCCACTGTTGATGGTAAGAATGTTCCTGGGAGCCATTAGTACATGTTCATGGCTAGCAATTGCTTAACTATACACTTAAGTGACCTCAAGCCACATAAATTTATCTCATGTAAACACAACCCCACTCAGTGTCCCTTATGTCATACCTCACACATGTTTGTGGGCACTCCAGTGCTCTCATCATAATAAAACATAGTGGGTGTCTGATTGGAAGGAGATTATTTTAGTTAAAATATCTTCCTTTTGAAAATTTCACAAAAACACATAACCATGGAAGGTCTTGGGAGTAGGGCCTGTGCACCTGATAAGCCCTGAATTTTCAGCTTTGATGGTTTTATAGTAAATCCACATCATGCTAAAATGGTCTGTATAATGGTGTTGCTCTCTTCATATGTTCACTCTCAGTGACTTTTGGGGTCTTTATTGAGATTTAGGTAACCACTAACACTGAACTACAAGTGGAGAATGTGACAAGCTTGTGTCCAGAAGAACTGGGGAATGATGGGGTGTGAGGTAGGAGGTTTGTGCAAGTTCAAGAGAGGACAGAGAGCTCCATGTTTCCAAAGGGTATGGTTTTGATGCTGGGTTCTGAGAAGACAAGCAATATGAGGTATTTTTCTTACTCTCAGGGAGTTATGGTCTGGAGACAGAACACATTCCTTAAATCTATGAAGCACATTATTAAGTATTATATGCTGGAGATGAAGGTGGAAGAATAGGGTCAATCACAAATAGCCTTGCAGGGAAGGCTGGATTCAAGGTGAGCAGGCAGGACACATTTAAAATGGCCCAAGAGAAACGAAATCTGGCCATTTGCAATGACGTGGATGGAACTGGAGGGTATTATGGTAAGTGAAATAAGTCAGTCAGAGAAAGACAAGTATCACATGATCTCTCTGATATGAAGAATTTGAGAGGCAAGGCAGGAGTTTGGGGGAGTGGGGGAGAGAAATGAAACAGGAGGGAATGGGGAGGGAGATAAACCATAAGAGACTCCTAGACTCATGAGACGAACTAAGGGTGGCTGGGAGGTGGGGGGCGGGGGGGTGGGTAGGGATAGGGTGGCTGGGTTGTGGACATTGGGGAGGGTATGTGCTATGGTAAGTGCTGTGAAATGTGTAAGGCTGACGATTCACAGATATGTACCCAGGGGCAAATAATACATTGTATGTTAATAAAAAAAATAAAAATAAAATGGTTCAAGAAATGAAAGGATGATTTCCCCTTGATCAGCACTTGTTGAGTGAGAGTAAGAGGCTCTGGATTAAGCACAAGGTAAAGAGGAGGAGGAGACAGAGGCTGTGAAGTCCAAGGCAAGAGTCACATCCTAGAGAAATTCCAGAAGTGAGGCCAAAGTTTGCGAGCAATATGCCTTTCTTTCTACACTGTGAACATTCTGGGCATAATTCATCAGACTTTAAAGAGTTGGAGTAAAGAAGATAATTTTATGCTATGCTCCCTGTGCCATAAACGTTGAGAAAGACCTGTGGGTTAGAATTTCCTTCCCAACAAGTGAGGTTGCTCCCTGCGTTATTACAGCTGGTTATAAGGAAACTTCTGCTAACAGAAGTTGAAAATAAGCTTCTGGGGTCTTAAGGCGAGTGTTCTATGTGACTAAAATATTAAAGTCCGGGAGATTTTGCATTATGGTTCTGTGTGTGTCAAAATGGGTCCTTCGGGGTTTGGAGAGAACACCGCAGGTGGGGAGGCTGAGGCTGTATGTCAGAGATACCAGCCAATTGGGAAAAGATATAACTTCTCTATGTTGACTCTTCATCTCAGTCTGGAGTGATGCTATTGAGTTATCTGTAAAATGCCCAAAGCTGCTAATTTAAATATACCAGATGATCCAGGGAAATTTTTTTAAGTAACTGCACTTATTTAATAATCTCTTGAACATAGTTTATTTCCCTTCAGCCTTCACGGAATTGTTTATTCATGAAGGCACGCCTGACAGCTTAGTGTTTAGCAAAGCCTGGTACTTGGTAGGTGCTCAGTAGATGCTGATAAATGCATATGCATGCATGGAGTGGAAGCACTGTTTCCGTTATTATGGGCATCACCCCTGTAATAATTTTCCTAGTTTATGTCATCAATTCTGATGCTGTCAATAAAAGTTTTCTTCCAATAAGGATATAAGGAAGTAGATAGAGAAGTTATAGAATTAACTGAGCAAATGTTAATCCATCAGTTGGTACTGTTTAAAGTAGTTAGATTGGTTTTTTTGTTCCCTGAATAAGGATTTGCTAAAAAACAGAAAAGGGCAAATGCTGAGAACCATAATTGGTGATAAATACACATAAAAAGGGATAAACACTTTTCTTGCAATGGAAGTTCCTTTCTCTTCCCATAAACTACATTTTGTGTTGTGTCCGCACTTGTCCTTGTTTAGACCATAGGCAGACATATGCAGCTGAGGCAGATAGAAACACAAATCATCACCGTGAGAACACAGACACCTCTTTTCTTGTCTACCTAATCGAGCAAATTTTGTGGTTGTATGTACCTTTCCAATGCAAATGCCTCTCCTCTGTCATTACTACAGTTTTAAAATAAAATGTTGGAAGGATAAGTGTCACTGAGAAAATGATGCCACTTTATGATTTTGGCTTTTAAGCAATTTAATACAATATTCTTCAAAAGTTACTTGTATATCCTAACCTTTTTAATGTCCATGGGCGATACGCTGTTTTTTTCTGCTTAGTATTATGGATTATTTAGCCAGGCAATACCAATTATTTATTTCACTATCAGTCCCTTTTCATACATAGAGAAGCATGGAGACATGTCTAAAAGTAATATTTCCCTATAAAATTTCAGTAAATAAGGATTTAAGATACATTTTGATGCAGGGGCGCCTGGGTGGCACAGTCGGCTACACATCTGACTCTTGGTCATGCCTTGAGATCATGCCTCTTCAGCTCAGGTCATGATCTCAGGGTGGTGAGATCAAAGCTGCCTTGATCTCCCTGCCCAGCATGGAGTCTGCTTCAGATTCTCTCCTTCTACTCCTGCTCCCCATGCGGTTGCTCTCTCGCTGTCTCAAACAAATAAATCTTAAAAAAGAGATATATTTTGGTGCAAGCCACTGTGAGAAAAAAGTTAACATTAGACATCAGCCACAGCAACTTCTTTCAGGACATGTCTCCAAAGGCAAAGGAAATAAAAGCAAAAATGAACTTTTGGGACCTCATCAAGATAAAAAGCTTCTGTGCAGCAAAGGAAATAGTCAACAAAACAAACAGGCAACCCACAGAAAGGGAGAAGATATTCACAA
>CM053605.1:7280379-7299392 GCA_028646535.1 Procyon lotor | reverse complement strand
GAGAGAGAGAGGAAATTTCTCCTCCTGAAAAATAGAATCTGAAAGGGAGATTTCAAGACACGGTTTAAGAATTTGGTATCTTATTCTCCAATTCTAGTTTTCAGGTGATGTGGAACTTAAAATACAACAAAAAACTTCTGTTCAGATGCTAATATGTGGACTTGGTGATGAATTTTATCTTATCAGTATAGACTAATAGGTAGCACAGTCTAGTTAAGGCTCCTTACTAGGTAGGTGTCATGCAAGAAAAACAAAGAACAAAAGATTTCTTCCTTCAGTGAGTATGGTTTACTTATCTTAGTGCTATCTATGCTGATTTTTGTAGTAAGAGCAGTAATAACCTTCAAAATTTATTGAGGTCAATGTTAAGTGTTTATACATAATTTAGCTCACCTCATAACAACCATATAAATGTGGCACTGATTCTACACTTACTTATAGATGAAGATATTCAGGGCAGAGAATTAATTTCCCATGATCACATAGTTAATAGGTAGAAAAAAAAGAAATTTGAAGACAGGCGTGATGCTATAGTTTGTTGTTTGAACCACTATATCACCATGCCTGCCCTATGAGAAAAGAGTCTGAAAAGAAAATGAACAGATTTAACAGTATCAAAAGATGTGTCTAAATCTCCATAAACGTCAAGTGTTTTTAAGAAGATGAGTACACACTGGGGTGCCTGGGTGGCTCAGGGGGTTAAAGCCTCTGCCTTCAGCTCAGGTCATGATCCCAGGGTCCTGGGATTGAGCCCCTCATCAGGCTCTCTGCTCAGCAGGGAGTCTGCTTCCACCTCTCTCTCTCTCTGCCTGCCTCTCTGCCTACTTGTGATCTCTCTCTATCAAATAAATAAATAAAATCTTTTTTTAAAAAAAACAAGATGAATATACTCATTTGTGTGGAAATCACTGAATTCAATTTTTAAGATCCTTATTCAACACAGAATTCATGGCCTCCATCTGGTAAAACTCTGTAACAGGGAATTATTTAACTTAAGTTAAGCAAAAAAAAAAAAAAAAAAAAAAGTCAAAATAAAGCAACATAAAATCCTACCACAACATTTCTTTTCACTCTATCAAGGATGGCAATTCATTCTTGATCTTCTAAAATTGTGACTCAGTGACAAAATTTCATATTTAAAAGGAATAATACCAGGAATGATATCAGTAATATGGCAGACTAGGAGATCCCAGACCTTGCCCCACACCAAAACAACCACTTTACAACTGCTCAGTAATGAAAATAGCCCTGAGGGAACTCTGGAGTATAGCTAAGAAGCTGCAGCCACCCTGCGGAGCCCAAAAGCCAAGGATGGCTGCATAGAAAGTTGTCAGGAGCATTTTATCTGCTTCTCCCCATTCCCAGGTTGCCATAGTGAACGGGAAAAACAAAATAAAACAAAACCAAAAACACGATCATCTCAAAAGACACAGAAAAGGTATCTGACAAAGTTTTACATCCATTCATGATTAAAACTCTCAACAGAGTAGGTAGAAGAGAAACATATCTCAACACAATGAAGGGTATAGACAAAAATTCCACAGCTAACATCATAATCAATGGGGGAAAACTGAAATCTTTCCTTTTATAATCCAGTACAAGGCAAAAATGCCCACCGTCAACACTTCTATTTAACATAGTACTAGAAGTCCTCACTAGCTCAATGAGCTGAGAAAATGAAATAAAAGGCATTCAAATTGTGAAAGAAAAAGTAAAATGATCTTTTTCAATTGACAGTCATATATGGAGAAATTCCTAAAGGTTCAACAGCAAAACTGTTAGAACTAATAAGTGAATTCATTAAAGTTGTAAGATACAAAACCAATATACAAAATCAATTATGTTTCTTATACAAATAACAAAATATTTTAGAAGAAATTTTGAAAAATCCCATTTGCCGTAGTAGGAGACATAACAAAATACTTAGAAATATGCTTAACCAAAGATGTGAAAAACATGTACGCTAAAAATTATAAAACACTGATGAGGAAAATTAAAGGTACAGATAAGTAGAAAGATATCTCATTTTCAAGGATTTAAGGTTTAGGAATTATTATTATTAAAGCGTTTGTGCTACCCAAAGTGATCTACAGATTCAGTGTAATCTCTATCAATATCCCAGTGGCATTCTTCACATAAAAAGAAAAAAGCGCCTTAAATTCATATGGAACCATAAAAGACCCTGAATAGCAAAAGCAATATAAGAAAGAAGAGCAAAGCTGGTGGCATCACATTTCCTGACTTCAAAATATACTACAAAGCTAAAGTAATCAAAAAGTATAGCACTGACAGCAAAGCAGACATACGGACCAACGGAAGAAAATAGAGAACCCATAATCAATCCATGCATCTATAGTTAACTGATTTTTGATGAGGGTGCCTAGAAGACACAAAGGATAGTGTCTGTGAGAGTGTGGGGAAAACTGTATATCCACACGCAGAAGATTATAACTGGACAGTTACCTCAGACTATAGATAAAAATCAACTTAAAAACCTAAATGGATCTCAAAAGAAGACATACAAATGGCCAAAGCAAATACAGACTTCTGCATAACCTTACTATCAGGGAAACACAAATCAGAATAACAATGAGCCATCACCTCATACCTGCTAGAATTGCTGTTATCAAAAAGAAAAAAGGTAAGTATTGGCAAGGATAGAGAAAAGGGAACACTTTCACACTGTTGGTGGGAATGTAAATTGGCACAGCCATATAGAGGCAACATGGAATGTCCTCAAAAGCTGAAAATAGAGCTGCCTTATGATATACTGATCCCTCTTCTGGGATCTAAGGGAAATAAATATATAATAAATATAAATAAAAGGAAATAAATATCTAAAGGAAATAAAAATCTCAAAGAGTATCTGCACCCCTATGTTCCCTGCATCATTATGCACAATTTTAAGATAGAAAAACAACCCAAATACCCACTTATGGGTGAATTGTAAAGAAATATGGCATTTCAACCATGAAAAGGAAGGGAAAAAAAAAGAAAAAGAAAGGAATCCTGCCATTTGTAATAATATGGACAAACTTTTAGGACATTGTGATAAGCAAAATAAGCCAGATAGAGAAAGACAAATACCGCATGATCTCAGTTATATGAGGTATCTAAAATAGTCAAACTCATAGAACCAGACTGTAGAATGGTGGTTTATAGGGTCTGAGGGGAGAAGGACCTGGGGGAGATATTCAGGCACAAGACTTCAGTTACAAAAGATGAAAATGTTCTGCATATCTACTGTACAGTAATGTGAATATCGTTAACAATATTGTATTACATACTTGAAATTTGCTACGAAGATACAAGTACACTGTTCTCATTATACACAGACACTCACACACACACACACACACACACACACACACACACACACTGTTTGTATTGTTATAACCAGAAATAATGCCCAGTAGTATTGGATCAGAAAAAAATATTTCTGGGCTGGAAATATTTTTAAATTATAAAAAATTATAAAAATGGAATTGAAATCACTTACAATTCTATGTAAAAAATATAAGATTTGAAATTACTGTCCATCAACGGAAGATCGTTTCAATAAAATCATGTTATTTTCACATGGGATGCTATGCAATGTTAGCATTGTAAAAGGAAATGAGGTAGCTCAGGGTGTACCGATTTTGAAGAGACTCCGTGTTATAGTAAATGCAGAAAGCAAGAAACAAGACATTGTATACAAAACGCTATGATTTGTGTAAAGAAAAAAGAATAAAAGTATACCTTAAAAAAAAAAGGAGGAAAAAAGAGAGAGATCTCTTTCCACTGTGTGTGGACACAGCGAGAAGGCAGTGATATGCAAACCAGAGAGAATTCTCACCAGAACCGAAACCCTGTTGGACCTTAATGTTCAACTTTCTAGCCTCCAGAACTATGAAAAACTGTTTTTGTTGTTTAAGCCATAAACATGTATAATAAAATAAAAAGAGTAATCATGATTTGTTTTGTGTAATTGCATCAAACTAAACAGGCAAAGGATCATTATTAATAAAAATTTTCAGGAGGTTCAAAGGGGACCAAAAAAAAAAAAAAGGGGAAGGGGAGGTGTTATTTTGGTAGACGGATATCTGTACATACCAGGCAGGAGATGAGCAGATCTGAGACAAATTTGTTTCAAATAAAGTAAACCAAATGAAAGGAAAAGTATAAAATAGTATTAACATAAACATCCACCCCTCGGATTTGGCATGTAGAACTTCTCTTTCTTGAATTACCTTAAAAACACCTTTTTCTTTAGAAACTCCCTCCCAAATCATTTGATAGCTGTGTTTCAACTGGGTAGGAAATGTTCTGATGTCGAGCGGAGATTTACAGATGCCTTTCTCATATATCTTGTCAGACTGTGTCATGTTAAAATTTCCAAGTTATGACTAAAATATACAGTTTTAATTTAATCACACAGTCCACAGCCTCCATGGTTGTTGTAACCAGGAATGAGATATTCAACTATATAGCCTAAAAATATTAAACAGCTAAACAGCTTTTAGCTCAGGTGCCTAAGCAGCTTTTTAGCCACTACCGACGAGTAACATACAAAACCATGTCTTGAATGTGATCTTTGCGGACTTTTTATTTTCCGTTAGCAATGGCAATTTGCTTTCTCTACCTGGATCAATTAGTTGTAGAAGATGTGAGCCAGTATGATGCTCATATTCTCCTTCTCCCCTCCTCCATCATTTTTCATAGGAACAACACCAAAAATATATATACAATCTTTTTTTCTCTATATTTCTGCTTTACAAATGAGTCTTCACCACAGAGGAGTTGGGATTTCATGAAAGGGGAAAGATTAATGAAAGCAAGAGGAAGCTGCTGCCAGTAAATAATTAAAATTAACAAGCTTAGATTCTAAAATGATTACTGAGTGAGAAGAAAGATAATAACTAACATTTATTGAGTCAAACACTATTCAAAACACTTTGTGTCATTATTTTACTTACTCTTCACAGCAATCCTATACAGTAATTACTCTAATTATTGCCAGGAAACCAAGGCACAGAAAAGGTAACCACAACGTGTAAAACTCTTATGTGAAAAGTCATTAAGGGAAAAAAATAAAAAAAATAATAAAGTAAAAGTCATCAAGGCACATAAAAATATCAACCCAAAGACCCAAGGTCTAGAAGGGGACGTAGCAGTTGTAATAACATACATTGGTTGTATTAGTGAGTGCTAGGCACTGTGCTATGCATTACCTTGGTTTGTCCTCTGGGCGCCCAAAGATGTAGTATTGTGATTTCTGTTTTCTAGCTGAAGAATTGGGACTTAAATAGGTTAAGTAAATCCTGAGAAGTCAGGCAAATATTGTGCACAAGACTGCATTAAATTCCAGTATGCCTGTCTTTTTGCTGGATCTAATGCGTCCTTACTGAAATAATGACCTCATACTTAGGGAGAAAGAAGAAATCTTTGTCCTTAGGATCTCATACATAAGGACATTTGAAGAAATCTGCTGTGGTTTGTTTCAGCAACCTATTTCTAATCTGGGCTCCAATCCTTTCGTTGATACCTTATTGGCTATAATAAGAGCTGGACACCAAGAACTTTAGTGTGGAATCAGAGCCGTTGTCATGATTTCAGAGTACAAGGAGAACTTGGAAGTTGCCTTTCCAAGAAGAAAGGCCAGTCCACATATATCAAGATGTTCACAGCCATTTTGGGTTCCCAAGTTAACTGGGTTAAAAAACAGGACCTAAAACTGTTTTTCAGGTTTGCCATCAAATTCAGAGTTTTAACAATATTTGAAGTTACTCCTGGTGCAATTTCCAATATTTATATGTTTCTTCTAATCTACATTCAATGGAGTTGGACTTGTATTGTCCAAACTATTTCTCTAAGGGATGTTTCACATTCCAGGATATTCCTTGGAATGATTCTTCCTGCAGGATGCATTTTTGGGGGCATGGAGTGGGGTAAAGGGAAATGTAAATATTTGCCAAGGCTTAAGATTGTATAGATCTATCAGTGACGGACTGCTTCGAACTAATGATTTTGTTTATTTTTATTTTCTTATTAGGGTGAGAATACTTACCATGAGATCCACATTCTTAACAAAATTTTAAGTGCACAACACAGCATTGTTAACTACAGGCACTATGCTGTGCAGCAGATCTTTCGAACTCTCGAACTTACTCATCTTGCAGAACTAGAACTTCAGACCGTGTTATCAGGGGCTGGAAAAACCTGAACTAATGGTTTTCATTGAAAAATGGCTTCTCTAAACACTACTCTGTGTCATATTTACTTCTAGGGCTTTAATATATTTGCAGCTGAATCCATGAAGGTTGTTGAGGATTTTTCTCTTCAAGAGGTATCTAATGTCAGGTTCAATTGGTGGTTTGGATAAATCCACAAAGAGCTTGAAGTAGGAGCCAAGACGGGTGGTAGGGAATGGAAGAGGTGTCCCCCAGGGAGAGGGGGAGAGTACCCGGGGACTCTGAGTTTGGTGGGTGACTGAGAAAGGACCATGAGAAGAAGAGGCATTACCAAAAGTAGCCCATGGGAGGGGAAAGTGGTGGCTTCATCTCTCGGAGCAGAGCACAGGTTGACGCTGGTGACAGAAATTCCATGAATCACACCGGATTTGGGGCCAACCTTGGACAATTTTTGGAGCAGTGGATGCTGTACGTAAGTGATGAATCACCGAATCCTACACCTGAAACTAATATTCTATTGTACATCAACTAACTAGAATTTAAAAACTTGGATTAAAAAAGAAAACAATTCTCCATTTTCATATGCGTGCTTCAAATGTAATAAGTGTGGCTATTCTGTCTCACTGTTAATCGTTCTTTATGACAACAAAATATGGGAATAAAGCAGCAAGCAAGGTGGACTCTGCTAACTGAAGGTATGCATATCTAGGGATAGCAGAAGAGCTTAAGTCAACTAGCTTTATTACTGTATTATTATTATTATTATTATTACTACTACTACTATATTACTACTACTAGTTGGACTTTCAATTTTGCCCATGATCTAATAAGTAAAAGGTTACGATATGAGGCTCAAACAAGGATTTTTGCTTGGTGATAGAGCTGTGATATTTGAGCTGAAGTATTTATATTCAGAATCTCCAGGGAATGAATTTCCTTGGAAAGTAGCATTAGCTGTGGCCACTTCAAAACCAAACAAACAAACACACATTTGTTAAAAAAAAAAAAACAAACACAAAAACACAAAAAAACACACACACTTGTTTTCCTTGAAAAACGAATGGATCTGGTGGTGATTAAACCTTAGACTGCAGCCCTACTGCACCTGATGCAATGGTGATGAATGAATGATGAATACATCCAGTACCTTCCAGATGCCTCTCAGAGGTCACAACCTGGCACTCAGAGTCCAAAAGCAGCCAATTTGCAGCCTGGAAATGTGTTCAGTGTGGAACGGATAGTGTTTCAAGTGAAATCAAGGTAACATTACATAATAAAATAAGATGAAAACAGAGGGGAAGGTAAACCATAACAGACTCTTAACTCTAGGCAACACACTGAGGGCTGCTGGAGGGGAGGTGGGTGGGGGATGGAGTAAACTGGGTGATGGGCATTAAGGAGGGCCCGTGATGGAATGAGCACTGGGTTTTGTATGCAACTGATGAATTACTAAATTCTACTCCTGAAACTAATAATACACAATATGGTAACTAAGTTGAATTTAAATAAAAATTCTAAAAAATATAAATAAATAATTGGATGATTTCACATTTAAAAATCTGTATTTCTAGCTTCTTTATAAAAGCTCTAGGATAATAAGCCTTCATTTCCATATGGCAACAATTCCGCAGACCCTTTTAAGTGATGTTCTCCAGTCTTTACCTAGTAAGTGGTGATGCACTTCCTAGTGGACAGGACACTGAGGTCTAATGGCAAGTGTCATCTGTCATTGTGTTTTGCATTGGTTTTTTTTTTTTAACAGTAGAAAAGTAGGTCTCTGACCCCATCTCTTCATTAAAAATGGGAAAATAATAACGCCAAGACTGTGAGTTTTAAGAAAAGGGTAGAAAGCCCATTACTATGTGGCAGTGAGAACTGGATCCATATGTTTAATATACAAAGTATATCTGTCTTTAAAAGAAACAATCATAAAATAAAACTATGAAACAATCAACCATCAAGAACTCTACAGGTATAAAAAAGATGCATGATGAAACAATTTGTGATCTGTAAAAAAGGACTGAAATTTTAAAGCCTTTGTTTTGGATTCGAGTGAAATATGTGATGCTTTTGCAGAATTAGTTATGCATTAGGGAAAATAACTTGTCTGAGCAATTGCTTTTTACAGATGGCAGATTTATTAAATAATTTGTATTGAGTGCTGCAGGAATCATGTGCTCTGAACAGAAGCAAGCTTTTACAAACAAAATTCTAGTTGGAAACAATGTTGTTTGGTATGTTGAAGCTACTGCTGAAATTTTACTATATAATTTACATGGAAAATTATTTGCGCCATCTGTTAAAAGCACAGATTGATTTCCATCTATTTATCCATCCATCCATCTACAACCTATCATCATTCTATGTAGTACCACCCAGTTAATTATATTTGTGCCTGGTGTTGGTGGTAATTCTGCTTTAACTCAGAACTTTTGGATATTGTGCTCCTGATGGCATAATGTCAGGAAATGCCTTATCTTGTTTCTTGAGAGAGGTCAAATAGTTTATTGGCAACTCATTAAAATTAGTAAGAGGTGGTGGTGCTTCTCTGGTTGGTGTTAAAATCAGACTCATTGCGCAACTAACATACACAGTGGCAACATTTTTCAAGAATGTAGAATTTTAGTGCATGTGGTACATTACAAATCATTGGTTTTGTCTGCTTTGGTTAAAAAGTTAAAACTAGACAATATTACGGACAGCAATGAACTACCTGAACTTCATATGCTCCTATGAACTTAATATGCCCTTATAGCCTGAGTCAAGGTAAGACTACTAGATGCACGGACATGAATGACTGCACAGTACTGCTGCTTTCAGTATCACAAAATGCTGTAAAGGACTTCAACTGTTGAAAAACATCAACTTATTCAGGCACCCATCATTGCATTAAAGATGTGGCCACTTCAGTTGCCATTACAACTCATCTAACCACTGAAGAGATGTCAGAATGCATGATTTCATTGGTCTAATAATCCTAAAATTATGCATTTGGACATGTCATTTGGGAAGAAATAACCTACTCTACTTTTGGATGCTAAATTCAGTTTCCCAGAGACTGAACCATATCGCCCACACTAGGGCTTTGAAGGTTGAGATTTAAGAAGCCTTCCCTGGTCAATGCTAAACTGCAAGTAATTAACCTTGCTTAATTTTTCTCTCTTAATGTTTTTCTCTCTTAATATTGGAATTGTGAAGGAAGAGCTGCCCAATGGAGATTACTGAAGTAGAGAACCTTAACTAGTCTAAAAATGATAACATTGGGATACCATAATTCTCTCTCTCCCACTACCTTAAATATGAGAAGCATGAATCTAATTCAGCCTTGGTAGTACCTGTATTTGGGACTAGTTGCTTTCCGTTATGGAAAGTAACAAAAGGAAATACCACACTCAACCAGAGGACTCATGGCTGAACTTGGTATTACACATCGCAGACTGAAATATAAAATCTGCCTTTGACATCTTGTGTTGAAGAAAAGGTTTCAGATTTTTAGTTTCAGATCGAGTTCTAATGAGTTACCATATAAAACTGTAATAATGGGATGTTTCTATTTTTACAATATATAGTTTAAATTATTTTACTTTACAGCGTTATTTTCAGTGTCAATCATGTTTGTAATATGTTAGGTATTTTTGGCTCTGTTTAGTAAAAATGAATGACAGATGATTATATTTCTGGCAGATGCTGGCTTTATTCCTGTGTGTCACTCATTATGTTACCTGCCTTACCTCATAAACACTTGGGTTTGTGTTCCCTGATACAGATATTAATTAAGAATGAGATCATGAAGGGAAAGAGAATGCAGAAGAAGAAAGGAGGAAACAGAACTCTTTAAATTCTGAAGAGAATTTAAATTCTGAAAAGGACATGGGTAGCCAGAGAAGTAGATGGGAATCCACGAAAACATGGTGCTGCAAAACTTGAGAGGAGACAGCGTTGGCAGAGGCAATCCACCATGAGTGCTGTGCATCCTTGTACGTTCTTGCTGGGTATGCCAGAAACACAAAGCCCTGACTACCCTTTAGCAGGGCCATTTCCTATCCTCGAGTTTGCAAAAAGGATAAGGATGAGGTGTTTTTTTCTCAAGATGGCTTTGGCTATTCAGGATCTTTGTGGTTCCACACTTCCTGATTTCAAGCTATACTACAAAGCCATAGTAATAAAAGCAGTATGGCATTAGCACAAGAATGGACACATAGACCAATAGAACAGAACAGAGAGCCCAAAATTAAATACTGGTATTTTAGCCAACTAAAATTCAACAAGGGAGTCAAGAATATCCAATGGGGATAGGACAGTCTCTTCAACAAATGGCTCTGGGAAAACTGGAGAAGCATATGCCGAACAAGGAAATCAACCTCTATCTCATATCACTCATAAAAATTAACCCAAAATGTATCAAAGACTTGACACATAATACCTTGTACCATAGAAAATTCTAGGAAAAAAAAAACAGGGAAGAAACTCATCAGTATTGGTCTTAGCAATGATTTTTGTGGACATCATGCCCCAAACACAAACAACAAGAACAAAAGTGAACAAATGGGACTATGTCAAACTTAAAAGCTTTTACACAGCCAAAGATACAATTGACAAAATGAAATGGCAGCCTACAGAATGGGAGAAAATTTTTGCAAACCGTATGTGAGGTAAGGGGTTAATATCCAAAATATATAATGGACTAACACAACTTAACCAAAACCAAACACTCCAATTAAAAATGGGCATAAGGAGGGGTGCCTGAGTGGCTCAGTGGGTTAAAGCCTCTGCCTTCGGCTCAGATCATGATCTCAGGGTCATGGGATCAAGCCCCACATCAGGCTCTCTGCTCAGCAGGGAGCCTGCTGCACCCCCCCCCACCCCTGCCTGCCTCTCTGCTTACTTGTGATATCTCTCTCCGTGTGTCAAATAAATAAATAAAATCTTTTTAAAAAATGGGCAGAAGGGGCACCTGAGTGGCTCAGTCAGTTAAGCATCTGCCTTTGGCTCAGGTCATGATTTCAGGGTTCTAAGATTGAGCCCCATGCTAGGCTCCCTGCCTAGTGTGGAATCTGCTTTTCCCTCTCTCTCTGCCCTTTCCCCTTTCTCCACTCAAGCTCCACTCTACCTCTGGATCTTTCTCTCTCTCAATCTTTCTCTCTCTCTCTCACAAATAGGCATTTTTCCAAAAAGGACATCAAAATGACTAACAGGTACATTAAAAGATGCTCAGCATCATCAATCCTCAGGGAAATGCTAATCAAAACCACAGTGAGATACCACCTCATACCTGTTAGAATGATAAATCATCAAAACAAGAGACAACAGATGCTGTCAAAGATGTGGTGAAAAGAGAACCATTATTCACTGTAAGAATGTCCAACCACTATAGAAAACAATATGGAGGTTCCTCAAAAAATTAAAAACAGGTCTACCATCTGATCTAACAGTTCTACTTCTGGGTATATACCCAAAGGAAATGAAAACAGGATACATGTACATCCATATTTAATGCAGCAGTATTCACAATAATGAAGATATGGAAACAACCCAAATTGCCCATCAACAGATGAATGGATAAAAAAGATGTAACATACATATAACGCAATATTATTCATCCATCAGAAAGGAAGACATCCTGCCATTTGTGACAACATGGATGAGCCTTGAGCTCATTATGTTAAGATTAAGTCACACAGAGAAAGACAAGTGCTGTATGATATCACTTATACGTGGAGTCCAAAAAAGCCAAGCCTATAAAACAAAGAGAGAGAGAGAGTAAAATGGCATTTACTAGGGGTTGGGATGGGATGATAAGATTAATGGTATTTGAGGGTACAAATTTATAATAGGTAATAAGCCATAGAGATCTAATGTGCCGTACAATAAAGCCAATAATATTATACTATAATGATGTGATGAATATTGTTTCAATGGCAATCATATTACAACATGTAAGCGTATCAAAGTAGCACGCTATAAAACCTTAAATTTGTAAATTGTAACATGTCAAATAAAAAATTCATTTAAAAAAAGACGAGGCAATGTCTCCCCTCCCTACCAACAAAAGAATAGGCTCATTTATGGCTCACTATAAAAGCAATGATTTTTCCAAGTTCATCATTCTTTGGTTGTGCTGCAAACACACAGTGTGCACGGTCTATACCTGGGATCCACCAGTGTTGGTCCTGTGGTTCTTGGAGGGCAAGAGAAAATGACAGAAGCACCAAATGACCATTGCTGGGTTGAGGAGTAAAGTCCTTTTGCTCTGACCCAGCAGCGTTGTCTTTTCTTAGCGTTGGTCTAAGACATACAGGCTAGATTATTAGCTTGAACCCAGGGTAAAATCTCAGCTCCTTCACAGTCCTCGACAGACACTTATTCAGCAAAAGAGGTATCAGCGTTGATGAGAGGTAAGGATGGGAGAAGGCTCTTACTGGTCCTTCCTACATTTGGTAAGAGTAGTTTCCATGGAGTTCTGAAGGCTCAAAAGACAAGCCTAATCACTGTCAAAAGTTTGTTTATAAATGAAAGCACAGAGGAGGGTAACAGCTGAAAGAAGCAATGGGGTCAAAGGAGAATTCTTTCAGTTATTTCATTGTCTTCCCCATTTCTGCCCCAAGTGTGTGCCATTAAAACTCTAGGGGGCGCCATTTACTTTCTAGTCAAGGTAGAACTGCAGGGTCATTATAACCTTTTTCTGAAGGGAGGTGGTATGTTGATTTGAAGAAGTGGTGCTCTTTGTGATGAGGTAACAGAAGGCAAGCTAAGGTTGAAGCAGAAGCTGACACCCCACAATGCACTCCCCCTCCCTCGCCACGGGATATATGACATTCTCGTGCCCTCCTGGCTGCCTTAAAGCTGGGGAGGGGAAAAACAAATAGTTAACTTATAGAGATCACAATCCTGCAAGACCTGAGCCTCCCACAGTTTACAAATGTCTTAGCCATTTACAAGAACAAAGTATTTCTATCAATAACCTGGCTTCCAGAAAGAAATGTAGATACAGTTAAATGTCCTTATAACCTGTACCCCATTGACAGATACTTGACGCAGGCAAAGTATAATGTTTCTCCAGGAAGCTCCCAGCTATCTCAATGCTAATGCCTTGCTAGAGGGAAAACAATCTTAACTTGATGATGCCAAGGCCTCCAGTATCCTGTGAATCTTCTTTAATGTATGAAAGACCTCCATTTTTCCTTACTTCCCCCAACCCCATAGTATACAATCAGCCACCCATCACAACCCTGGGGCAGCATCTCTTTCTGCCCACGGGTCCTGTCCCGTGCTTTAATAAACCACCATTTTGCACCAAAGATGTCTCAAGGCTTCTTTCTTGGACTCCACCCCACCGAACCTCAGCTGTATTCCAAAACCACGTCATTTGAACATGTAGCAAAGCTGCCTCCTGGGACACTCAGGATGAATCTGCCACTGAGCAATCCAACCTCAGGCTATAGAGATGGCTTCCTTGCCTGCACTCAACAAAGCCTTTATCATGAGTCAACCAAGCACCAGGAATAGTAGTACCAGGATACCTGGGTGTACAAGACACAGTTCCAGCCCTCAAGGTTCTAGAAATATTTCAGGGAGAAATAGACGCTGACCACTGAAGCATGAACAGCAAATAGCTGTGAGCCATCAAAGTGGGGAGCAGGGGGTTTGGAGAAGGGAGAAGACTTTGAGTTGGAATGATTCACATTGGAGGGGCTAAGGAAGAATGGAGTGAAGCTTCAGATGGCATGGTTGATCCCAAGGGGCCCCTGTGGTTCAGGATGGAAGGACATCATTCACAGTGGACCTTAAATACGTTTTCAGGGGCCAAGAACAAAACTGAAACTGTAGCAGTCCCAGAAAGAAGGAAAGAGGTATGCTTCACTTTTTCTAATGATCAGACAATCGAATAAGAGCCAGAGAAGCTCCAAGTGGTTCTTGTTTATTTTTCCCGCATGTTTTCCCTTGGATTTTGCCTCTAACTCATTTCCCAATAAAATGTAGTCTATTCTACAGTTGAAATATGCCTGTGTTCTGCAACTTCAAAGGTTGGTGATGCCCGGGTCCACCTGTGACCTCATCGTCAGTCACAGCTACACCCTTCCTGCTCCTCCCCTGCTTGTCTCTCTCCTTCGGGTCTCACAGTGACACAAAGTAATTCATTTTCTATAAAATGGTAATCTGTGCCTCTTTGAAGTTTATCCTCTTTTCAAAAGGTTACCCAATTACCTTCTCTCTCCTTTCAAGTTACAGTCAAGCTGTTTGAATCCAGATGCAAAGCTCCCCTTCACCTTCCGGAGAGGAGAAAGAGCAGAGGAGCTGGCAGGGCCCTGCAGCCCCGCTGTGTGGGGGCAGTGGAGACAGAGCCCAGGGCTGGAAGAGCACACAGTTTCAGGTTGCAAATTGTTCAGATGGTGACAAATCACACTCATTTCAGTGTCCACAAGAGAGGGAACACATTTCTCAGCTAGTCCAACTGTTTGCAGCAACAGGATCTTCACTCTTCCATAATAAATTCTTATAGCACCAACTTACTGGAGCAGATAATCTCTTAAAAATCACCCATTGTTTTTAGCACCCCTTTAAAGAAAGCCAGTAGACCGAAGCGGTAATACTTCAGAGGCTGTAAATGTGTTTTTGATGTACTAACCTGTCTATTAGGCTTCCTTTCACTTCTTTAATTATCTGTCCTGCTTCATTGAGTTTACTCCTTATTGCAAAACATATTCAGGATTGTCCTTCACCCGACGTGAAAATTCAGCACCATGGACATGACTTGAAAAGCACAAACCCCTGAATGTGTGTTGAAAGACTCAACAACCTTGGCTTTTCTCATTGTGTAAGGATGTCGGGCAGAAGCTCTTTCTTTCAGTCTAGCTGTAAAAGAACTGAAGTGGCAGGAGCATTTGCCTTTTTTATTTGTACACTACTGAGGCTAAGTAATTAAAATTGCAGAGACTCAGTGTTACCTGTTGGAAATACTGGTGGATGCTTCCAATCGTGGTCAAAAATGACTTATTCTTAAAATCACACAGTGAAGGGGCGCCTTGATGGCTCAGTGGGTTAAGCCTCTGCCTTGGACTCAGGTCATGATCTCAGGGTCCTGGGATCGAGCCCCGCATCGGGCTCTCTGCTCAGTGGGAAGCCTGCTTCCCCCCTCCCTCTGTCTGCCTACTTGTGATCTCTTTCTCTCTGTCAAATAAATAAATAAAATCTTTTTAAAAATCACACAATGAAATAAAATTGATAAAGGATCAATACTGAGCTAGCAATATGCAAAGCATAAAACTATGAACTACACACGTGGAGCTAGAAATCTGGGAGAGCTGAGCTTTTGTATGCTCTAGTCCAATCATCTTGACTGTGACCGACAGGCCCTCTTGAGGGCTGAGCCAGCCAGATATCAGACAGATAGACAGATAGTTAGAGAGACAGACTGTCATTCAGTCATGTTTTCAAGGGTCTCTGGTTCAGAGCTGTGAGTGAGTTTGATTCTAGTCAGGGTCCTAGGACTTCAAATGAGCATTTCTACACTTCTGTTTTCTCTGTTTATATTCTCGGTGAGACTTCATTCGAAAAAAGATTTTTGCTGCTTAAGAAAATAAAAGACCATGATATTAGGAATATTCAGAGGATTCACATGAACTATTTACAATTATACACGTGTAGTCGCAAATTTCAGCTTGAGTTGTTAAAGATATAAGGAGATGGAAATTTGCATTTGTCTTTTGGACCAAACACTTTGAAGATGTTAACCAAAGCAGGTTAAATAAAGTAGATCAGCACTAATATTTTGAGCATGTTAAAACTTTATGTTCCAGGGTTCTTCAGTTATCCTGAAAACATCTTTGTTATTATTTAGCTTCAAACATTTCCTCTCACTTCAGGCATTTTGTGTTTTTATTCCTTTGGATTTTAATATTATAGGGTTTCATTTTTTGATGAAAATTATTAATCACCAAACAGCTATGAAGTGGTAAGTTCTGGTCTTAAAACCTGTAACTCTGATAGTCCTTTCTTTCAAAGATGCATTAGGATTTTTCTTAAATGTAAATATCAAACCTAGCTCATGATTATATGTATTTGCCTTTGGTCATGTTTCTGCCCCTGCCTAGAATTCTCTTATTTTTTTTTCATCTAATTAATGTTCTCCTACTTTTTCACATTACAATTTAAAAACATAATCACATCGGGGCGCCTGGGTGGCTCAGCGGGTTAAAGCCTCTGCCTTCGGCTCAGGTCATGATCTCAGGGTTCTGGGATCGAGCCCCGCATCAGGTTCTCTGCTCAGCGGGGAGCCTGCTTCCTCTTCTCTCTCTGCCTGCCTCTCTGTCTGCTTGTGATCTATCCGTCAAATAAATAAATAAAATCTTAAAAGAAAAAAAGAAAAAACGTAATCACATCTCCTCTGGAAGCTACTTTGCATGTTTAGCTTTTTCCCATCACCTTCTCTGACCTGAAATAACTCTTCCCTCCCCTGTGATCCCACCTCCCTTCATTAGTATCTTAGCAGCTAATATAACACCCTGAGGTAGAGATGAGAGAATGTCAACCTCCCCCCTTCTCCCCAGAGAGCCTTATAGACATGACTTATCTAGCTTTATTTAATTTATTCTAGAAATGTTTTAATTTATTTTTTACAGATAATATGATCACTATAATAAGTGAAACAAAAAAAATAAAATAAGTAAAGACAAAATGGATCAACAGTGCAGTAATAAATTTTAACAGCTCAATGTATGCCCTCCCTTACCTCTCTCCAAACCAATCTGTATCTATCTAGATATACAGCTCTATCAACATATACATGTGTATGCATTAGTGCGAGGATTTTATTTGTTCTGTGAGAATAGAATTTTACTATGTATGTTACAACATACCTTTCACATGGACACCCATCTCTCTCTCTATATATATTTGTTCTAATTTTGCATACATGCACTATAGTTTTCATTAAATGGCATCATTATATAATACATGATGGGTTTTTCATCCACAAGATGTGAGAATATATTTGGGGGAATTCCTGAGGAAAAGTGAAATATTTTCTTCCTTTCTTCCTCCCTCCCTCCCTCCCTCCCTCCCTCCCTCCCTCCCTCCCTCCCTCCCTTCCCTCCTTCCTTCCTTCCTTTCTTCCTTCCTTCCTTCCTTCCTTCCCTCCTTCCTTCCTTCCTCTCTCTCTCCTTTCTTTCCTTAATTTGCCTTACTCCTTTATCTGTCATTTCCAAGTGAAATCCCTATTCCTTCCACACCCTGATCTGTGGTAAGAACCTGATATATGTATTCATGTGTGTACATGTGTTTGTGTATGTACATATAGATATAGGGGATTTGGATGTTGCTTTATAAAAATGAGATCATATTGTATATCTTTCTTTATATTTGACTTCCCCCATTCATCAGTATATTTTGGTAATCTCTCCAAGTGTGATTACAGCTTCAGGGCCTTCTTTATATTAACTGCATTCTATTCTCTGGGTCAATGGAGCACAGTTTATCCAACCACTCTCTTATTAAAGGGAGTCACTTTACTTCCAGGTTTGTTGACTTGCTTATTTCTATTGTTGCCGCAATGAAGAAAGCCATATACAGATTCTGGTTTTCAGTTACTTTGGTGGATTCATATCAAAAGTGGAGGCTCCACATGTCATTTAAATTTTAACAAATATTTCAGTTTCTTACTAAACACGTTGGAATAATTTAGATGTCCTCAGCAGTATGGGAGAACATTCTTTTCTTGCATCCCAGTCAGTAATAGAGGTGTCTTCTTATTAGTAAGAAGCATAAAATTGGAACGTGTTTCCTCAATGAAGCTCATGGATCATCACTGTTCTTTCCCCCCTCCCTTTTCTTTTCAGTCTATTTTTTTTTTTTATGGAAGGATTAAGTCCCCATGTCCTTACTTTGCTATTTCGCCTTTCATTAATCTTTCCAGTTCCTTGATAAACCATTTCAATCTGCAGACTCAAGTCTTTTTATTAAGTTCAAGTAAACTTTTCCTTTTAAATTATTTGTCATTTTCCTTTCATTTCCTTAACATTCCTTTTTCTTCTTCAGAAGCTTGTCGTTTACCTGTTCAATTTTCTGTATCTGTCTTCTCGCTATTGAATGTTTTTATTTTCCACAATTAGCATTTTGAGACATTTTTTTTTGCTTTTTCTCCTGGACTAGAAATTTGAATCTCTATAGTAATTGTCTTCCACTTAACCTATCTCTTGAAATCTTTGGTTTAAAAAAATGGTTTTCAATGTTAAGAATTCATTTTCATGTTATGAGTAGATTTCCTTAAGGGCACTGTACTATCCAAGTGTCATCAGGCTGGGAGTCCCAGACTGATGCTTCTCCCTTTCAAGAGAAGCAGCTGGGTTGAAGACAGAGAGCTGGATGAGAAAATGACATGGGGCTCATGAAGCCACCTCATTCCAGGAATATTCTGATTTGTAATTCATCTATTAGATTGCCAGCTCCTTGCATTGTACCTGGTATACTTGCTGCTCTAAATGGGATTGTTTCCTTTATTTCTTTTTCTGATAGTTAATTGTTAGTGTATAGAAATGGAACTGATTTTTGTATGTTGATTTTGTATTCTGCCAATTTGCTGGCTTTATTGGTTCCAACAGTTTTTGGTGGTTTTTTTTTTCCACTTTTTTTAATTATGTTCGCTTAGCCACTATATAGTACATCATTAGTTTTTGATGTAGTGTTCAGTGATTCATTAGTTGCATATAACACCCAGTGCTCATCACAAAAGTGCCCTCTTTAGTGCCCATCACCCGACAACCCCATCCCCCCAACCCCCTCCCCTCTGAAACCTTCAGTTTGTTTCCCAGAGTCCATAGTCTCTCATGGTTCATCTCCATCTCC
>CM053605.1:7247810-7279879 GCA_028646535.1 Procyon lotor | reverse complement strand
GGGGCATTGGTCTATTTTTATTGATCTTGGGAGGGGTCCTCTCTGCCTCTTGGACACGGATGCTTGTTTCCTTCACCAGATTAGTTGTTTCATTCACCAGATTAGTTGTTTCCTTCACCAGATTAGGGAAGTTCTCAGCTTTGATTTGATCAAGTATACATTCTGGTCCTCTCTCTCTCTCCACCCCCTCAGGGATCCCAGTAATTCTGACTTTGGACTGTTTTATGTTGTCATTGATCTTTCCAAGTCTGATCTTGTGGGCTTGTAATTGTTTATCCCTATCCTTCTTGACTTCTTTCCTTTCTATCAGCTTATCTTCTAGATCACTAATTCGTTCTTCTTTCTCTTTTACCCTGGCATTCAGAGTATCCAGTTTGGATGGCACCTCCTTCATCACATTTTTAATTTCAGTGAAACCAGCTCTACGTTCTGCCCTTAGAAATTCTATAGTATTGCTAATACTTTTCTCAATCCTAGCTAGCAACTTTATAATTATTATTCTGAAGTCTTTTTCTGACACCTTTGTTATATCTATATCCATTAAGTCTCTGGCAGAGGCCATTGTCTCTGGCCTCTTTTCTTTTCTTTGTTGGGAGTTCCTCCTCCTAGTCATTCTCTAGAGGGATGGCTGAGGGAATGTACAGGGTCCAAAATATCAACCACGACTCAGGCAAGATTAACCTGAGGAAAATCCGGAGCGGTTGGAAGCCACCACTCAGCCGAGGTGGCGTTTTTCTTGTGTAGAGATCCAGACAGTCTTACACCTCGTGCTGATTTCGTAGGTGTTCAGGATGTTTTGGCAGATTTCCAGCTCAATTCAGGGGACCGGTGGCAACGATGACCCTTACTCGTTCACCATCTTGCCTCCTTCCTCCTGGTTCCAACAGTTTTTGGTGAAGACTTTAGGGTTTTCTATATATAATATCATGTCATCTGCAAACAGACACATTTACTTTTTTGTTTTCTAATTTGAAACCCTTTTATCTCTTTTTCTTGTTTGATTACTCTGGCTAGGACTTCTAGTACCATGTTGAATAGGAATGGTGAGAGTAGGCACCCTTGACTTGATCTTAGAGGAAAAGTTTTCAAACTTTCAACACTGAGTATGATGTTAGCTGTGAGCTTGTGGTATATGGCTTTAATTACACACAAATACATTCTTTCTATACCCAATTTCTTCAGAGTTTTTATCATGAAAGAATGTTGAATTTTTTCAAATGCTTTTTCTGCATCTATTGAGTTAATTATATGATATTTATCTTCAATTCTATTAATGTGATGTATCACAATCATTGGTTTGCATGTGTTGGATCATCCTGGATCTCAGGGATGAATCCCACTTGATCATGGTGTATGAACTTTTTAGTGTGCTGCTGAATTTTGTTTTCTAGTATTTTTTGGAAAACTTTTGCATCCATATTCACCAGGGAATTTGTCTGTAATTTTCTTTTCATGTAGTGTCTTTTCAAATAGTGTCTTTATTTGTCTTTTGTACCAGTTGAATCTTAGCCTCAAAAATTGAATTTGAGACTGTTCCCTCCTATTCAATTTTTTGATAAAGTTTGAGAGGGGTTGACATTAAGTCTTTAAATGCTTAGTAGAATTCACCAGGGAAACCATTTGTTCCTGGGCTTTTCTGTGTTGGAAGACTTTTGATTCATTTTGATAATAAAATTCATAATTCTATTTCACTCTTGGTAAGTGATATGTTCACTCTTGGTAAGTGATATGTTTCTAGGAATTTTTTTTTTAAAGATTTTATTTATTTGACAGAGAGAAACACAGCGAGAGAGGGAACACAAGCAGAGAGAATGGTAGTGGGAGAAGCAGGCTTCCTGCTGAGCAGGGAGCCCGATGAGGGGCTCGATCCCAGGACCCTGGGATCATGACCTGAGCTGAAGGCAGACACTTAACGACTGAGCCACCCAAGCGCCCCTGTTTCTAGGAATTTATCCATTTCTTCAAGTTTGCCCAATTTGTCGGTATAAAATTGTTCACAGTAGTGCATTATGATCTTTTGTATTTCTGTGATATCAGTTGTAATGTCTCTTCTTTCACTTCTAATTTTGTTTATTTGGCACCTCTCATTTTTTTTCCTGGTTACCTCTACCTAAATATTTATCAGTTTTGTTTATCTTTTCAAAGAATCAACCCTCACTTTTGCTAATCTTTTCTATTGCTTTCCTGTTTTCCTTATCAGTTATTTCTGCTCTAATCTTTATTGTTTCTTTCTTTCCCTAACTTCAAGCTTAGTTTGTTCTTTTTCTAGTTCCTTGGGATGTAAAGTTAGGGTGTTTATTGAAATCTTTCTTTGTTTTTGATGCAATTATTTGTAACTATAAACTCTCCCCTCGGAATTTTTTTTGCTGTATATCACAAGTTTTGTTTTTCCATTTTTGTTTGTCCCAAATATTTATTTCCCTCTTGATTTCTTCTTTAATCCGTTGGCTGTTCATGAGTATTTTATTTAATTTACAAGTATTTGTGATTTTTCCAGCTTTCTTGTTTTTATTGATTTCTAGTTTCATACCGTTATAGAAAAAAAACCATAATTAATGTAATTTCTATCTTCTTAAACTTGCTACAGAGCTTGTTTTATGGCCTAACATATGTATATATCCTAGAAAATGTTGCATGTGCTCTTGAGAAATATGTGTTCTGCTGCTGTTGGATGGAAGCATCCATTGGAAATATGTTGGAAATATGTTTGTTAGGCCCATTTGGTCTAAGGTGTTTTACAAATCTGTTGTTTTATTTTTTCCCTCTGAAAAATGATTTTTATTGAAATTCTACCAGCTGCACAATTTGTTCCTGATATTAAGCTCCTTCTTTGCAGTTCATTCTTTCTTAAGTGGTCCCATGAATGCTTTCTTTTCCTCCATGGTCTGGAATTGGCCATGCCAAGCTTGAGGGTGGTGTCAAAGAATTTAAGAACAATCTTCTCCAGGGCCTGCTGAGGACTTGCAGAGAGTAAGCACTCACTTCTCGGTGTGTCCAGCACACAGCCTTTCAGCATGACAAGGTCATTGGTCACTTCATCATAGTGGACAAAGCCACTAGAAAGTTAATGCTCTTGTTGGACAGATATAATCAGTGGAACAATTGTTCTCGATCCTTGAGGAGGTAGCTCTGGACAATCTTGTAGATCTTCTTGTTGATCTCACTGTGGTGCAGTAGTCTTTCAAATCTGTTGTTTTCTTATTGATTCTCTGTCTGGATGATCTATCCATTGTTTAGGGTGGAGTATTAAATCCACCCTAAACAATGTTGTTTATTTTTCCTTTTAGTTCAATAAGTATTTGCTTTATATACTTAGGTCCTCTAATGTTAGGTGCATAAATATTTAAACTTGTTATATCTCCTTGATGAATCAACTCCTTTATCATTACATAATGACCTTCTTGTCTGTGACCAATTTTAGCTTAAATTCTCTCTTTCTAATATATAAGTATAGCTATCTCTTTTTTCCTTTGTGTACCATTTGCTTGGAATACTTTTTTTTTTTTCCATTCCTTCACTCTTAGTCTTTTGTGTGTACTTAAGGCTGAAGTGTCACTTGTAGGCAATGTGTTATTAGATATCAGTGTTTTTATAATACAAGAATTCAGGAAGGTGGAAACTATTATTACAGGACATATTATAGGACATAATACTCCTATCTATACTAGATTAAACATATTGAAAAGTTACTTTTCCATGAAAGAATACTGTATTTTCCAGAGGTGTTTACACCAATATATATCACTTCATGCTCTTTTTAAAACTCAACACAAACATCCTTCCAGTGAATGGTGGGGTCATTTCTTCCTTTTTTATCTTTTATCTTTTTTAATCTTTTATTATTTTTTTTTAGCCCATGTCTACAGTAGAAACAACCCTGGTGATATATGAAGATAGGTCAAAAAAGACATTACAGCTTCCATCTGGCTCCTAGGATACATTCCTTGGAAGCCCTGAGCCACCAAGTAACAAGTCTGGCTACTCTGAAAACCTCATCCTGGAAAAACCACGTGGAGAAACAGAGAGATTTTAAAAACCACACTGAAATAAAGAGATATACACAGCAAAGCCCAGCTGTTTTGAGATCCCAGCTGTTTGAGTCTTCCAGCCCAGATGTTAGATATGTGAATAAGTGAGCTTTTAGATGATTCTAATTTCCAGCCTTCTGGCCAGCTTATTTGATGCTCAGTGGAGCCAGACTTCTAGTGTTCCTGTCGAGTCTCAGTCCAGGCAGTACAGGGCAGAAACAGACAGTGTCCTGTCTGAATTCTCGACCCACAATTTATGAGCATATTGAAAATTTGTTTTATGCTACTAAGGTTTAGGATGATTGGTTGTGCATCCATATTAACTGGAACAGATAATTGGAGAATCACAGACTTTCAGAGATGGAAAAGAATTTTGAGAAAATCTAGTCAAAGTTTATTTTATATATGATAAAACTAGCTCAGAGGGGCAGAATAATTAACTCACCATCTAACAACTCATTTGTGGCAGAACAATCATCTTTCCTTCCTTGTGATGGGAGGAGAGGGCTACTCTGGTAGGGAATGCCCTACAAGAGTTGGTAAATTGGGATAAGGTCTTCTCTTTAAATGAATGTTTGTTCATACAGCTCCAGGTACTCAGGGTGATAAAGCAAGACCAATGGCACTGAGGTACCCAAAAGTTACTACATGCCTTCTAATATACGAGGCAGAGGCAGTCCAAAAAAGTGTTAGTTGTATGCATATGTGTGAATATGTAGGTGCTACATAGGGGTTACGGGGATGTGGAAATCTTTCCAACTTTAATTCACCTGACTCAGAAGTATGACTACCAAGGGAGTGTGCCTGGAATTATTAGACGGGAGTCTTGAAAAAAATGCATTATTAATGTACTGCTTAACATGCAGAAAGAACTAAAATATGGTGACATAAATAAAAGCTTGACCCCCTGAGATCTTCACATGTGAGTGTGTTGCCCAGATTTTCAGCTGTACCACAATGCTCTCCAAATTGAGGCAGCGCATCAGCAATCACATAATTTCTGGTGCACTGTGAACTCTGTAACAACTAGCCACCTGGTCATTCTGTCTGCTAAGGGACAAAACCGCTGCCCTCAGGACATTGTGGATTGAAGATTTACATGTCTCAGCCCCTCTGTAAGTTTGCTCAGTGTTACTTTAGCAGCTATTCCTATTATCATTTAATATCTTTTTATAGAGCATATAATCAAAGACTTTGAATCAGAAGTTAGTAAAGCTATGATGCCATGAGAATGACTCCCTATGGTTAATGTAGAGTGAACCACTCTGTGAAATATGAGACAAATTTTTTAAAAATATCAAAGCGTTTTGATGTTCAGTTTGCAAAAAGATAAGCTTCCGGAAATTAACCTCAAGGTCAAAGTTTCCATAATGTGCTCCTATGATCTTAAGCAATTGTCTGCGCTAAGGTAGATTGCATTTTTTGATTATTTAAAAAGAGGTGTAAGCAATTCAAAAATTACTGTAAACATATACCATAATTAAAAAGTGTATTTAAATGTGAAACTATTCTGTAATGGGACTTAACTGATAAAATCTCACCATTATGTGTATTCTATATTAAAACCCATGGAAAAATTAATCTTGAATTATTGAAGTCATCAGAAGTTTTCCCTTGATAGTATATGACTAGTTTTTGAGCCCATCACCTTCTTTTTCTTCCTTACTTCCTTTCTTCCTTCTTTCCTTCCCTTTCTCCGTCCTTCTCCTTACATCTCCCTCTCTCTCAGTCTCTCTTAACATGCTTTCCTGCCAATCAAATTTCTGTTCAGCATGGGATAACCAAAGTTATCACAGATAAAATGAGGTCATCCTATTTCAAAGCCAAGAAAATTTTGGCTCCAAAAAGCAGAGACTGTGTCCAGTCACCACTGTAGTTCCAGGGATTGGCACAATGTCTATTGAGGTAGGAAGAACATAAGTATGGAAGTAAATTAAAATGACAGCATATTATCACAAAAATGGACTTCAAAGATGAAAAGGATATGTCTGTTTTTCAAAATTAATAACGACTTAGAGCTCGTTAATAACCTGAGTTAGAGCTCAGGTGTATATGCACAAGCCCCTGTTAACTTCCTGAAATCTGAGGCCCAGAAATGAGGAACCATATTCTCTGATTCCACCCCCCTTTGAATTATCAAGAACTTACTTTCCTTTTCTAAAGAGGTGACCAGTGTTTGATCCTCTCTCTGAATTACAAATCACACATCAAAGATTTTTCAATGACTGCGAGAATGGTTTTTTCAATTTTTGGTAGGCTGTGATTAACAATGCTACAGTAAAATGGGATCGCAAATTAAGGCTTCTAAGACTAAAAATACTGTTAGTAATTGCAGCTTTGAGAAAAACAAAGGCTAGGTTTATGCAGGAAGCAATATTGTTCTCTCCAAAGATGCCCAATTACTCTTCAGTGAAAAAAGAAAACTCAGTATATCGGTCTAATTCTCAAATGTAAGTCAGGGAAAATACTATGGAACATGTAATTTCTTAGGACACTTTGAGTAGTTAAGTTAGAAGAAGCTAAGAGGGGGAAAAAGGAGAATCTAAGAGGTAAAACAAAAAGACGTTAATAACATGAAACAAGAATAAAAGAGTCTGTGGAAAAGTATTATGAAAAGTCATGTCCATAAAGATTCCAAATCATATCATGTCTTTACGCAATGGGAAGCAGAGATCAGGCAATTAAAGTCTTGATGGTGGAAAATAAATTCTTTCAAGCATTTGATGCAAAAAAGACCTGGGAGTCTCTTTAAAGAGAACAGAAATAGTCTTGTTTTTATCCATACTAAGCCATGTAGGCAGAGAAGTAGTATTTATCTTTTAAAGAGTTAGTTTTTTGGTCTAGCATACAGGTTGGCAAACTTTTTCTAAAAAGGGACACACAGCAAATATTTTAGATATGCAGGCCATAAAGTTTTTGTTTGCTTTTACTCAACTCTACTGTGGTGGTGAAACAGGCATAGAATATACCTAAATGTGTACAGACTGTGTCTCCATAAAACTTTATTTACAAGACAGGAAGTGAACAAGAGACTATATTTTACCAACTACTGCTCTAGAAAACCAAAGTTATGAAATCATAAGACTTTACTTTCCTCATTAATACTTTAGTTGGTAAGAGACATGGCCAGGAAGAGGCTGGTTGGCAAGTGTAATTAGAAAATCTGGTTTTAGGCACCAACTCCATCATTTTACGACCCTGGACTAGCATTAAACTTTTTAACACCCCTGTACATCTCTTCCATAACACTATCTCTTCTGGATACTTCATAAGGTTTCTGTAAAAACTCAGTGAAATAGTATTACTAGTGGAAACACTTTGTAAACTAAAGTATTATAAAGTTCCATTACTAACGGGTGATAGGGAGCAGAAAAATTGTTAGATAGGAATCTAAGACTGTAGCAATAAAACAGATGAAAATTTATGGAACCACTAAACAATCACTTTCAGAGGTCCTCTGTTTTTGTATGAAGTGGAACAGATTGTTCAGTTGCCATGAAATCAGAGGGCTAGAAATGGCTTGAAACAGTACGGAGACTGTGCAGAAAGTGCTGGAAGATAGGATTCTTGGTTTGATTGCCCAAGTCTTATTCCTAACTCCACCATTTACCAGCTGTGTGACTCAGATATACTACCCACGTCAGCCTCTCCTGGAGAAAATAATACTCCTTACTCTGTAGAAATGTTTGTTCTATGACTTAATGAATCCACCTAATGTTCTTAGCAGAGCTGCCTAGCAGACCAGAGGTATTCGATAAACCCACACACCCCCAGTATTATTATTCTTTTAATTTTAAACAAGACATGATATTCATAACAGAGTAGCCTTATAAATAAGAAGGTAAATAAATGACTACACAGATTTGAAAGTAGCTTAACACCTGCACGAATTTTTCCCATCATTATCAACACACTAAGAAAACATCAGGTCCATTCATTTCACAATTTTATATATTCCTGCATAAATATTGTTTAAGTTAGCCAAGTTTTTGGTTGGTCTTGATTTCAAACAAACGAGCTGACATAAATTTTCATGCACCACAGGAATCCATTATTTCAGTACCATCTTTTTTTTTTTTTAAGGTTTTATTTATTTGACAGAGAGAAACACAGTGAGAGAGGGAACACAAGCAGAGGGAATGGTAACGGGGAGAAGCAGGCTTCCTACGGAGCAAGGAGCCCGATGCGGGGCTCTATCCCAGGACTCTGGGATCATGACCTGAGCCGAAGGCAGACGCTTAACGACTGAGCCACCCAGGCGCCCTATTTCTGTACCATCTTAAGGGTTTTGTGAAGCTTTGTTTTAAGCAATCTCTAAAATGCTCACCCTTGATTAATTTTGAAAAATGCTTTCAAAAACTAAAATCCAAGTGGACTTTGCTTAAACAAATTAATTCCTCTTTCAGTCTCCAGGCACATGAACAGGGCTTGAGTCCAATTCTGTGCTTTTCTTCCTTCTAATCACTTCTCTTTAGACCAAAGGGATCTCTGCCTAGATGACGAGTCAGAAAGGGTTATGATGGACAGAGGAAAAAGGGCATCTTTGCAGACAAGCGTACTGAAGGAAAAAAAATAGTAAAATGGAGTTGTCATAAGGATAGCTTGAAGCCTATGGCATTGATCAATGAATTCCTTTTGCAGTTACTAAGGAAAACCAAAAATACACCTCTATTTCTTTTGCCTCTTAGGTCATTCAGACAGAACAGATTTTCAGAGATGAAGCATCATAGCAACTGCAAATCTGCTGAGTTAACAGAATACCGTGCTGAAGGTCAGTGTAAAATAAAAAAATAAAATAAAGGCAGAAACATTAGGCTACTTTCACTAATTAAGCAAAATATCACTTTCTTCTAATACTTCCTTGTCAAGAACAATGAATAAGCATTTGAAGAGTCTTAAAACTGCAAGAAACTTTTGAGTTCACATCGACCAGGTGAGTTGGGAATTTGGGGTGAAAATGAAGTACAACCTTTAATTTTCTTATCAGATTTTAGCCTGCACCTACCTCATACTATTTATCGATGCTCTTAGACCAAAAAAAAAAAAAAATGCAGTGACCAGAGAATTTTCTTTGCTACAGATAAATCTATCCATGAATTTCTGGTTGAAAAATAAACACAAATTCTAGTGTGTTTCAAGAATATACGACTAAAGTCTCTTGTAGGTTGGCAACACAATTATGTAGGAACAAATAATGGCATAAATAGACAATTGGGTCTTCTATGCAATTAGTACTAAAGAGAATGACTCAGTTTCAGCTATTTGACATTTATCATCATTTGCCAGATCTCATTTTATGTTTAAGCACCTTTCAGCCAACAATTAGATGGTAGATTAATTCATGATATCTAGGGGAACATTTTAGCAATGATTACTTTGTGGGTTCACTTTGAAATTATATTCCTTAAAATTAAAAAAAAAAATCAATGCTTTTTAGCAAGTTTTTAATGGCTGCTCTGGACATCGAGTGACCCCTGTTAAATGTTTTCAGAATAAAATTAACAAAAGCATCTTCTGAAGTTGGATTCCATGTATTATAAGAAACTCCAATTTTATTCCCCCCTGAGGAAAATCTTGTCTCTCTCTGGACAAGCATTCACTTGTTAACTTTACACAAAAACGAAATGCTCTCTGATGGCAGCTCCACCTGTGGTGATTACACCATAATGTATACAGTTGTCGCATCACTAACCATACACCTGAAGCTAAGGTCACATTGTGTGTCGACTATGCTTCAATAGCAAAATAATAAAATAAAATTAAAATAAATAAATTTTTAAAAATGAGATGCTCCTCTTCAGGGACGTCAGATACATTAGCTTTCATAAGACAATATCGACTCTACCTTCAACATGTCTGAGTGCGAGAGGATATTAATGTACCTTTAACTGGAGATGTGAAGCCCTTGACTCTAGAGTTAGAGACCCTGCCTGGGTCACCAACCTCCATGGTATAGAGTAACATGGGCTAGAAAAAGAAGCCACAGTGAGTTTCAGGTCAGGGATGACAGCATGGAGAACTTGGTCGACCAACTCCCTGGTGAAATAGAGCTGACATAAATCATAAAAGCAAACATCTTAATTCTCAAGAAATTGTCCTCAGGATATAGAGAAAATAAAGAAATATTTTTTTCAAGAAGACCTAACACTCAAGGGCACCTGAGTAGCTCAGTGGGTTAAAGACTCTGCCTTTGGCTCAGGTCATGATCTCAGGGTCCTGGGATTGAACCCTGCATCGGGCTCTCTGCTCAGCAGGGAGCCTGCTTCTCCCTTTCTCCCTACCTGCCTCTTTGCCTCCTTGTGACCTCTCTCCTCTCTATCAAATAAATAAATAAAATCTTAAAAAAAAAAGAAAGAGGGGCGCCTGGGTGGCTCAGTCGTTAAGCGTATGCCTTCGGCCCAGGTCATGATCCCAGGGTCCTGGGATCGAGTCCCGCGTCTGGCTCTCTGCTCAGCGGGGAGCCTGCTTCTCCTGCTATCATTCCCTCTGCTTGTGTTCCCTCTCTCGCTGTGTTTCTCTCTGTCAAATAAATAAAATCTTAAAAAAAAAAAAAAAGAAGAAGAAGAAGAAGACCTAACACTCCAGAACAGGGAGCATTTAAACCAACAGCTCACTTTCTCCTTTCCTTGCCTCCCCTTGGCCCAGTTCAAAATGACAGGGCCGTTGGGGTTCCCCTTCTGCTCCCAAACGGTCTCTTACTGAGAGTCAGAGATGGCCAGCATTTCTCATCCCGCCTAACTTGGAATCGAAGAGGTTAAATTCTTGGTGAGTAAAGACAAGAAGTCAGGGGCTTCTTTCCTCCATGTGGGCCCCACTCAGGGGCTGCCCCAGAGCTGACAGACCGACAACTCTGAGGCCGTGACCACCCTCACTCAGCCTGCTTGTCCAGCAGAGGTTCACCGGGCACAGCCAACTAAGAGCTCTAGAGGCTACTGCCCCACCCAGTACTTAGAATAATGACTCAGAGAGTTTGTGCCCTGGAGGAAATGCAGTCTGTGAGAAAAGAGAGCTCAGAAGTTCTCCCCAAAGGAACAGAGATTATCCGAAATGGAATTTGTGGAAGTTCGAGATAAGGGCACTCTCAAAAACAGGACCTCCTCTTAATTAGGAGCAACAAGCTAAACCGCAGGCCAGCTAGTTTACTAGAGAGAAACAGGAAAAAGAAATCGCTAAGAAGAGCCCTCGCGGGGTCAGAACAAAACTCAAAACTTGTCTCAAAAATTATGCCTGCCTAAATTTAATTGGACCAGATGGCTGAGCAATGTATACTCTAGGGCATTGTTAAAAGCAATAGAGCAGTCAGCTGGTAAAATTGTAAAGTCAAACAGGCAGGGATATAATATCAAATGAAGCAGACAACTTAAAAGAAAGATCAGAAGAAGACCATCAAAGAGAGAGACTTGCTAAGACCAATGCCATCCTAGGTGACTGTGCCTAGGCCCAAGGCTATGCATCTCTGAGGAGTGACACCAAAGGCTTCACCCTGTAATGGGGAAATAGATTTCACTAAAACAGCCTGGTCTAATCAAAAAACAAATTAAAAAAAAAAAAATAACAACAAAACAAGCCCAGGAGAGTGAGGGGGGAATGAGTATTCGGAGTTGCTATATTATCTAAAATGTCCAGTTTTCTGAGCTTCTTTAGATGCAGATTCTTTGCCAGTATTGTCCAGAAGAGGTCCAGCAGAGGTTCAAATGATCCAAATTCAATATAACTGAATATTATATTCAGTTATATTGAATACCCCTCAGAAGGTCTGGTAGAGTAGTTTGCATGCAGTAAGACCCAATGAATGCCAGATGGATGAGTAAGTGTAGGTATTGCCACTTGAGATGAGATCTTCACAACATTTATACCCACGAATGATGATGTAACCAGCTGTCAGATATAATCGACAGCAGTTTATATACAAACATGTGACAATCTTAAATTTACTAAAAACAACCAAAAAAGCGAAATATCTTGGAACTCTTCAATAATACTAATTAAGGGTCTTCAGCTTGGATTACTAAAGCAAATCTCTTATGCCTCAATCCTACAATGAAGAATTGTACTTTTTATGGCATTTTGATACAATAATTATATTTTACAGAGATGGGGACCTACCATAATATTGAAAAAGTAGACTCACTGCACTAAGAGCTGGTGGATTTGGAGTTTAGACTTGGCCTTGCTACTAATTCACTCCATAGCCCTGAGTAATCCCTTCTCCTCACTGCAACTTTTTCTTCTCTCCTGAAAAGTGAGAAGGATGGGCAATATATCTTCTTAGACTTATTCCAACCTTTAGGTTCTGCAATATTACAAACGGAAGCTTAGCTACTTAGTTTGGCAGAACAGGAGAACACAGGTTCATTCTGTTTGCTTAGCATGTGGTGTAAACATGTGCTCCAGTTAATATCATATTTTGGTGCTACCAGTAGGCTCTGGCAAATAAATATTGTGTTTCTAATGTCAAAGTGTGCCAATGTCAAAGTGTTTCTTCACTGGCCTGTGATTTACTGTAGCACTTTAAAAATTAGGATAGTGATGGTGAATCAGCTCCTTTGGTATTCATATTCAGTCCAATTGCAAACTAGAGCCAGGTCTTGAATTAGACACTGAACTGATTCACCAGCCCCTGGAGGTATTCTGTGATGCTAAGGGTGGTAGGGGAGACTGGGAATGTAATTTACTCCTACCACCAGAACCTTAAAATAAATCTAGGAATTTGTTGCTGTGAAAGATTTCAGGAGAAAAGATACCAGGGCCTTAGGATGTTTTTTGCTTTCCCTTGCTTCTCTGTGTTTGCTTTTGATTTTTGCATGTTTAAATCTTTAGAAGAAATATGTGGGGCATTAAGCAATACAATAGTGACAGTGAGAATGGAAATGCACAGCCAGACTTGAAAAATCAAAACAGCTTTTGGAAACCAATTAGATGAAAATTAAAGGATAAACATAAGATGAGTGTGATTCTAAGGAGCATAACATGGGAAAATGTGTAGATTACAAAACCATCAACAGAAATTGAAAATTTGGAGGGCAGAACATATTTTTAGACACTTACCTCCAGTTATATTGAATTTGGGTTATTTCTGAGATGTTCAGGTGGGTGTATCCAACACATAGCTAGAAATCAGTCTACAGTACACAGATAGCAGTCACTGGCATATAGATGTGGCTACAGTCATGAGGTATGGAAGAATGATCCAGTGAAAGCAGTCAGTAAGAAGGCACCAGGCTTTTGCAAAGACCTTTGGAAAATGCCACCACAAAGTGCCATGTGGTGGAGAGCAAAAGTCCAGGAATAAAACAAAGAAGTAATGATCCCAGAGGCAGGAAAACAATTAGAAGAATAATGTTCTTGAAGTCATGAAGAAAAGAGTTAGTTTTCAGAATCTGGGTGGTGGTCTGAACTCAGTAAGTTCTGCTAAATAATATAAACAGTGAAAATACATCAGTGGATTTGGTGACAATAATAAGAGCAATTTCAACAGAATGATGAGACAGCCGGATAGTAGACAGGTAGCACAATATAAAAAGTATCCCTTTTTTTATTAGTTTTTAAGTTTGGTGATCAAGAGAAGGAGGAATATATAATGAATGGTTTCACAGGCAGAGAGGGGGAAGGAAAGTGTCTTCTGCTTGTCTTGATATGTGCTTTTTAAAGAAGACTTGGAGTAACGTAAGTATATGTAAGAAAGGAAAAGTATATATAAGTAGTAAGAACACAGTGGTGAATAGTACTTTTATTAAGAATGATGACCACTGGTTCTCTTTAAGACAAAGCAATTTTGAGGGAATACAATATTGAAGAAATTGACAAACTAGCTGTCCGTTCCTAATAAAGTAAGGAATGCAGGAAATTACAGTGAGTTTCCCAGGAATTAATCTGAAGGAAGAATGCAATATTTTTTCCCAAGTTGTCATGAATACGCAATGCTTGAAAGTTGAAATGACTGTTTTGTATGAACATAGTTGTACTAAAAAAATCTATAAGAATTTTTGAGGCAAGATGCTGGCTCCAGGGTAGTCTAGGACAAGGAAATAGCATGGACAAAGGGACACTGATGTTTGAAGAATGGCAAGTATTCCAATGAATGTGAGGAAAGGATGGTAGCAGAGCGTGAGGGCTTGATCAAGAGACAAATTTGGGCAGAGCAGATGGTGAAGGTTCTTGAAGTGGATGCTTGGGCTCAAATATGCTTATTGGATTAGTTTTTTTCTTTTGGACCCTCTTTTTTGGTTGGGTCTTTGTGAATTGTTTACTTACTAGAACAACACTTTCAACAGAAATATATCCTATATAACATTATAAAATGTATATATATAAAATATATAGTATATATTATATGTACATGTATGCACACATATGAATAAAAGAAATAAGTTGGCATAATTCATCTCCACTGTCTTTTATTTTCCAGATTATTTAAGACTTTATTTTCCAGATCATCTTCAGAGAGTGCGGACACAGAAGATGGTGTAGTCTATTCATGGAGAGTGGTAAAAATCTGGACAAGCTAATTCAGGTAATGAGATTCTAATAATTTAGTTGGTCCTACACTAACAAATTTTGAGCTGGAAAACATTTGAGGGATGGGTTAGTGACAGAAGTCTTGAATTCAAATGCAAATAGAAATTGGCAGGTAGTAAGAATGACACCAGGTGTTCACCAGATGAAATGGCAGCTGTCAAAAACTGGAGTACCACCAGCTCATTCTATCGCATAGATGTGCTCTGTTTTGTTTATCCAACGTTGAAAGAAAATTTTATAACTGGTCAATTTTTAGAAATCAGATTGCATGTAAAAAACAAAATTTCTGACTTCTCTTGAAAATGAGACCTTCAACCCAAGGCCCATATATATTCTCATTTGGAATTGAGATGGGCTGATATGCTTGTTCTTTCTGGTTTGTCACGGAAAGCGTGGAAAGAAATAACCTGGGTACCGAGAGTTGATCCATTAGGCATCAGAATTAGGGTGCTTTTCTTTCTTGTTGCTTTCTAGTTATCTGTTATGTAACTGCATTATATCTGATAAAAGAAGGAAGATATGTTGTAAATAAATGTATTACACCTCAATCTAGAAATTGGTTGCCTAGGATATTTCCCGTGATACTGGATTCTATGTGTGGTAGAGGCAACAG
The DNA here is from genome assembly GCA_028646535.1 of Procyon lotor. Taxonomy (NCBI): domain Eukaryota; kingdom Metazoa; phylum Chordata; class Mammalia; order Carnivora; family Procyonidae; genus Procyon; species Procyon lotor. The sequence continues at coordinate 7,264,720 of CM053605.1, read as the reverse complement.
CCATAAATTAATAGACCTTGACCTACAGGTAGGTATTTTGAGATGGTTTTGACAGTCTTATGAATTTTCATTTTCAGTCCTCCTTCCCAATGCACATGGCCATTGATGGGGGGTAACAGGTGAGCAAGGATCATTTGGGAGTAGTGGAGGCTGTGCTTTCCTTCCATGTCTCTGCAGGCATGAGGGGCAGCTCAAGTTGAAGCCTATGAATAGCAGATACTTCAGGAGAGACTAGGGGTTAAAGTTGGAGAAACTTTAGAGCAGGAATTGCAACTGGGTTAGATTTTGCCTCTCATCCACCATCCCCAGCCAGGAGAGACTAGCAACATCTGGAGGCATTTTTGGTTGTTACAACTAGAGAGTAGATGCTACTGGAATCTACTGGGTGGAGGGCAGGGATGCTGCTAAATACCCTAAGATGCACGGAAAAGCCCCCCTACAACAAAGAGTCATCCAGCCTAATCCAACAATAGGGTCAAAGTTGATAGATCCTGCTTAAGAAGAGTACATCCCTGCGTGCCTAATAAAACTACCAGAGCCACTACTTACTTAGGTTGTCAGCGAAATTATTGTTTTAAACTAAACCTAAGGTACAGCTTAGTAACAGGCAAACTTCCCTTTGTCCCTTCTGGCCACTGCAGATGCTCTGAGAGAACACTGAATGCCTTGAGATAGTCCCACTCAATTTCATCATTACAGATTTTATGGACCAGCCATTGTGCTCAGTATGGTCCAAAATGTAAGGAAAGGGCCATCTCTGGTCTTAATAAGAGAGTAATATTCAAATATGAAAGGGAAGAAATTCTTCTCTTAGCACTTTCTTATTTCCTAATAAGCCTCTAGGTTGAGTTTGTGTGGTTGTTGCATAAGAGAGAAATAGTATTCCAGAGGCTCTGAACTAAAAAGCAGACATCCTACAGTAGTCATTAGTGAGGCCCACTTTTTAAACTTCTTCTTGGGGCACCTGGGTGGCTCAATCATTAAGTGTCTGCCTTGAGCTCAGGTCACGATCCCAGGGTCCTGGGATAGAGCCCTGTATCAGGCTCCCTGCTCAGCACAAACCCTGCTTCTCCCTCTCCCACTTCCCTTGCTTGTGTTCCCGCTCTCACTGTGTCTCTGTCAAATTAACAAATAAAATCTTAAAAAAAAAATTCTTTTTCTTTTTTTTTTTAAACTTGAGACTTTTTTTAAGTTGTGTAAAAAAAAAAGTGCTATTATTTCTAACTATTTCTTGGGATTCCGGAAGAACTGATTAAGAAAGACATGTTGATCCAAACAAACAATTCTCCTAAAAAGAAATAGAAATTATATAGTCAATATCTTTGAAACTGAAAGGAATATTGTTTATTGTTTTCAGTTGTTTTTGATTGATAGGCTTTCTACTCAGAGGAAAATTGCTATAATAGCAGGCATTGTATGAAATTTGAAACCCAAAGCTATTCTAAGCTATTTTAATAATGCATTCTTCTGTCAAAATGAATTTTAAAGAAACGATTAAGAAATGGTATGAATACCAAGGTTTAGAAGTACACTCAGGTCTGTTCATCCGACTGTACTTTAAGCACAAAAATATCAGGATACATAAAATGCTCCATTATGTATTTGAAACTCAGGTTTACATGCTTAAATAATAATCTTTTGCTTTGGGGGGCACCTGGGACCTGGGGATTGCCATATGAGCACTTACCAGAATACATCATGCTCACTTGAAAACCCTTTTTTCTACCTAAACACCCTCTCTGGTTTGACTGATCTTCTCTACTCTCAGAGGGTCCTCGTGAAGACCTTCAACTCTCTTATCTCTCAATCTGATCTTGCCAGCAACTCTAAGCTGTACACCCAACTGCCAACTGACATTTCCACTTGGATGACGGAAAGACAATCAGCACCATCGCTCTCCTCCGCCCTCCAACTTGCTCCCCCTATCACAGTCCATCCATCTAGGATCATAAGCCCAAATCACAGGACTTATTCTTGATTTCTCTCTTTCCTTCATCCAACTGATTAACCTGTCTTGTTTAATATATATTATGCACAATTTTGGAGCCCTTTTTAAATATATAATTGTATCTTGAGCCTTTATTTCCATGTGCTGAAATATTTTTATTTACAAACCTTTGTAAAGACTGCCTTAATATTCATGGTATAAATGTCCAACATTTATTTAACCATTCTTACACTATGGGGCATGCAAAATTTTTCTATTTTTTGCCATCACGTGCTGTTGAGTTCATGGAATACTTAATCATGTTTACTATGTGCAAGCACTGTTCTAAAACTTTAGACAGGTTAATACATCTAATCCTTAGAATCCATGAGATAAATACTATAACATCTCCCCTTGACAAATGAGAAATCTGAGACACAGAGAGACTAAAGAGCTTGCTCAAGATTATATAGTTGGAGGGGGGAGATGGGATTCAAATCAAAGCAGCCTTTCTCCAGAGTCCATGTTCTAAATCAGTCTGGTGTGTTGTGTTGGGTTCATTACTTTGCATGTTGATTGTATTTTACATCAGTCCCCATGTAACTCTGGTCATTTCTTTAGAATATATTTCCAGAAGTGGATCAATAGTCATGAATATTTAAAATATTTTGGGTAGTACACATTACAAAGCTTTTCTTCAGAAATATTATACTAACTTTGTCAATTTTCACTGCTTATGTCAGTTGTTGAGAGGGTCCTCTTAACTGTGCTTACAGCAACACTGGGTATAATAATTTTTACAATCTTAACCAGATTATTAGAAACAAACTCTGTAACAGTTATAGTTGATTATCCTTGGTTATTCGAGCAGTTAGCTATTTTTTCAAGCCTAAATTAACAATTGTTTTATTCTGTGAACTTTTTTTTTAAGATTTTATTTATTTATTTGAGAGAGAGAGAGAGAGCACAAGCAGGGGAGAGGTGTAGAAGAAGAGGGAGAAGCAGACTCCCCGCTAAGCAGGGAGCCCAATGTGGGGCTGGATCCCAGGACCCCAGGATCATGACCTGAGCCAAAGGCAGATGCTTAATCCAATGAGCCACTCAGGTGCCTCTTCAGTGAATTTCTTATGTTTGGCTTTTTGCCGACTTTGATATTGGATATTTCACTTTTTCATAATGAATTCTGGCCATTTTTTTATGCACTGAGATTAACATCATGAGGTTGTACATACACACACACACACACACACACACACACACACACACACACACACACACACACACACATTTGTTATGTGGTTTTTCATTTTGTTTCATTGTTTACTGAACTGTAAGCATTTAAAAATTGGTTTCTGCAGTTGCATTTAAGTTGCATTGAGCTTCAATAGTCGCACGAATAACCACTTAGATTTCCCTCTTAATTCCTTTTCATATTATAAATTATTGGAAGTCTTATTCCACTTGTTTAACTAATGCTTATACACTAATTCCTTGAGCTAATAAAGAAAATCAAGGATCTTAATTTTTATTATGCAGCATTTTACCTACAACATAGTGATAGAATATGAACTCAATTTTTAATTCAAATAAACTTGTAGAAACTCCCTCCTAGTTTCAGGATCCATGGCATCGACAAATGCATGGACTAGGTCTAATGTCTACACCCACATTACTACTGTACTATTTGGCCACACACTGTAGGTGTAGCCCTCAAGTTACATCAAAAGCTCTAAGTTTTATTTGTCATGTTTCTAGGCATCAGTTTCCTGCAAATGACCTCACGGATTTAGAGCCACTTAGTTGCTTTGGTGGGTGGTCCTTTTCTCCATCACCCCACGGTGTCATGTTTTACCATAAAGTGTTCTTTCTCATTCACGGACTTCTAGAGGCTTGGTCAAGTTTAGTGAAACTTTTTTCATTTAGAGTCAAAACTTTTCTCTGGGACTCATGGATTTTCCAGGGAACCTCAGGAGCTACTGCCTAGAGCCAGGTGAGGCCACACAGATCAGGTGTGGGCATCTGCTCTACTGCACGCCAAGGTGCCTTGTTTTCTCTGTTTTATCTAGGGCTGGATTAAGAAGGAAGTCTCCAAAAATTCTTCTGGACCAATCATGGGTGGAGGATGGGTACCAAAACCCCAGGAAATCAACATAAACAAAATGTAACTTACAAGAACTTCTGCTCAAGAGCAGTCCTGATGAAGGTGGCAGGAATAATCTACCAGGGCTGAGGGCTGAGAGCTCCTTCTCAGGTAGGCAAGTGACCCCCGACAGTCCCTACACTGCCTCCTGAGAGTAGGTCCCCTTAAATACAGGGCTTTCATTCTGCTCAGTCTGGCTGACTTCCACTGCCAGCATTTGATTTTTCATTTTTATGGAGGCAGCATTCACTTCTCCTTGAAAATTGTTGATTAAGTATTTAAAGAACATTATTGGGTAGTTGGTACCAAATTAGGAGCCTGAACAAGGGTTTCTGCAGCTCTGGGTTCAATCTTGGTTTTAAATATTTATGTTCCATGCTGAAGTATGTAGGGGTAAAGGGGCATCGTGTCTGCAAATCATTCTTAAAAGTTTTAGAAAAAAAAATCCTACATGTACACTTATACATAGATGCATATACACACAAAAAGGGAAGGATAAGCAAAGGCAGTAAAATGTTAGTATGTGGGGAATCTGGGAATTGTAGGAATTCCTGCAATTTTTCTGTAAGTCTGAAATTAAAGAATTTAAAGAATAAGTTCCAAACCTGATTTTTTAGGAAAAAAAAATTAAAAGTTCCTGGAAATCTTGGTAAATACCTGGGCTAGATAATGTAAAATGTCCCTTCATAGTTCTATGATTATATTTTTCCTGAGTCATGGAAATCTAGATTTTTCCATAAATCAGCATATCAAGTGGAGTGTTTGTCTCTTCCTTAACTTACCTTTTCTTAAATTTCATAATAGACTTGGTATAGAAATATTTGGAGAAATAATATAGAATAAAGTGCAGTCATCCAAGATATCATTTTGTCATTTTTGCCACTGGGTTGCTTTGACATCAGAGACTCACTGAACAGCTGTCAAATATCTTCATAGTTTTGCAATATCATGTGTGGGATGTTAAAGCCTGCCTGAGAATTTAATTTGTTTATTTAAGAATTGAAGGCAAATGTAACACATTCTCAAATACTGTGATTCGTCAATTAAGATGCACACTAGAAGGTGTAATTTATTTGTAGGATGATAACCAAGTCTTAAAATGATCAGTAAGGAAAGAGTCTGACAGTAGCTATAAATAGAAATCATGTGAATTGTCAAGGTAATTTTAATGAAGCATTAAAACAAAAAAGGATTTCTGAAAAATAAAAAAAATTAAATTTGAGTAAATAGCAAAGAGTAATAGCAGATTAAAAAGTAACTAGTTTTAAATTAGAAAAAAAAAGTCAAGAGACTTAAAAAGTCCAATTCCTACTCCTTGTGTTAAGGACCTCTATTAAGATAATGTCTCAGCTGTTGGGTTTATATTCCAATTCCATTAATCTCCTCCACATTTCCTTCTTTTAAATAATCAGGTTAGGGGCGCCTGTATGACCCAGTCAGTTAAGCATCCAAATCTTGATTTTGGCTCAGATCATGATCTTGGGTTGTGAGATGGAATCCAGCATTGGGTTCCACACTCAGTTCCAGGTTGGCTTGTCCTTCTCCCTCCCCCTCTCACTCTCCCCCATAAATAAATAAAATCTTTTTTAAAAATTAGGTTAAATAGAAGACCCTGAAGGTGAAGGTTGGTGTATGATTTTTTTTTCCAGAATGTCAAATCAGAAAGAAAATGAAATTATATAGTTTGATGGGAGAATTCTATTTAGAAAAACATAAGCAAATTGTTTATAATTGATACCTAGTGAAAAACATTTAAGGGTGACCCCTAGGGGGCTTCTCGAGCCAGACTTCCTGGCAAGCTGTTCCTGTTGGGTGTGCCTATCATATTTCTGACGCTTCAAACTACTCTTCATTAAGGCTCTTCATTTTAGCTGTGAAATGAATGCAGTTCTCTATTAAAACAATAACTAAAAAAAGAAAAAAATACTCATCACCTGATGCTTGAGAACAGTCATACTGACCCATGCGCACCACACCCTAAAGGTTTTCCAAGCCTGAGTTTGTCCCTCAATAAAAATTTTAAGGGGAAGTCTTGAATTCAGAAAATGTTGGTATGCTGAGGTTCTGAGTTTTAAGAAACTCCAAGTCCAGACATTTGGAGTTCAGTATATTGGATCCCAAGCCAATCGAAATTGGATCTGAAAAAGCTGGCAGCTAATTTTGATCAGGAAGAAATCGGTTAAAGAAACTTGGATTAACACAGAGCTATGAACAGAGTACAAAGTGATAAAACATGAGCCAACATTGCTACAGGTTCCTCAGATTCTGTTCTGGTTATTTGAAAAGAGATTTTGTTTTGGGATGATTTTATTAAACTGAATTTTTAAATGAAACTTGAATGAAGATATTATTTTAAAATGCAGTAATTTTTCCCTTAAATTACACCTTTCACTTTCATCCTGCTATGGAGAACTTGTTTTTGAAAGGCAATTAAGTACAATAATAAGTACAATAAAACCCTAAAAAAGCCCCAACCCCCCCAAATCCCTGGGGGGATTTGACCCTTTTGTCCACTTCATGCCAAAGTGACCACTTTGGCCACTCCTATGACTAAGAGGTTCTGTTCCTGATCGGGTATCTCCATGGTTCACCTCTGTTTTTCCTCTAGAATGGCTTCCCCTCAGCTATGGACTCTGTTTCCTCTTTTCACCCAAGAAATCTGTGCCAAGTTAGAAAGAGAGAAAGCATCCACACTTTAAGAAAAAGGAATTAAAGGATACTTTTAAGAGATTAGGACTACTTTAACATAGGGATTTTGAAATTCCTTTTAGCTTTAGAGTCATTGATAATTTTTATAAACATTGTGGGAAAACAAAACTCCCAGTCTACCTTTCATTAGTGTTTAGGTTTTTCCCCTTTTGGAAAGAAAAGAAAGAACTGTAAAGACAGGATGAATCAGCTCAACCTCACTGATGTCATCCGACACAGGGGACAAAGAATTAAGGAAGGAACTCATGATTTTAAGCCCCAATTTGAATCCACTGGGATTGTTGGAGAGTAGGAGGAGAATTCTCTTCTTTTATTTTTTTTTTAAGATTTTATTTATTTATTGGACAGAGAGATTGATCACAAGTAGGCAGAGAGGCAGGAAGATAGAAGGGGAAGCAGGCTCCCCGCCGAGCAGAGAGCCGGATGCGGGGCTCGATCCCAGGACCCTGAGATCATGACCTGAGCCGAAGGCAGAGGCTTTAACCCACTGAGCCACCCGGGCGCCCCGAGAATTCTCTTCACTTAGGGAGATCCAATGGTAATCTTGAATCTGGCTATAAATTTAGCATTTCTAATTGCAGATCTCTAATCCAGATTCCAAAAATAGGAAGTTTCAAGAAGACCTCTTTGCCCTCCACTACACAATTTTTAGTGCTCCAACTTTCATGCTTTCTCCAAGTGGGAGTCTTCATTTTTTAAAGGTTTTATTTATTTATTTGAGAGAGACAGTGGGTGGAGGGGCAGGGGAAGAGCATCTCAAGCAAGATTCCCAGCTGAGTGTGGAGCTCAACTCAGGGCTCCATCTCCCAACCCTGAGATCACCACCTGAGCTGAAATCAAGATTCTGACGCTTAACAGACTGAGCCACCCAAGGCACCCTTCCATGTGGGAGACTTCTTAACATGGGAGCTGCTTGGATGACAATTTTTTCCAGAATGTAGCTGGAGAGCTTTTATGCTCCATTTCTCTTCCTTTTACAATAGACAGCTGTGTGATTAGAAGCCTGTATCCACAAATGTCTGCATTTTCTAACTCACCCCAAAAGTGAATTTGTAAAGGATGTATCACTATTAAATCACCTGCCACCTAATCCCTTTTGTTTCCCCAAAGATTTTTAGACAGCAACCAGTTATCTGGATAAAGGATTAAACATTCTAAAAGTAGTGGGGTTAAAATCATTTGCCTAAACAAAGAGATTGAAATAAGTCTGTTGAATTGACTCTGCTTTCCTTGCACGATGAGACTTTGCAGTGTGAGATGTTTTACATCCTGTCTGCCAGTGCTGGTTCTGCCCATTTTATATAAAAAGCTCCTTCATCCCATTTTCAGCTTCCTTCTTTTTTTGTTTTAATTTTTTTTTTTCTTTTAACAGTAATGCTGGCATTCAACTTACCTCCAAGAATAGCTCAGAGCTGAAATTCTCAGTTTAGTCATGAAAATTACATTTCTCTCCACTTTGGAAATGCTCTACCCCAATCTCTGTAATTATGACCCCATAAGGGATAGGTGATTTCAATTAAAATGAAACATTTCACTTTGTAGGACATACAGGAAGGAGCATCTCTCAACAGGAAAAAGAAATCATATTATTGATTTCTCCTATCAATAATATGTACACACATATTAAGACAAGAATCTTGTTTATAAGAACATTTCTTCCTTGAAAAAGAAGGTTTTGTATGTAAAGTTCAGCTCCAGTATATTAAAATTCATGGCTGCATAGTTCTTAGGTTGAGAAGGTTTTCAGATGATGACTATAACTTTTAAGAATGGTAGAAAATTTCTATACAATTTTCATGTTGGAAAATAATCTAGTAGCAGCACTTATAAAATATATTGAAAAGAATCCAAGAGAGCTCTTGAATGGTCTCTTATTTCTCATCATCCAGTTCTATTTCTGAATCTGTTTCTCAGTCAGTTTTGAAAATATAAACATCGTTTTTCCTTTTCAGAGAATTGATCAGGTTAATTTACCCATTGAAATGAGCAAAATGGGAGTAGAAACAAGAACTCGGCATGCCATTTTGTTAACGGTCCGTAGAAACCAGTTATGCATTTTCAAAACGATCCTTTCCTAACCTTGTATTCAATGAATTATGAAACTTCCATCTTTAGCATGAGCACACGTGCTGGACTCCCTGCTTTCTCAAATTATACCCTGAGAGAGTTGTGTTTACTTACGGAAGCACAGTTTTCAGATTTGTCTTCCACAAAACCAATCTGGCAGGGCGTCCTCTGATTCTGTAGCCAGTAGTCTGTAGACTCAAGCAGACTGTTGCTGCAAAGAACCTGGAGGGAATCAAGAAAGCCTTCTTAGTGTTACACGGCCAGGCTTTCTAGTTCAACAAGCAGCTCTTTTCTGAAGAATCTGTAGGTGTTTTCTTCACCTCAGAGCATCTGGATACTGGAAAAAGAGTTACATGATAGAAACACCTCTAGAATGTGTAAAATATTCAAACAGTTGTTGGTTTTAGAGGAATACATTGATCTTAATACTGATGTTTCTTCCGTCATCAAATCCAATATCTGGAAACTTCAATGATGTCCAACATGTGGAAACTTCAAATGATTATTTTGGGGTATGGTTCAATTGATAATGGGGGTCAAAGTTCATTTTAGTGGTAGTGCTGCTGCACTCTGAATATTTTCAATCTTAAAAAATGTACTGTTTTCAGGGGCGCCTGGGTGGCTCAGTGGGTTAAAGCCTCTGCCTTCGGCTCAGGTCATGATCTCAGGGTCCTGGGATCGAGCCCCGCATCGGGCTCTCTGCTCAGCAGGGAGCCTGCTTCCCCCTCTCTCTGCCTGCCTCTCTGCCTACTTGTGATCTCTCTCTCTGTCAAATACATAAATAAAATCTTTAAAAAAAAAATGTACTGTTTTCCTTTTGATGCAATATCGCCACTGAAATGATATGCTTTCGGCTTCAATTTTGCTAACATGTCTGTGAAACAGGGTTCAATTCTTACAGAATACCTAACGTACTATGTTAAGTCTAAAAATTATTAAAAATAAGTAAAGTGCACCATGACGATCATTTTCCATGTTGAAACAGCACAGTAAAGCAAAACAAATTTGAATTCATGAATCAAAAACACCAACTATGATTAAAAAATGACTAGTTTCTGGGCTTGTATTTTAAAACAAGGATGAAAAATTTTATTTCTATGACAAGACATTCTGAAGATACAATCTCAGATAACTCAGATTGGACAACTGAATTGTCCAAATAACTCAAATTCTAATGTGTCTTAACACTACCCAGACAGTGTATATGATTTTTCCCAACTTATGTGAGATTTTCAATGCTCTCCTGGTGTCGTCTACTTTATTAGGGTACACATCTGCTAATATTGGACTCTCTACCTTCACTTAAGCAACAGAATAGATTCAATCAGTTTGGTTATTGCCACAGAAACAGAATGACTCTTCGATTACATTCCATCTGTATAACAAAGGATTGTCTTATGCTGTAAAGTTAAAAACACGTGAATTTTTGTCTCAGTGTGAGTTAACCAAATATAATTCTGATACATTTTTCCGTAATACTTCTTGTTTCTGCTGAGATGTATTATTGCTTTTAAATCTTTTTCCACTCAATGTTTATTATTACTAGAGATGACAGATTTCCATTGTCCTTTTCTAGAAGAGTACAAAGAGCCATGCAGTGGACAAGCAGATAATTGAATGATGAACTTAGGCTATGACTGTGGACTAAAGGTGGCGACAGAGCTTCTCAGTTCTTTTGCAAATTTTACCTGAACTGTGGTTCTCAAAGTGCAGGCTGCGCCCCCACTCGGGGGGTCCCTAAGATCTTCCAGAGAGGCCAGCCATCAAACTATTTTTATAATAACAGGAAGACTTTATTTGTCTATTTCACCATTATGGTTTCTTAAGTTTCCCGTGGAGTTCTCCAGGACCCACAGCAGGTGTCAGGGTGCGAGTGGCTGCACACAGAAGCCAACTGCAGAGTCTGGCTGCCTTATGTCAAGTGAGACATTAAAGAGATTTGCTAAAACTCTAAAATGAAGTCACTCCTCACTAAAAGGTTTTTTTAAAAATTTTTTTTTACTTTACATAAAAAACACATATTAATTCCTATGTTGTTGATTTTAGCTACTTTTTTAAATAAAGATGCGATACACACACACACACAACACATATATGTGTATATATACATATGTACATACATACACACAATGGAATATTACACAGCCCTAAAAAAGAATGAAATCTTGCCATTTGCAATGACATGGATGGAGCTAGAGAGTATAATACTAAGTGAAATAAGTCATGTGATTTCACTCATATGTAGAACTTAAGAAACAAACAAATAAACAAAGGGGGAAAAAGAGAAATCAAGAAATAGGTTCTTAATTACAGAGAATAAAGTGATGCTTATCAGAGGGGTAGGGGTGGGGGGGAATGGGTGAAAGAGGTAATGGGGATGAAGGAGTGCACCCGTGCTGATGAACACCAGGTGTTAAACAGACGTGCTGAAGCACTATATTGTACACCTGAAACTCATTTTACATTTTATGCTAATTAACTGGAATTTAAATAAAAATATGCATGTTAATATCTAATGTGTTTATTATTGTTTTCAAAGTGTTTTTAAAATAAAAATTATTATTATTTCAAAATAAATAATTTAAAAAAACCTTTCTTAGCTTTAATTGATAATTTGAAAAATGTCAGAAAGTATAACCCCTATAAACAAAAACTTTGTGAGGTCTCCGATACTTTTTTTAGCATGTAAGGGATTTCAATCCCCTCCCCCTCAAAAATTGAGTACTATTGATCTAGACTCATTTTATTTAAAGCAGAAAAAGGCTCTTGGTCCACCCCACTAATCACTTTCACTTCCAGCATGGAATAGTTTAAGAGCGTGGTTTTGAGTGGTCTGAGTTGAAACCCTAGCTTAGTAATTAATGGTAGAATAACTTTAGGCAGCTGACTTCAATTCTGATTTCAGCTTCCACACCTGTGGATGGAAAAAAAAATACTCACCTGCTGGGATCATTGAATATTCAGGGCGATGACAAGTGTCACACACTGTGGCATGCAGATAGCAGGCTATCCTCTTATTCATGCTTTTCATTATTACTATGTGAAATGAACTACAAAGGGAAATAGAAAATTGAATGCTTTCACTTGAAATTAGTGAATTGGAAGCATTTCAGATCTGTGAAGACAAATTGTCTTCAGCAAATATTCTAATCTAAGGGGTGATTTTGGGTCTGCATTTTATAGTATTAATAGTTACAGCTATGATGTTTTTTCTTTTTCTTTTTTTTTTTTAAAGATTTTATTTATTTGACAGAGAGAAACACAGTGAGAGAGGGAACACAAGCAGAGGGAATGGTAGCGGGAGAAGCAGGCTTCCTGCCGAGCAGGGAGCCCGATGCGGGGCTCGATCCCAGGACCCTGGGATCATGACCTGAGCTGAAGGCAGACGCTTAACGACTGAGCCACCCAGGTGCCCCTACAGCTATGATTTTTTTGTATGCTTAGAATGTGCTGGAAAATGTGCTAAATTTTTCTTTCCTTTTTTTTTTTTTTTTTTACCTTTTAATTTAATCCTTTTTGCAATGCTACAAGGTAGGAGCTATTTTGAAGATGAGGATCTTCACAGAAATTGTTATTTTGAAGGTGAAAATTTTGAGGCTCAGAGAGATTTGAGTTTCTTCCCCAAGTTGCTCAGAAACTGACTTTGGATTTGGTTTTGAAAGTACCAAGGTCTTTAAGTGAAATGATTTAATTATGCTGCCTTCCATAACCCATACAAAAAGACTCTAATTTGGGGTATGTTTCTCAAAAGTTACGTGCATTTCATTTTTGTTACTATAACTATACCTTCTTATGGACTTCCTTTTTTTATTTTTTTTTTAAAGACAGAGAGCATGAGCAGGAAAGGTAGAGGTAGGGGGAGAGAGAGAATCTTAAGCAACCTCCATGCCCAGTGTGGAGCCCAAAGTGGGGTTCGAGCTCATGATCCTGAGATCATAATCTAAGCTGAAATCAAGAGTCAGACAAAACCCACTGAGTCAGCCAGGCACCCCTATGGACCTCCATTTTAAAGCTATTTTCCATGAGCGAAACTCTGAGGTGACATTTTTCTTTAAAGAGAAGGAATATTTTGTGATGTAAATTACGATATTTAAATTAATCCACTTGGCAAGTACTATCAGTATTTGAATTTCTCAAAGAAAAACATGGTTTTACATCTATTTGTGTTAACACTGAAAGAAATCCATATTGTCATGCCTCTGCTCTTTGCCTTTCTGTGATCTTTAAAATTTTGAACACCCATCGTTTTAAAATAAAGCTTCCATTCACTCTGAACCATAAGAATGCTGAGACTTAAAATGGAGGCATCAAATGAACGTAACAGTTAATAATGCTTTACTGTGCAGTATAATAAACACTCTGACTATAATCACTTCTTAGTCATTTCAAAGCTCACTCCTCAAAAAGTAGGCACTGGACGTCTTCTACTTTCTATACATTCAAAGCACATAGAATTATGGTTGCAACAAAATATGTCACCAAAAGAAAGCAACTGTCTTTTATCAGAGCGTATGAACTATTTTTGTCCAAAGTCAGCCTCAGGAAGGGGACGGAGTTCAGACACAAGTCACTTGGGTCGTTCAGAAAGTGGTAGCTGGGTTGGCACGTTTTCCTGGTGAAACACTGAGAAGAAGAGATGGAGATACCCAAAGGCCTCAGCCTGACACCTCCCACCGTGAGATGCCCACAGCTGTGACAGACACTGCCTCATGACGAGGCCCACGGAGACAAGAGCTGCCTAACTTGCCAGATTTCTCTTGCATTTAACTTCTGCAACAGAGAAATGAGGGCAGAGCAGTGAATCTGTCAAGTCTTCTACTTTAAGGGTATTCTTGCACCTATTATTAAAGTAAATAATAACTGAAAATATGCAAAGACCTTGTTCTGTCCTATCCTAGTGGTGAGGAAAATCAACAGCTTTTTGGATCTGCTTACTCAGCGGAAAATGCCAGAAAGATGTCCTAGTTGGCTATTCCATCTCCCTGGGATACCGAGTGTCTTCTCTATGGTACATCTTTGCTTTGGAGGAAATAGAAATGGCAGAGAAAAAAAGTGGCATTTAAAATGAAACCTAGGGGCGCCTGGGTGGCTCAGTGGGTTAAAGCCTCTGCCTTCGGCTCAGGTCATGATCTCAGGGTCCTGGGATCGAGCCCCACATCAGGCTCTCCGCTCAGCAGGGAGCCTGTTCCCCCTCTCTCTCTGCCTGCCTCTCTGCCTACTTCTGATCTCTCTCTCCTCTCTCTCTCTCTCTCTCTCTGTGTCAAATAAATAAATAAAATCTTAAAAAAAAAAATGAAACCTAAATCTTTCAATGCCTTAGAAGAAATATTTTGAAGAGAGCTTTGTTTGATGAGAGGATTCACTCACTCTGTAAGCTTTTTAAAATTTGAATTTTATTCATCATAATTAAAGAAATAGTTCACGTGATTATATTAATAATAAAAATAAAGTTGCCCCATACATTTCATTAATAGAGATAATTAATACTTATATTCCTTAACTATTGATTAAATAATACTACATTTATGGAGAATGCTCTGGCCTAAGGCCCAAATATATATATTACCTGAATTAAACCTTTAGACATACAAGGTAGAATTTAAGGCTCATACGTGTACTGTGCTTAAAACAAGAGAACCTATAGCAAGTTCTCAATAAACATTAGCTATAATAATGACTATTCTCTTTTCCTGGGCTTAGAGAGATCAATAATTTGCCTAGTTAGTGGAGAACTAGGATTTGAGAGGGGCTCTCCAGTTCCAAAGCCCCCATAAGCTGATGCTCCTTTGCAAGTTGGCAGAATGCATAATTACTTGCCCTTGTGTCTTAAGGAATCCCACTCAATGCATTTATTCATCTCTGTCTCTCTCTCAGGGTCCTGGCCTGGGTGGTAAGGAGGGTTGAGGCCCAGTCCTGAGCCCACTATCTGTTTGGTTAAATCACTCACTAGCTTCCAGCCACAGTTTTTGTAAACAATTAATTCATGTGATCTGAAGGCATATAACTTCTACACTGAGTAGCATGTAACTCTCCCCCTCCTCCTCCTGCTTGCCCTCCCCCTGCCTCCTCCTCTCCCAGGTACACGAAAGGCCAAATAAGCAAAGAGAATAAAAACTCAGCCTTCAGTAAACCACTTAGCATCATATGTTAGGCAATTTTAACCTGTGAAGAGCTTTTAGACAAACAGAGACACAGGAATGCTAGAAGGAAGAATATGTACTTTAAAAATCTAACAATTTTGAAGCCTTATGAATACAATCTTCCTGCTGAGAGTCACTTTCTGAAGGAGAAAAGAGAAAAACTCACCAGGTTCTCAATGGCTCATTTATTTATCTATTTTTAGTTGCAGGTTTACATATTTCAGATGAAGAGCTAATAATGAATGTGCTGTGTGTTCACGAACTTGAAATAATAATGACACATTTTCTCTTAAAAATGAATGAGTGTTCTAAACACTGAAGAAAGATCTGTCTCCTCCATTTTACAGTAATTTCTCTTTTGTACAGGGAGATCCAAGTTACATAAATTTACTTCGGACATGGAATGGGGAGGGAGAAATAAACTCTTAGTAACCTGGACATATCTAAACAAAGCCTTAAATCTCTTTTCAAAAGTTAACCTAGGTTGGAGAAGACAGTAACTTATGGTTGGTTAGTCACAGAGGTTTTGAGGCAGAACTGGAATTCTATGCCACCTTATCACTTACTGAGTAAACTTGCGCAAGTTCTCTAACTCCTGTAGGACTTAGTTTCTGCATCTATTACATGAGGACAATGAAAGTCCCTTCGGAAAGTTGTTCCAAGGTTCAAATAAGAACCATGAAAAACTATGGGGAAGAAAATAAGGGTAGTTGGAGGGGAGGTGGGGGAGATGGGCTAGATGGGTGATGGGCATTAAGGAGGGCATGTGATGTGATGAGCACTGGGTGTTGCATGCAACTGATGAATTACTGAACTCTACACCTGAAACTAATGGTGTACTATATGTTGACCAATTGAATTTAAATATAAATAAATAAATAGACAGACTCTGGAAAAAAATGTAAAGGACTGAGCTCTTCACAGAGTAGGCACGTGATATAGGAAAGCTGTTGTCACGAGAATGCAGTACAATTTAGACAATGTTTTCCATCAGAGCATTTTCTTGACCTTTCCACCACAGTTGCCAATGTTTTATCATTATTCATTATTTACGATGTACCACTCTTTTTTTTCCTCCTAATTCTCGAATCTCTTTTAGTCAATATTTGGTCAATGAAGGGCCGTTGAACTCTTTAGATGATTGACACTTGGAATATTAAGATGAACAAAAATGATCACTGCCTTTTTGGAAATTAAACTATACCAGAGGAGAGCAAGAATTCACAGGACTGTGGTAAAGAACACAGGTGCTTTGATCAGTGGCCGTCCCGGGCCAATATCACCCAGGAGGAGTGGGTCCTTCTACCTGTATCAGGGCTGGTGGGAGACTGTGCACTTGACCAGAATTTGCAAGATACTTCTGAGTGGTCTGGGGTGTTGGGGGAGGCAGTGGCGGGGAGAAGGGCTCTCTTTCTAAATAGCTTTTCCTCCTCTGATGCCCTAACTGGGAATATTCCCTCTAGTTCTGTCCACAGGGCGCTGCTCTTTTCCTCAGAGAGCTCACTGACTCCTGGACATTAATTACCACCTGGAGGGAGGACTCCATGGTCCACAGCTTTGGCTTTGACCTTTCTCTAGAGGGTGGCTTTTCACTTTTCTATCTATCTTAAGTCTCCCGCTGTCACCATGAACTCTTGGTTTCTAAACTCAAACCACCTCCTTCCCCAATTCCAGTCTCTAAAAGAAACCTGACTCCCTAACTCCCCTGTTTACAGTCAAAGGCAGAACATTTCTCTTAGCTACTCTGGAATACTCATTTGTCTGTTTCTTGTCTTATACTCTGCTCTCCAAAGTTTAGGTGCTCTCCAAAGTTTAGGTGTTTTTGGTTTTTGTTTTGTTTTGCTTTTTAATTATCTCCCCAGGGGACTGCATACCATGGACTAGTCTAGTCTTTGGAGAATACAATAGTGAATAATACAGAGGTGAT
>CM053605.1:7226766-7247310 GCA_028646535.1 Procyon lotor | reverse complement strand
TGTTTCTTTCCCTTGGCATAATGTGTTTGACATTCACTGACATTGTTGTGTGTTTAGCATTTTTTCTTTTATTGTGGAGCGGTGTTTCACTATATGGATGTATACAGATTTTTTATAAAACCCATTCACCGGGTGAAGAACATTTGGGTTGTTTTTAGTTTTTGGCAAATATGAATAAAGCCACTATAACGTATGCCTACAGGTTTTTGTCAGAAATTAAGGTTTTGTCTTGCTTTGGGTAAGTACCAAAGAAGGACGTTAATAGGTAATATGGTACCTTTTAAGTCAGTTAGAGAAAGACAAATACCATACGATTACACTCGTGCATGGAATTTAGGAAGCAAAACAGATGAACACAGGGAAAAGGAAGGAAAAATAAAATAAGATGAAAACAGAGAAAGAGGCAAACCATAGGAGACTTTCAACTCTAGGGAATAAACAAGGCTGCTGGAGGGGAGATCGGTGGGGGGATGGGGTCACTGGGTGATGGGCATTAAGGAGGGCACTTGATGTAACAACAGCTGGGTGTTACATGAAACTGATGAATCAATGGGCGCCTGGGTGGCTCAGTGGGTTCAAGCCTCTACTTTCAGTGCAGGTCATGGTCTCAGGGTTCTGGGATCGAGCCCCACATGGGGCTCTCCACTCAGCGGGGAGCCTGCTTCTGCCTCTCTGCCTGCCTCTCTGCCTACTTGTGATCTTTCTCTCTGTGTCAAATAAATAAATAAAATCTTAAAAAAAAAAAAAAAAGAAACTGATGAATCACTAAATTCTACCCCGGAAACTAATAATACAGCATACGTTAACTAAACTGAATTTAAATAATTAAAAAAAAGAAACTGATAAACAGGCTTCTAACCTGGATTTACCACTTTCCATACCTACCACCAAGGTAGGAGAGCCCACATTGCTCTACATCCTCAACAGTATCTGATGCTGTCAGTTTTTGCTTTCAATTCATTTTAGATGTTCTACCAGGTTCATAGTGGTATTCCATCCTGTCTTATTTTCCTTTTAATTTGTAAAGACATAATTTTTTTCCTTTTTAAGGTTCTTCTAAAATTAAAATCTTAATTTGGATTCTATCTTGGTGCAAATCATATTCACAAAACCATAATGCATAAATTAGACTATACATTTTTAAGTTTTTTAAAGAGAGTTTATTTATTTAAGAGAGAGAGAGAGAGCAGGGGGAGGGGTCAGACGGGGAGGGAGAAACAGATTCCCCACTGATCAGGGAGTCTGAAGCAGGGCTAGATCCCAGGACCCTGAGATCATTACCTGGGCAGAAGGTAGACTAGACTGTGTTCGATGCTAACTTTGAATGCCAAAGAGAAAGATAATGGCATCCCCAGTAAGTTTTCATTCATTCACTCATTCACTTCACAACTAGTTGTTAAGTACATACTGGCTTTGAGGGTTTTTAAGTGTTGTTCTGTTGTTTTGTTATTTAAATTTTTTCCGTAAAATGCTTTTATTGGGGAAGCCAATGAAGAGTACATAGACATGGAGTCCAGGAAGTGATGTCATAATAAAGTAATATGTTTGTTAAACTCTTCTAAAGTACATACATAGATATCCAACATTTATATCTGTTTGCTAGGCACATGGAGTGTACAGTATAATTATCTGAGATGCAACATTATATTAGTATTTGTCTCTCTGTGTCTGATTTATTCACTTAGCCTGATACCATCGAGGTCTGTCCATGTTGTTGTGAATGGCAAGATTTCATTCTTTTCTATAGGTAAGGAGTATCCCATTGTGTACATATGCCACATCTTCTCTACCCATTCTCTACCCACTGATGCACACTTCAGTTGTTTCCACATCTTGGTTGTTGTAAATAATGTTGCCAAGGACATGGAGGAAGGGGTGCTCCTGTTGGTTCTACTAGGTGCTGCTTAATTACCAAGGCAATCAGGGGTGAACAAAACAGGAATAAAGACAAAACAATCACAGTCTTATTCTCAGGCTGTTGGGGAAAGGCAAACTATAATCAAACACATTTTATATAAAGAGAAAGAAATTGAGGGAGGGAATAAAGACAAATAAAGCCAGAGAGAGGGAACACGAAGTAAGGGATGCTATGAGGGAAAGTATTTTCTGGCAGACCTCTGTGAGGGTGACGCTAAGCAGAGAGCTGAATGAAATAAGGCACCAGCCACACAGCCTTCTGGGGGAAGAGCAGCCCAGACCGAGAACATCAGCAAAAACCAAGGCTCAAAGGAGGAGTGTGCTGGTTTTACTGGAGGAAGAGCAGAGACACAATCATGGTTGCTCAGAGTAAGCTGGGGAGAAGTGACGAGAACCCTTCAGCTTTCACTGAAAAGAAATCCAGTACTGAGCTTGGCCACATAGTCTTTTATGTCTTGAAGCACTCTAAGATTCCACAAAATTATTTCATTATAATTCTGGAATGTTTACTCACTGGCTTAAATAGCATTTAACTGCTAACTTAAATTTTTATAATAGGTTAAAGGCCCATCACACACACACACACACACACACACACACACACACACACACAAGGCAGAAGAGTCTGTATAATTTTACACCTGTAATTTCATGTTGATTTAATCTATGCTTCAGCAAACCTTCTGAGAATTCTGAAACTTTCTGTTTCCACCTTGGAAAATAATTGCCTTTGCATTCATTCATGGGGAAACTATAATGCCTATTTAAAGTATAGCAAGATCCTGAGAAGAGACAGTATACAAACTGGAAATCAAACTGTGTGAAAGGAAAAAAACAAATGAGCACAGAAAACTCAGTAGTTTAGTTTTAGTTTCTCTGAAGGTTTCATTAAGTGTTAAGATAACATTTTCCTTTTAATGGTGATTCTGGTGGCTGCTTGCCCGAGTTCTTGTCTACTTAGTGTCCTTTGACAAAAAGGAGAAACTGTTATCCAAAGCATGTTTGATTATTCCTTGGACAGTCTGTAATATGATTATCTGCTGGTTGAATGTGAAGCATTCTTGCCTCTTAACTCTGACAACTGCTACAATTTGGAAATCTTGTAATTGATGATGTGAAAGAAGATTCCAAAGTGAACTAAGCATTGCTAAGAGTGTCATTTCAAAATAAGGTGGGGAGGGCATGGAGGAAGTAGGGCCTATGCCCTCTCTTGTTTCATTTCTAGAACACCATGAACTTCTGACTTCTTGTCAATTGTGACTGGACCACCCCCTGAAATACATCCTTCTGCTTTGGACTGAAATAATGAAACATCTATTGGCTAAATGGCCAATCCTGTATAGTCAGTCAGTCAGTTAAGTTTGTCAGCACCAATCATGATTCCTTCAAAACAGGTTATGTGACCTGGTGGGTTTTGCCTTTATTAGCTGGTACTCCCCACGTGCAAGTCTGAGCACACTCAACTTCAGTCCACTCTGCATCTAAGACCCCGAATACAGGCTTTTGGTCGCTCAATAGCCTCTTCTTCTTGGTCAGCAATTATTTTTAAAGTATTGGAAAATAAGGGAGTCTTTCAGGCCCTGGAAAAAAACAACTCTCCATCACAGAAGAGGAGAGTGCCTAGAAAGAACCAGAGCATAGTTAGTTGGGAAGGTTGACAAGGAAATGATAAGCACAGGATCTACACTTCATTCTCTGTCTTTACTGTGCAGGAGGTGGAAGGCAGTATCTTTCCAGATGGGAAAGAAGGCAACACTGCCCTGTCTCATCATAAACGTTATTAACTGTATTTTTATAGTAGGAGAGTCCTTACCTATGGAATGCTTTTAGCAATAGGTAGCTGGTCTAACTAAACTTGCCTCTGATAAATACACATAGAACCAACTGATTTACGGAGCGTCCATCTCTGACAAATGTCACAAATGGATGCACCGAGTCTAAAATTGAGGTTTTTCATGAACAAAAAGGGATCTCTTCTTTGAAATTAATGTCCTCGTGTATGTAAATTAGCAACTCTGTATGCTGACCTGGGCCAGAGTGCGTCTTAATGTGGCAAGAAATGAACTAGACAGAGCCTCAGCCACAGTTTTGGATATCTCCTTGCTTTTCTTGGGCTACACAATTAGTTGTTTCCTGGAAACCACATTGTATCTCAGTGGAGTCACAGAATGCTCTAAGAGCATGGAGGACAATTCAGAAATATCAAGCCATACTTGTTTCCTTCTGCCACATCACACAGATGTCAGCTGGCTGAGGAATGCTTTGAAAGTTGATCAGAGCTTTTTCTGCATGAAAGTGATCATGGAGTTTGAGACTCAAGTGTAAAATGCAAGAGTTATGGAAACAGATAGGCTCAGGAAATGCAAATATAGTATGACATATGAATGGTCAGCAATGTTTTAAACAGAATAAAATTAGACATATAAATGGAGGACAGCTGATCGCTATTTAATTGCTATTTAGAAGCAGTATAATGCTGTAATGTTGATATGATCAGTAAGGGGAATGTGATTTTTAATGTTAGGAGAAGCAAAATAAAAGAAAAACACACATGTCAGAAAATATATGATATGCATCAAGGCTTATCATTGATTTTGAATTATTTTGTATAGGCTTCCAAAGCATAGGTGGTGCAAAATTTACCACTGGTCAAAGGGACAGTGGGTTTAATGGCCATGTATTATTTGAGGATGGATGCGTGCCTTTGGCCTTTGGAAATTAGAAGAAAGTGGCAGTTCTCATTTCTTGACTCTTCTCTTGTTTGGAAGAAGCTACTGGAAACACCTACTTTCTAAGATGTAAGCAGATGGACACATAATTTGCTAACGGAGACACCTGTTTCTTGGATGCTCCCCATTCTGGAGAGTATGAGCCCTCCCATGGGTCTTTCAGGATGGGTCTAGTTTTTGAAATGCAGAAGTAAGTCTCCTATATATGGACACAGAAATGAGGGGGCTCATCCTCAGGGATTCATGAACCAATGGGCCACCTTTGAGGGCTGTTTAAATTTATCCAGGCCACCTCCTCTTTTCCTTCTCTGACACTGGAAGAAGTGACAACTGGCCATTTCAATCAGGATAGCAAACCTGGCAGAATATAGGGAAAATGGAAGTTCTTAGGGCTGGTGGGCAATGCACCATCTCTTCCAGATTCCAAAATCAAGAGGGCTGCTCATCTGGGAGATTGGAAGGAGAGTAACCCTTAAGGTAAGTGGTAGGAAGCAGGGATGGCAGGTCTTTTTTTAAGCATCCAAAGACAGAAAGGAGGAGACCTAAATGCTATATGAGATATTTTTTTAAAACTTTAGACCCCTTCCATTCTTGCACAGGGGTATTTAATACATAATATAAAGGTTTGGGGAAACTGCAAAAATTAAGAAAAAAAAAGATCACTTGCCGAATTCCCATCGTGCAGCATCACCCTCAACTCCACAAAATGTTCTAAGCTATTTTGGGTTTTCAGAGTCCTACTTTTTGGTTTAAAAAACAGAGAGAGAGAGAGAGAGGGAGAAGAGAAGAAAGCCACTGTGAGCTCCTTCTAGGAGTTCCTCACACACAGCAAAAGGGATGACTGAGGAACCAAGCTGTAGAGGACAGAAGACCAGCCTATCGGAATCTCAGGCACAGTAGAGCAGTTGCTGGAGGCAGAGAGAGGTGAACAGACGTCTTCCAACATACCAGCTTTTGGAATAAGAAGCTAAATCACATTCAAACTGCAACATAAGCCATAATTGATAGTTTTAAACCAAGTCTCCCACAGAGGATTACTGAATCGGCATTTTCCGAAGAACAAACTCAAGTGTGTAGTACATGAAGCCCGCCCCCCCACCTCTCCATCTCAGTGTGGATCAGGCTGCTCTCACGCCAAGAGATGGGCAGGATTCGGGCCTGTTTTTGCAGAAGACAGAGGAAATCCACCCCACCACGGCCCTCAGCAGCTGCGTTCTGGTCTCGGCGCAACGGTGACTTCCCAGATGTCAGTGTAGTCAGGGCATCAGGTTTCCTTAGGTGGTCAGGGGATTTTGTGGCTGGCTCCGTCGATCAGCTGGCTGAGTCCGAATGCAAGGACTTCTGCTACTTAGTCTCCTAGCTCGTCTTCCCAGGGACCTCAGGGGCACCACCATTCACAGATGTCCTGGCTTAACTAGACAGAGCTCACGGATCTGTTTAACTCTCACTGTCAGGGAGTGCTGATCTTGACTTCCACACATGTGTCTCCTCCCGCTGCCTGGGTACCGGTTCGGCCTCCCCTCCCCGCTCCCCTCCCCACAGCAAGGGCGCCCCTCCTGGCATCCCAGACTCCAGGCTCCCTTTGCTCTAAGGAACTCTTTGCACAACTACTAAATGAGCTTCCTTCAAATATCACTTTCAGGAAGACAGCTCTGCATGTATTTCCTTTAAAAACTCCCTATTTCTTCAATGCCTCCAATTACTCCTGCAGAATGGTAATAGAACAGGACACCTAGCCATTTGATGAAACTTAGCTGGGCATTCTGGTAAAAGAGGCTGGATCTGAAGACCCCTGCCAGGCTGCTTGATCAGAAGAGAGTGTTTATAAAGCTGTGAGCACGGCATACTCCAGGGTGAAAAGCCTGGTATCTTCCTTCTATAGGAAGTGAATATTCCCAATTACGCTGATTTTTTAAATTTTATTTACATATTTACATTTTTTTTAAAAGTCCTTCCTTCCTGTAAGGAATCAGCTTCTAGAAGCACAGAATATTATAGCTATTTTCCATCACGTGCTTCCCAGCGGTATTAATGGGGCATTGGGCCCAGAGCAATACAATTCTGACTAATAAAAATGTCTTTGGAGATATAGATCAGATCCCGAGAAAGCCTCCCAATTTACATCTGCGCCTACACGCATTAATTGAATTGCTTTTGTTAATTACATGCCATCAAGACGGTATGAGCTTAGATGAAAGTGTATTTTACAGAATAAGATAGAGCATACAGGGACATCCATTCTGACGACTCTTCAGAGGTTTCTGCCCCACTGTTGACAACAAATTTAACTCAGTTTAAAGGAGGCCTGTCATGGTAAAGAATGCTCTTGAAGCTTCAAAGAGAAGATCAGATATCTTAAGATCAAACTCCACCTCTGGGAAACTGATGTCTTTTCACTCCGCTGCCTTTGGTAGGTCCAGGGTTTAATGTGGATTTAATTAACATGACATAAAAAGAGAAGGATATTGGGGGGTTGATTTTTCCCCAACAGTTATTTTGTCACGTGAGTCCTATTCAGAGACATGATTCCACGGTATCCTAAAGAGCACATCTTCAGTCCCACAAGTGAAGCAAGAATTGAAAATGTCCAGCTGCTATGGAAATGTGACATTGAGTATGATGCTTTCAAAGTAGAAGAAAATATAACAGAGATTCAACATAATGAGAGGACAGTGCATGCTGCCTCAGATTAGCTTTAAAATTCTATTTAAATAAAATTTGCCCTGTGTAAAGATTGCTTATTTGGAATCAGCTAATATTTACTGAGCATCAGCTTTGTGTGCTAAGAACTTACACAAAGGAGGGCGCCTGGGTGGCTCAGCCTGTTACGTCTCGACTCTTGGTTTTGGTTCAGGTTATGATCTCATGTCGTGGGTCAAGAGATTGAGCCCTGCATTGGGCTCTGCACTCAGCGGGGCGTCTGCTTGAAGATTCTCTCTCCTTTTCCCTCTGTACCTCCCCCACAGTCACACACACACACTCTCTCTCCCTCAAGTAAATAAATCTTAAAAAAAAAAAAAAAGAACTTACCCAAACCCTTTTGCATATAACATCACACCAACCCTAAGACATCTGAGTCAGAGAAGTTATGTCATTGGCCTAAGATCACACAGTAAAAGAGAAATCTGGAATCTAACTCAGATCTTTGGATGCCAAGTCCAGCTTTGTTATGTGGCATCCTACTGCCTCCTAGAGATAACAGATTTTAATTTATTATAAAGAGACTAAAAAGGCTTTTTCACTTAGAATCTAACAGATATAAAATTATAACATTTATAGTCATTTAACTCATTTAATGGAAAATCCCTATGATTCAGTTTAACAATAGCGATTGTATTTGTCTTATAGGAAGGATTGGTCCTATGAGAAGGGGTAACCTCAGACAAGATCTATGTGAGATAAGTACCACACAGTGCTCTAGTATTCACTCTCCACAAGCTACTCTTTCTCTCTCGTTTTTTTCCTGCAATATTTTGAAATCCCACCCTTTTAAACACATGATTTTGGAGCATCACATTGCACACATTAAGACTTTCCTTGAGTTCGGAGCTCTGTAAATTACTGCGATCTCACACCCCAACTTGGATGGATTGATAGTGTCGGCTTGGAGCTTCAAGATGAGGAGAATTCTGAATTCAAGTCTGGGTTCAATAGGATCAGTTATCAGTGGAAGTTAAGAGAGGGGGCAATAGTACTAGTTCAGCAGTCATAGTAGTTAAGTAAAAACAGGTTTTATTTGCCACAACTATATTAACCTGCACAATCACTAGTACCTCAGCGTGAATGTATCTGATAACTTTCGTAGCATTTAGAGGAAGGGAAGAAGACTGAGAAGGGCTCATCCTGAAGCTTGAGATGGTCCTATAACCATATAACTTATTATGGCACTTCTGACAGCAAAAGGGGGTCTATTAACAAGAAAGATGCTAGGATAATATATGTAAACTACAACTCGGTAGTCGGTCATCTTAGCTCTGGGGAAAGGCAGTCCCTTAAAGAGATCTTTCTTCAAATAAGTCCACCCAAATCTTTTTTTCCTGATGCCATGGCTTTTTCACAGCTGTGGCTCCCAGCAACTATATTTCCCCAACAGTAAAGAGGAACTGAAGCAATTGCATATGGCTGGGATTCCTGAAACTCTTGGAGATTCAATATGACACACTGGAGAGAAACTCAGTCAATTTGCAATTTTTCAGAGGCTCATTACCCAATGAGTGCATTATCTTCCAGACCCTTGTTTTATTTCTTCCACCAGTTAATTTAGCAATATGTCAGTTCTGATAAGAAGGTTTGATGGGGAAGAAGATGAGGCTATTACATAAAATCAGTTTGGGGAATTACCAATAGATTTCAATTATCCATGGTACTCTTATTAAGGATTGATTGACTGTGAACCATGAGGATTCAGCTGGACAACCTTGCTATTTCTAAGGCAGAGTTCTCCTTGTCTTTTGTCTCTTCAAATACACACTATATGTACATTTATAGATTCTAACTTGCCCGGCCCATTATCTGTGATTAACAAGATTCATTTTTTAAAATTGATCAATGATCACTTAAATCAGTTTGCAGTAATATATAATAATAAAATAAAAGCACGAACTCATTCAATATTCAATGTCTTGTTATTGAGGGCCTATGTTCCAGATATAAAAAAGGAAACAAGAGTGAGCTACTCTTTTGAAAGGAAGGAAAACTATTAAAGCCCACATGGACTATAACATGTGGCATATATGTTTACTAAATTTTCTTTAAATGCAATTATTATGTAAGCTTAAGAGAACATTTAAAATGAAAAGAATGTACTCTGAACATTAGAAAAATAATTCAAGACACAAAGGTGTTAACTTCTCTTCCATTAATTTGTAGCAACCCTTCCTAAATTAGGTTGGATAATCAATCTAACTCACTCATTCAAATCTTGATCATACTTGAAATTCCAAATTAAGATCCAATTCTCTTTCCGAAGACTGTTGTCTGTTTCAGGTCCAGAGTCTCTCCCTGTTCTTTGCTATAAATGTTCACAGTACTCACTCCTCCCAAGATCTAACAGAATTTTGAGTGTATTTATACCAGACCATATGAAATTGCCTATAATTGATCATTTTTAATCTGTAAAAAGAAAATTTCATATGGTTCAACCTGCTAACAGTTCTAGAAATGGTTGTGGTATGAGTATGATTATGTTTAAGACTTTAAATTCATATATATATATATATATATACACACACACAATATATATACACAATATATACACATAGATATATATACACAGGCATATTATATATATACATATAATAAATGATTGAGTTTAGGTTTTTATTTCTTGAGTAGACATCAGCCCCAAAGAGCTCTTCAGTAGCTTCTAGACATGATTTTTAAGAAATGAATATGATGACTTTTTTTTCCCAGAAAAAGAAAATGTAACCCAGACAACAGAGCTTTAAAGTACGAAGTCTCTCAGCACAGCAATGCATGCATCAGATTATTTTCTGGCACCATGCACTTATTGAAAAATTATTCTGTAGAATAATGTTACTCATAGTCTTTATTTTGAGTGCTTACGGTAAGCCAGGCACTATTCTAAACATTTCACATCTACTAACTCACTGAATCCTCACCTGTCACCTCCTTTTTTCAGAGGAGCAAATTGGCATGAAGAGGTAAGATAATTTGCTTGAGATAATACAATTAGTAATGATTGAACTGGGTGTCAAATTCAGGCAGTCTGGTTTCAATCCTTAATTTAAATACCACATGGACTCTAATCAATAGAAATAGAGTTATTTAAAAATTAAAATAAATGAAAAATCATTTAGCTTTGGAAAATGTATAGCATCTGGTGAAAACCATCATTTGGAGTTGCAGATGAATAGAACATATCCCAAGGCTTGAAGACCTGCAGTTTTAGCTCTCTTACATAAGTTATAACTCAAAATCTCAGTTTTCTGCAATAAAAATGGATCTTTATAGCACTGACTGTTCTATAAGAATTTTATTAAGAAGAATGAATAATAGATCATACAACATGGCAATCAGAGCCTTGAACTGATTAGACCAGTTTATTTTTGTATTTGGCTATGAATGTAGGCATGCAAATACTTCCGTAAAATTATGTTTAATGCTAGTTTTCTATAATCAGTATATGTTCTCTAACACAGATATGTGTGTGTCATTTTCTTGATACTTGAAAATGATATAAATAAGCAGAGAATAAATAAGACTGCTTAACTGGGTGTAGTAATCAGTCAATTAATATACATATGCACACATAATGTTGCAATATGTATACATACAATATTGTATACAATACTTATACATACACACATACATGTATATACACACACTATACAATGTGTTTCCTAATAGAATTTGTCTCGATTTATCCCTATGAGTATTTTTTATCATTTAACCTTTTTTAAATAATTAACGAAATAATCCAGTGTGATGTCATCTAAGGTTGGATGAGAAGAAACATATCTTCCTCTGGAATTCTGTAGCAAATAGTAACAAAAGCTTCAGATGGGAAAGCGGACGTTTTGTTTTAGGTTTCTGGGCCTTAAGTTGGATTGACTGAAAAATGAAGTAGATGAATTTATATTGTTCAAATGACAACTTTCAGCAAGCGTGTTAAAGCAAGACTCATTTATTAGTTCTAAAGTCTATATTCTAGGAAATGTAATTCGGTGTCTCATAATAAAATGAGCCAAGCACACCCTTCTCTCTAAGAAAGTATCAGAAGAACAGTCAAGAGTGTTTCTTAGATACAGACCTAGGTATTTCCTATAATAAGGTGAGCCAACCACTCAAAGCCTGGGAAGATTTTCCTGAAAGGAGATGCAGTGAGAAGCTGTTACCCCTGGCCGAATTTGCAAAGGGAAGAGGAGGAAGCTTTGGTGGACCCGCAGCAGGGGCTTATAATTGTCAGGTCCTTCTTATCTGAATTGCTCGAGTTTTCTGACCATTCCCATGAATTACAATTTGAGTAGCATCAGAGGTTAACCAGGCAACCAAACTGTGGGCTACTCCTTTGTATGTTTTTGTCGCTGTTGTTGTTTTCCGCTTTAGAAAAAGTACGTGGAGGGGCACCTGGGTGGCTCAGTGGGTTAAGCCTCTGCCTTCAGCTCAGGTCATGATCTCAGGGTCCTGGGATCGAGCCCCGTATCAGGGTCTCTGCTCAGCGGGGAGCCTGATTCTTCCTCTCTCTCTGCCTGCCTCTCTGCCTGCTTGTGGTCTCTCTCTGTCAAATAAATAAATAAATTTAAAAAAAAAATAAAAAGTACTTGGAGAGCCAAACTACACTAGCGGTCAAGTTCAACAAGGCAAGGTTACCTTCTTACAGGCTGTGATGGAGCTCCCCAGGCTGCCTCTCAAGCTCTTGCTGGCGATGCCCTCCTGTGGGGCTGACAGCTCGTACATCAGTGGTGACTCCAAGTTGCTGTTGGTGCCCAAAACACAAAGGAGAACACATTCTGGTGAGCCATCTCCATATTCAGGGGAGAAGAAACACAATGTGGTTTATCAAAAACCATCTTTTCAGATGGTACAGAAACTGCAAATCCTGCTGATGCTGGCATTTCTGTTGGCTTTACTCCTGTAATTGGTGGAACCAATGTGAGCTATTCTCTTGGGAACAGGAAACTGTAATCCGGTGACTCCTCATGGCTTAGGAGGACATGTGCATCTGTCTGTCTTCCAGCCCTGCTAGTTTTTCTTAAGCAAGCAGTTTTAAAACCCAAATAATGCTTTTTGAATGCCATATTAACATAATTTTAATCAGGAGGCAGGGCAGTTCCATGAAAAGAATGTGGACTTTAGAAAAAGGCCCGTCATCTCTTTAGATCTCTCTGGCTGGAAGCATTACTTTAACTTCTCTGCCTCCAAAATTCTAGACTTCTCTCCCTTCTCCTATGTCTAATTGAAATCATTGTCAATCCTGCTTTTGATGAAAGGACTGGTAGATTTTGCATTTGGTCCGAATGAAATACAAAAAGCCCTCTGGATTTTATGGATTTCTAAATATCTCTCTTCTGGAATCATGAAACTAGGAATTTAAAAAAAATGTACGGGTATCGGAAATCTACACATTTTATTTTTATTGTTCTTGACCACATAGAATACGAACAACTCCTCAAAATACATTTTTTTGGAATACGATCTAAAAATTCTTTATGTAATTATCAAGTCAACACTTAAAAATTTTCTCTGAAAAGAAACAGCAAATAGATTAGTTAATGCATTTTTAATATATAACTCATGTTTTAAGTTCTAAATTAGTCAATTTTCATTCCATTGGAATTAAACACGTCAGAAATACATAAACGTAGTCTATTAGCTTTTCCATTATTAATTACTATGAATGGCTTTTTTTTAATGACTGCGGATGGTGTATATAACATCACAGCTTTGGCTAAAAATTACACAGACTAATTCATGTAAAATCTGTTTTACTTTAAATTTTCATATATTATTTTCTGAGTAATTGCCACCTTGAGGACTAAAGTGAGCTTAATTTAAGTGAAAGGAGAGCAGTCACGTTAATCTTCCCTTAACTGGGAAAAGGCCATGGAAGGAAAAAAGAAAGGAGGCTCATAATTGGCTCCAGATTCCCACCTACTCTGCTTCCTGCTTCTCTGGATCTGTCTCTTCATTTCTGAATGAATGTTGGGAGTAAGGTCTGTGGTCCTTTCTGGCACGAGAAATCACTCGCAAAATATCACGGAGAGCCCTTATTTTTATGGGTGTCTCACAACGTGGGGCCAGTCACTTTGAACTGACACTTAAGTGTGACCATCCCTCACACCCACATGCAGATGACCTGTGAATGCTTTCCTGGCCTGAGGACAGTTCTGCTTTTACCCGAATGCCAAGCATTTATCACTGGTAGGTGTGGAATGGAAGCCCATACACCAAGCTAACTTGGGTCTGCAATAACTTAACTTATGAGTCAAGAAAATCATGTTTTCCAGCATTAGGACATCTCCCATTTCTCTTTACAGGGTTCACAACCTTAGGAGCGAGAAGGAAGTAGGCTGAGAAGTAAGGTTGACACAGACCTGATATAAAATGGGGTAGGAAAAGAGCTTCACCAATCTGATTGCTCTAGAGGGGAATGACATCTACCTTGGGGAGAGTTGCTTAAGTCCAAAGCAAGAGTTGATGGGAACACAGAAAAAAGTAAAAGATCACCCATGGAAATTCCTTATTTCCCCATAAAGCACGTTGATATGACTGCAAGTAGACAAGGTGCTACAGTAATTTTCTGCTTAAAAAAAGTTTAAGGACTGCTTTGTTGGTCTAGTGGAAGTCTAGCCCGACTGCCTTTAAGATGACTATAAGATCCCAGTTGGAAATGAAGGTGAGAAAGGACCTCGAAAGTGTTGCTTGCTTGTAAGTTTCACTACTTTGTTCTAATGCTAAGCTTGTATAGCATTAATACAGAAAGTGATTTTAAATATATGTGTGCATCTATGTGTATGTATTTATTTATGAATTAATTAATTAATTATATTTATTATTGTGAAAATTAAACAGGGTAGTAGACTCGCATTAGTGGGAATAAAATCAGTGCATTGGCCGACAAAGGGGACTCAGTACCACTGCACCAATATTCAAAGCGAAAGCAACTTCTAGTCCCCAGAAACACATTATAAACCAATTTGGTGATGCCTAATATACAAAATTATGTGTAGAGAGGCTTCTCTTTTAGACCATGTGACATGCGTGTGAGTTCCCAGGAAGTAACTTGACAACACAGTCCAATCTGTTCCTATGCCTTTGGGAGGGAGATGGAATTTTTAGAGTATTTGCAAAGATGCTCTCCTTGGTCTCTGGAGAAGCAGAACATTGGCTGCTACAGGATGAGGCAGAGACAGCAACATGAGACTCATGTATTTATTAAAATGAGTGCAAATTGATGTTAAAAGAATTGCTGTCAAGATACAGCACAGCCTTATAAGTTGCTCCTAACGGGAAAGGCTGCAAGTCCCTGAGACATGTTCTTTGATTTTGACAAATGTTGACAGTATCTCTTAAGCACATCCTTTCAAGCCAGTTTCATGCTGAAACTGCTAAATGTGTTTCAATGAGGAGGTAGATCGAGGTGGAAAAGAAGGTACAGAAGCAGAGTTTGAAGTAGTGACTTTAAAAATACTATGGGAAGAGAAGTAGGCTCCCTTACAGAAAATATCATATGTGAAGAAGGTACTGAGTTACCAGCACAGGGCAATCATCTAGGATTCACGCCGTGCGAATAAGTAGGTCACCATCAGTAGTAGCAATAGCTTAGGGAATAGTCAGTGACTTCTCCAGAAAGAGAAGTGTCCTCTTACTGGAAACCAAGTTGTCTGTATGCTGCTTACTCAGAGTTTGGTCTGTGAACCAACAGTGTTGATATGGCTCAGGAGCTGGTTATACACCTGGGAATTCAGCTCTCTCCCTAGAATTACTGAATCAGGATCTGCAGTTTAACATTCAACCTCAGGATTCCCGTGCCTGTTAAAATTTGAGAAGTATTTATCTGACATGTTAAATTAAATACACATTCCCATTTGCCCTTAAATCTTGGGCACACAGCGTTTCTTCTTTGAAGAACACCCATCCCCGGCCCCCTCCTTCCTCCTGAATAATACTTCCTCTACATTTCGGGTGGCCATTTATAAATCACCTTTTGCGCCTCCCTCCTCCCCGAGGAGGCCACTATTTCTCTCCAGTGTATCTTCTGTGCCTCATGCAAACACAAGCACCCTCACACTCTTACCACTCCTCCCATTCCCAATGTTACCCTGGCCCAAGAAATGGGACAGACACTCTTCTCGTGTGTTCCAACAGCACCCCGTACCATGTCCTGTGACAGTACTTATCAAATGGCATATAGTTGTGTAATATTTGTCTCCCCTTTAGGTTGTAAATACTTTTAAGAACCCGGACCTGTTAGGCAGAGAATAGCGCCACGCAGTGGTAGATGCTGAATTAGTACTCATTAATGTTTGTTCTTATCTTTCTGAGCAACCTGGTGGACATCAAAAGATCAGGCACAAAAGAGTGTTTGAATTCAATGCTAAATTTTCTGCAGTGGTGACAGATGGTGAGATAAGCCACATCTGAGGAGATCGTTTAAAGAGTTTCCCAAGATAGTTCTAATGAAAAGGGATCGTGCTGCTATTGTCACTGAAATGTCAAGTAAACAAAGTGTAAAGTTAAAATAAAGTTAGCAGATTCTAAGAGGTAAGATTTGTTCTTACCTCCTGCCCACTTATGGAATGTTTGCAGTAAAATGTAGCAATTACCATTTCTCTGATTATCTCTGTCCTATTAAGGATATTTACTTCTGAGCTTTATACTAAACCCTTTCATCTCAACACTGGAGAAAAATGAAAGCTCGCATCTATCAGAAGATAAAAGGAAACTGAAAGGAAATTTTAAGGAAATTCCTTAAAAAGCAATTGAGATGGTCTCATTCAATTCAATTTAATGACATACCACAACTAAGAATCTAGAGGACTTTAAAACACAACTTCACTGTTGTTCAAAGTGAAAGTGTGCTCTGGTGGATGTCCTTATTTTACTCTCAGCCAAAGGGATTAACTTGTTACATGAAGCTCAGAGGTTTAGTTTAGGTCAGTCTTTTGAAAACCGATTTGTTTTTAAAATCACATGATGTGTATTTCTCTTACATTCATCAACTTTTTTTTTAATTTAATTTTTTCCTTTTTATTTATATTCAATTAGCCAAGATACAGTACATCATTAGGTTTTGGTGTAGTGTCCAGTGATGGGCGTCACATGATGTCACATGATGTGATGAGCACTGGCTGATATATGCAACTAACAAATCACTGAACATTACCTTCACCTTCTGATCAGTCTGTTAACAAAGACTCTCTCCTTGACCAAACTTTAGTCAGGCTCCCCCAAATGTCTTTTCAGTCAGATCTTGACCTTGAACTGCAGCCCTGCCCTTGACCCACTGAGCCCAGTTTTCAGCAAGGAATTCTGCTAATAAGTCAGTTTAGCAAGAATCTTTCCAACCCTGACATCTGTCCTCATGCCTCACCCTTGACAGCTATGTCGTTGGCTGGCCTTTAGCAAAAATACTTGTCAGGCCATTTTAGCAAGGATCTCCCTACCCTCAGTATTTCCACTTAGTACACTGACCCCCTCACTCTGCTTATTGGCTGTAAGTCCCCATTTGTCCCTGCTGTATGGGGAGTTGGGCTCAGTAATCTATACTGACGTCTTTCTCACCTATTGCAGTAACTCAATAAAATCTGTCTTGCATTTTCAGCAAGTGTTTGGTGCAAAAGTTTTTGTTTATAATGCATGGTTTTATACTCCTCTGTTCCTTCTCTGGTTTTATCTCCTAAATATGAATTCTCTCTCTCTCTTTTCTTTTCTTTTTTCTTTCTTTCTTTCTTTCTTTCTTTCTTTCTTTCTTTCTTTCTTTCTTTCTTTCTTTCTTTTTCTTTCTTTTCTTTCTTTTCTTTCTTTCTTTCCTTTCTTTCCTTTCTTTCCTTTCTTTTTTTCTTTCTTTTCTCCTTTCCTTCCTTCCTTCCTTCCTTCCTTCCTTCCTTCCTTCCTTCCTTCCTTCCTCTTTTTCTTTTCCTTTCCTTTTTCTTCTATACTTATATTTTTGTTTTCTAGGTTGGAGATTTCAGAGCATGATTTTCTTACCTGATTTTCTTACCATGACATCCATACAAATTAAATATGTCACCAGTTCATCAGTGGCTGAAAGACCCAAATGGCCCTCATTAATTTTGTGAGATTTCAGTAAGCTTATCAGAGGGAAGGACTATCCAAATTTTGAAAATACTTGGATATGCTGTTAAATGTCCTGTTTCAATATTTAAAGGCAACTTAGTAACTATACAATGGTGAATTCCAGATTTTCCCATCTCCTGGACCAAGGAAATAACAATAAAAACAGCAATAAGATTATAGAGTGACCATCCTTGTATTCCCAATAAGAACTTTAAAAATAAACCCCTACCTCTGCTTTCACCATAATTCTTCAAAGAAAGAACATTTTAACAATGTAACAAAAAACTATGATAGAATAAGAGTGAAGAATATTTCTTTTTAAGAAAAGATAGTTGATACATTTCACGATCATTTTTGCCCTCAAATCAGTGAAACTGTTGTTGTAAACCTAAGTTTGGGTACTAGCAAATGATAATAAGCAAAATATAAATGGGTCATTCATTATTAATCATAAAACAAGGGACGCCTGGGTGGCTCAGAGGGTTAAGCCTCTGCCTTCGGCTCAGGTCATGATCTCAGGGTTCTTTGGATTGAGCCCCGCATCGGGCTCTCTGCTTGGCCGGGAGCCTGTTTCCCTCTCTCTCTCTGCCTGCCTCTCTGCCTACTTGTGATCTCTCTCTGTCAAATAAATACATAAATAATCTTTAAAAAATCATAAAATAAGCATTTTCTTCTTAGCAGTAAGTGGCTTCAAATTAGATATACTTTAACTTAATTTTGATTATTAAGAAAAGATAAACAGGGGTGCCTGGGTGGCTCAGTTGGTTAAGTGTCTGCCTTTGGCTCAGGTTATGATCCCAGAGTCCTGGGATCAAGCCCATCGTTGGGCTCCCCGCTCAACAGGGAGTCTGTTTCTGCCCCTGCTTGTGCTCGCTCTCCCTCTCTCTTTCTCTTCCTCACATGCAAACCTGTGCACACAGTCTCTCTCTGTCAAATAAATAAATAAAATCTTTAAAAGACACAAGACTATAGCATAGTTATTTCATTTGGGATACAATTTGTACAACAAGGGCTAGTGATTTCTCTATTTCAGTACCAGTTAGGCTGAAATCTTTTATCCTGAGAAATTAGAAAATAGAAATAGAAAACTCTAGAAATAGAAAATTACTCAATAGAGACTTTTTATTCTGACAACTCTAAAATCTGTCAGATATATCCAGTGAAACATAAATCTCATCATATGTAGATACTGTGCAAAATAAGTAGATTACAGGAGAAAAGACAATCAACTTCTTTCTATAAGAAAAGACATACACTGTCGAATACAGTGTTACTGGAGATTATATATATCTATATAGCATATATAGATAAATATTATATGTATAGATAATAGATAAATACAAATACAGTTATAGATATAGATAGATAATACACACATATAATAGAAAATTAATATATTGAACAATATCCTGTGTGTCAGATGCTATGCTTTGCAAATCCACATATTATCTTTAAGAAAAGAGGTAAATGTCCTCATTAATTTAATCACGAATATGGGCTTTATTAGCTTTGTACCTTAAAAAGCTGTTTCACAATCTCAAGCTCCAAGACCCCAAGAAATCATTTTAAAACTATATCTTCTAGTTCAGAAAAGAGGATCAAGCAAAACAGCATGATAGCTTACTTAGCTTCTTTTTTCCTTTTTGCTAATGAGGGCTATAAGGAAATTTTGCAAGGCAAATATCCTGCAAATGGTGTTTGGAAAAAGACTATTTTAATGTAAGGCAAAAAGTACACATCACTGTCGCTAAGTTAGCATTGCATGAATATGTATTTATCCATGAGGACTATTAGAGGCTTCCTATTGAAATATTTATCCCTAAATGCTTTGTTTCTTTAAAAAAAAAAAAGTCTTAAGGGTCTATTGTTTCCATGGTCAAAACACTTTATGTATGTCCTTGCATTCTGCTGCATCTAGACTTTTCAGATACATTCAGAATACATGTTACAGTAACTACCTCAGCTCCCAAGGAATTCTGTTCTTCCACCAAACCACCTGGCCAAGTGCTGTTATAAAATCTTCTCTAGTTACTTTTAACAACAATTATTATCATTTAATGTAGAGTGGGTGCTTAGAGCTCTAAGAAATATTTTACTTAGTCTTTTAATTATCTGCCTTTTATAGATGAGAAACCAAGGATTAGAGATTAACATGATCGAACCCAAGGTTATATTACTTGT
Organism: Procyon lotor; assembly: GCA_028646535.1. Classification (NCBI taxonomy): domain Eukaryota; kingdom Metazoa; phylum Chordata; class Mammalia; order Carnivora; family Procyonidae; genus Procyon; species Procyon lotor. The sequence continues at coordinate 7,227,721 of CM053605.1, read as the reverse complement.
AGATAACTGATCTGAGATTTCACCTGCTTGTCTCAGCACTCTACATGTTCTTCTCACTATGATCCCTCTCATTCCATGCAATCCTTTGCTTCTATGACCAGGACATCCAAATGAGTTCTAATGCAGGCACAGCCCAACGCTTTGGCCTTTGAGAAACCCAGATTGAGGTTTCCGCTCTGCCACTTACTCCTGGATGGAGTTGGAGGGGTTCCTGGATGGCCGTCAGCTGAGTGTCTGACTCTGCTTTCAGCTCAGATCATGATCACAGGATTGTGACATTGAGCCTTGAGTAAGGCTCCGCTCTGGGCACGGAGCCTGCTTAAGATTCTCTCGGGCCACTTTCGCATCTTGCAAGATGGTGGGCGAAAAAGCGGAGAAGCCGGACACTAAGGAGAAGGAACCTGAAGTCAAGAAGGGTGATGCCGGTGGCAAGGCTAAGAAGGGTAACGCAAAGGCTAAAACGCCAAAGAAGGGGAAGCCCCACTGCAGCCGCAACCCTGTCCTAGTCAGAGGAATTGGCAGATACTCCCGATCGGCTATGTACTCCAGAAAGGCCATGTACAAGAGGAATTATTCGGCAGCTAAGTCCAGGGTTGAAAAGAAAAAGAAGGAGAAGGTTCTTGCTACTGTCACAAAACCAGTTGGTGGTGACAAGAACGGTGGTACCCAAGTGGTTAAACTTCGCAAAATGCCTAGGTATTATCCTACTGAAGATGTGCCTCGAAAGCTGTTGAGCCATGGCCAAAAACCTTTCTGTCAGCACGTGAGAAAACTGAGAGCTAGCATCACCCCTGGGACCATTTTGATCATCCTCACTGGGCGCCACAGAGGAAAGAGGGTAATTTTCCTGAAGCAACTGAGCAGTGGCTTGCTACTTGTGACTGGACCTCTGTCCCTCAATCGAGTTCCTCTGCGTAGAACACACCAGAAATTCGTCATTGCCACTTCTACCAAA
>CM053605.1:7173985-7226266 GCA_028646535.1 Procyon lotor | reverse complement strand
GGGCTCTCTGCTCAGTGGGGAGCCTGCCTCCCTCTCTCTCTGCCTGCCTCTCTGCCTGCTTGTGATCTCTCTCTCTCTCTGTGTCCAATAAATAAATAAATAAAATATTTTTTAAAAATTTATGTATAATGTCACAATAAATAATTTAAAAATATATCTCACAAAACTTTAGCATTCTATTTTATTATATGTTTATTCTGAAGCAGTTGGCTTTACTTTAACGTTAATAATCTAATAGTCATTGGGCACCTGGGTGGCTCAGTTGGTTAAGTGGCTGCCCTCAGCTCAGGTCATGATCCCAGGGTTCTGGGATGGAGCCCTGCATGGGGCTCCCTGCTCAGGGGGAAACCTGCTTCTCCCTCTCCCTTTACTGCTTGTGCTTTCTCTCTCCCTGTCAAACAAATAAAATCTTAAAAAAAAAGAAATTATAAAAAAGATCAGTATCATGGTTAAAAACAGCACAGATATTCAGGTAATAAACTCCTACATGGTTGCTATAAGTGAATTTTGAATTTGTTTCTGGGATTTCTGGCAGCTGAAGTGAAGTGGAGACATGGGCAGTTCTATAGATATTATATTTCTTGAGGAAAAGTAAAGAAAGTATTTAGATGTGGGTGACAAACAAATTCTGCTGCACCAGAAAATGCCAAGAGCTTCTGTTTTGGAGCTTATTGTTAGGATTATTTTAAACAAATCCCATGCAATGGGAAGTATAGGAATCAGGAGTTCAAGGTTTTATTATTGGCCCCGTCTCTAAATATTTGTATGATTTGAGTAATTCACTTAACTTTTTGTGACTTCAATTTCTTTAACTGTAAAGGAAGGGCATTGACCAAGATGACCTTTACTGAAGGTCTTTGTAGCTCTAATATCCCGTGTTTGATGGGTTCCTACCTCTCAAGCACAGAAAGAAAACACTTGATCTTTCAAAAAACATATTTTGTAGGTAAATTTCTTACTAGGGAGAAATTGTTTTAAGAAGTTGTTTTTAAACAACTGTTTAATGAAGTTAGGAGTCATCTGTCAATCTCAATCAAATAAGAGAACTGATCAGCTTGGTTAGCCTGAGAGAAGTCGCTTAGGAAATGAGGAGAAACTAGAGTTAACAGGTGCTAGAGTTAACAGTTAACAGGTGCTGGGTATTCCTAGTATGTCTCCTTCCATCTGCAATGCCACCTGCCCCCGGTGTGCCATGCAAGGAGGACAGGAACTCGGTCTTACTCCATCTCAGAATCTTGAAGGTGTCAGAAGTGAGTGTCTGAACAGTAATTGTTGCTTCATATCTGACTCTCTAATCTTCCTCTTCTGTTGACATGTTACCAGAATCATTAGAAGCAACTAATGTGGGTTTTGAGGTCTAATGTTATTGCCTATCTTGAAGACGGTGTGGAGTCAAAACAACCTTTGAAAATTCCTTAAGTTTATAAATTATGGCAATATAAATTTTTTGCAATGTTTGCAAAAGAGTCTTATAACATTATTTGTGTGTATGTGCTATATAGAAATATATAATATGTAATAAAAATACAAATAAATATAAACTTATCATGATTTTAATAATGAGAGAGAGCCAGAGAATGAAAGAATAAGAAAAGAAAAATGTATGTGTAGCATTGAATTTGCATGGGTTAAATGTGTTTACGGTATGCTATTATATCACTAAATAGCACCACAGCTCTGTGGGACTGTGAAATGGGCGAGGTGTGAACTGACGTCAAGATGAGTGTGATTCCCCATTCATACTCCAAGTCCTCAGAAGGAGAGACCTACAGGCCACCGTATTCATTGTTATTATCTGGAGTTGGTGCATAGGGCCTGCTTTGACTGCTTCAACAACTAGTCAAGGTGAGCTCCATCTCTCCCTTTCTCCAATCCTCATATCACTGCATGTTAGTGATGAAGCTCTTTGGAAGTTCAAAGCAAAAAGAGAATTCTGTGAGATCAGCCACAATGCACTAGGTTCTACAGCAGTTACAAACAACTCCAAAATTCCAGAGAATTAAAATCACAAAGGTCTATGTCCTGCTCATGTAATGTATCCATCACGGATTGGCTAAGAGCTCTGCTTCAAGCTGTGGTCATTCTAAATCTCAGGCTGGTGGAGCAACCACTATGTGAAATCTGTCATTTACCCTGCCACTATGTGAAATCTGTCATTTACCCTGGCAGAAAGCAGGAGAAATGAAGCAGATCATTGATGCCCTCTTTAACACTTCCACTTGGAAAAGACACATGTCCCTTCTACACACTTTGATCGGCCAAAGCAAGTCATATGGCCAGAGCTTGTATGAAAGAGATGAGCAACTGGAAATCTACCCTATGCTTAGGAACACAACTAAAAATATTTGCTGAAAAGCATTAATGGCCATTGCAACAAAAAGATGTGCCAAAGAATGAATTCTGTAAGGTCTCCAGTTCTACTCTGAACTGCTCTTATGTTCCTTTTTTTTTTTTTACGATTTTTTTATTTATCTGAGAGACAGAGCACAAGCAGGGGGAGGGGCAGAAGGAGAGGGAGAGAGAGAATCCCAAACAGACTCCCTGCTAAGCATGGAACCTGACATGGGGCTCTATATCATACCCTGAGATCATAACTTGAGCCAAAACCAAGAGACTGAAGCTTAAGCAACTGAGTGACCCAGGTGCCCCCAGTCTTATGTTCTTAAATAAACTTCAGGAACTGGGTCATTATGTCAGTTCAGCTACAATGAATGACACATATAGCAGTGGAGAAACAAATCATCTTGTCACTTTTCCCCTTTTATTTCCCCTTAAGAAAAAGGAAAGAGAGAAAAAGAGAGCAGGAGAGAGACAAAGGGTACTCCTAGTAGAATCTCAAGTGCCATTTCATAGCCAGCATGATGAATTTTTTAAATTAATGCCTGTGGTGGCCCCCAAGGATGTCCATTTTGAAATCCCCAGAACCTATGCATATGCTGTTATATGGCAAAGCAAAATCAAGTTTCAAGATGGAGTTAAGGTTATTAATCAGCTGACCTTGACGTAGGGAGATTATGCTGGGTAATCTGGAAGGATCCAGTGTAATCACCAGAATTTTTAAAGGTGCAAAAGGGAGGCAGAAGAAGAGGTCAGAAGAATGTGATGTAAGAACTCAAGTCACCCTTACTGGTTTTGGAGATGGAGGAAAGGCATCATCAAGCAAATGCTATAAGCACCCTGTGAAAGTTGGAAAAGGCAAGAAAACAATTCCTCCATAAAGTCCCCAGAAAAGAATGCAGATCTGCCAACACCTTGATTTTATTCCAGTGAGACCCATAGCAGACTTCCAATGTAGAGAATTGTAAGATAATAAATTTGTGTTAATCTAAGCCACTGATTTTGCAAACATTTGTTAAAGCAAAATAGAAAAACTAATGTAACACCTTTATTTTTTTTAAAAGCTCCCTGGTACTTCTAAAACCATGCAATGTGTATTTTAAATTAAAGGAATAAAAGGAAGCACACTGGTCCGTATATTATTTTTTTAGAGAGAGATTCTCTCGAATCATAGGTCCAATATATCATCTCTTCTCTTTCATACAGAGTGTGGCTTCATTTGCAGATAGAGTTTTCAGTGCCTGGATTCTTACACCTCTTTGGGAACAGATGCAAACTTTTTTTCATTCACGTGCTTGACTCTGTTGGCAGTCATGTCTGGGTTCCCACTGCTTTCCTGTTGTTGTGTCAAAATCTCTTACAGCATCCACCTGCCTCCAGTTGCTTTTGACTTAGAAACCGTAGTTTGAGAAAAATTGAATCAAAAGGACATTTAACAACAACAAAAAATTCATGTTGAAATTATATACTATGGTCATTGGGGCAAGAACCATTTCTTATTCACCATTATATATGCTTCAGTGACTTTCTTAGAATAGGAGTTCAAAGATATCTGAAATCAATGAAGCCATGTGGCATGAATAAGTGTCTCGGAGGCCTCCAGAGTAGGAATGTACATGTATTAGGAAACAGAAATGGACCGTGGTATAGTTTAGCAGCATTCAAACACTAGAATTTGAAAAGGAGTGTTCAAATTCTGACTCTGTCACTCACTAGTTGAGTCATCTTGGGCAAGTCATTTAGCTTTTCTAAGCCTAAATCTCTTCATCTTTAAAATGGGAATAAAAAAATTGCCCTGACTTCCAGTTTCCACTCCAGGAAACTCTGTTACCCTATACAAGATACCAGACTTTTAAGAAAAAGTTGTAAGTCATGTTAAAAGGCAAGGAGAAAAAAAAAGAAAAAAAAAAAAAAACACTTTCAAGGGACAAAGCAACCAACAGAACCAGACTTGACTCTGTCACCCATGTTCAAACTATCTGGCAAAGAATTCAAAATAATGATTATGGATAATAATGGCTCTGAGGGAAAAGGTACACTGCATACAAGCTGACATAGGCAACTTCCTTAGAGAGGTAGAACTATAAGAAAAATCAAATGGACATGTTAGAAATGCAAACCACTGCAATGGAATGAAGGAAAGAATCAATGAACTTGAAGTTGGCCAATACAAATTACTTAAATTGAAACAAAAGGAGAAAAAATAGAATAAAAAACTAATAACCAAACAAAACCAGTTGAGAACTGTATTCTGATATATGCACAATTAGAATTCTAGAAGGAAAAGAGAGAATGAGAACAGGGTGGGAAACATATTAAGAGATCATGGATTAATTTTTTTCAGAATTAATAATAGATCGTAAACCACAGATCCAAGAAGCTCAGAGAATATCATGCAGGATAAATACAACACACACACACACACACACACACACACCTTGGCATACTACATTTAAATTGTTCTAAACAAAAGATTAAAAAGAAAATTTTGAAGGGAGGCAGGGCAAAAAGACATGTAACATAGAAAGGAGCAAAAATAAAAATGAAAACAGTTGATTAGCACAAACCATAAAAGCCAAAAGACATTGGATTGATATCTTTAAAACTATGAAAAAAATATCTTGTCAATCCAGAAAGTTATAGTCAAAAAAATATGATTTAAAAAAGTAAAGGAAAAATGGGTTTTCTCAGGCAAACAAAAACTGGGAAAATTCATTGCCAGCAGACATTCCCTACAGGAAAGGTTAAAGGAAGTTTTTTGGACAGAAAGAATGTAATATTAGACAGAAGCTTGGCTCTACACAGATAAAGTGTCAGAAATGGAATACATGAGGGTAAAATAAAATTAATTTTTTTCTTAATTTGAATTGCTCTAAGAAATATCTGACTTTGTAAAGCAAACATAGTAGCAATAAATAGTGTTTATAGCATACACAAAAACAAAATATATGACAATAGCATGAAAGATAAGAGAAAAGAATTTGGATATATACCTGTAAGAAACTTATACTGGGTACAAAGTTTTTTTGTACAAAGTACAAATATTATAATTTGAAGGTAAATACTGAATAATAATAATAATGATATACACAAATTCTTTTTTTAAAGCTTTATTTATTTATTTTAGAGATAGAGAGGGAGAATGTGGGGAGGGGAATGATAGAGGGAGGGAGAGTCCAAGCAGAACACAGAGCCCAATGTGGGGCTCCATCCCATGGCCCTGAGATCATGACCCAAGTAGAAATCAAGAGTCAGACACTTAACCAACTAAGCCACCCAGACACCCCTACAAATTCTAAACCATAAGGTTATCACAAATTTTTAAAAAGAAATATAAACAATAAATTAATAAGGATAAAATAGAATCATTAAAAAATTCTCAACAGAAAGGAAGGCAGAAAAGAGGAAAAAAGGAACAATAACACAAATTGAAAATAGTCAGTTGGTGAATTTTAATCCAGACTTTCTAGAATCATAATAAATGTGAATGGTCCAAGCACAGCAACTAAAAGAAAGAGATTGTCAGATAAGATTTTTAAAAAATACAATAGCCTATCTATAAGAAACAACTTTCAACATGAAGACTTCAGTTAGGAAAAAAAGGATGGAAAAAGGTAAGCCAAGAGGAAGCCAGAGTAGCTACGCCAGTGTCAGCTAAAGTGTGCTTCATGTCTAAGTTATGTGGGCTATTCACCAGCATTGATTTTAAAAATCCATCTTGAAACAGTTGAATTTAGAGGAGTTTATTAAGTATGACAAGCAGCAAGAGCTAAAAGTTCACTGCTCCTTGTACTTCACACACACTATCTCAAGTCTTCCAATGTTTGCCCCAGGAGGGGTAAACTGCTAAGTAGCAAAACCAAGATATCAATCACTGTGCTGTGTTTTTTACAAAAAATAAGGCTCTATTGTACCTTCTGTGAGCATTATGCTGCTCTCTCCGTGTGGACACAATTAAAAACAAGCCAACCCATTCTCTAAGCTGAGCTCTCTTTTGGATGGGTGGAGAGTTGCTTCAGTTCTTGTGAATGCCTTAACTTCATGTGTCTCTTTCAGAAGAATGAGATGTTCATCCGTATTGTGCCCAACTGAAAGTCACTGTTGCAATAAAGTCTGCAGCAGTGCAGGTGAGAAGTAAAAGGGACCTAAAAGAGCAGGATATGTGTCATGACATCGAAGAGACGACAAAAGAGTCAAGCCAACATGCTAAGACACTCACAGTCATCACTTTCAGAACAGAACTAAACCCCAGGTCTCCTGCCATCAAATACATCACAATTTCTTCCTTCTCACTTTACAGGTCTCTATAGCTGTGGACCCTCATGCGCAGAATAAAACCCCATTCAGATAATAGTATGAGACAAAGGCAACCCCTTGTGAATGAGACAAGCTCTAACAGTTCATTTAAAAATCGATTATTTGGTATCAGATACATATTTTACTAAAGAAATCACATGGATAGAGATCAGAATGCCTTCAGAGTTTCTGTCTCTTCTCCAGATGCCTGTTATCCTGAGACAATGTGGATCTCAGAGTCCTTGGCGCCAGGATTAATTTCCAGTTTCTTTCTTTGTAGTAGGAAACAGCACATCTTGGGCTATGTTTTCTTGTGAATTATGAGTTGGAGAATGTGGTCAAGTCAGTGTTGCTTTTGAAGAGAGCATGACTTTGTGGTTTACACTTAAGACAGTATCTGTTATTAGTCCCTTCTCCTTTGTTAAGAATGATAGATTAATCTTTTCTGAGAGTTTCAGATAAACAGCATGAAAAAATGTAATGTACTCTCAAATTTTTCCTCTCATATGAATTTAAAAATAGATAACCTTTCAATAAAAACCTGTTGACGAAAGACCACAGTCTAGGGGCACGTGGGTGGCTCAGTGGGTTAAAACCTCTGACTTCTGCTCAGGTCATGATCTCAGGGTCCTGGGATTGAGCCCCACATCGGGCTCTCTGTTCAGCAAGGAGCCTGCTTCCCCCTCTCTCTCTGCCTGTCTCTCTGCCTACTTGTAATCTCTCCCTTTCTGTCAAATAAATAAATAAAATTAAAAAAAAAAAAAGAAGACCATAGTCTAGTTTACAGTATTAGGTTGTTTGCTCCATTAAAAGAAAGGAAATCCAGTTTGTTTTTTCTTTTCCTTAGAACTAGCATTCATAGAGGAAAAACCTTGAGATTTTGGTGAAATGTTGCTAGGTTTGGTTAAAATAAATTCACAGGAAATCGATATCAAAATACCTTAGTTTTTCAAAAGCTCATCTTTGATAGTTTTCTCAAAAGTGTCATATAAAAACTAAATTACTAAAATAGAATCCAGTAAGCAAAACAAAAAAATAATAAAATAATACAGTATAAAAATGCAAGTGATTTAGGAAATGAGACGGCCCCTTTCTTAAACTGCAAATTAAACCTTAGATATGGTCAATGTGACAAATTATATCTGTTTACAAAAGTGACATTTTCAGTATTTGTTTATTTTAAAAGATGATCTTGCTTTTAGGCTGCCCCCGTGTGTTCTAAAGATACAGTGTTTGTCCAAACTGTTTGCATCAAAATCTCTTTTAAAAGGAAGTGTGGATTTTCAGTCAATACAAGAAAGAAAACCTCACCTGAAGCCAGAAGAACTCTGTGGATGACCCAGCTGTGCTACTATCGTGTGACTTTCTAAATCTAATTATTTTCCTCATTTAATTTCCTTTTGCTTCAAAATTTTCAGCTAAGAAGTGGAGATCATTTTATCCATCATATTAACTCACAGGGATATGATGATCAAACAATTTAATACATAGGCTAATACTTCATAAAAAATAAACCTTATTTTACACACACTAGTTCCCAATGTAAGTGAGACTTTCCTTCTGGCAGGGTAGCTAGTGTATGCAGCGCCATGAACCACAACAGAGCATGCCGGACGAGAGTCTTTGGATATTCTTTTATTTTCATAATATCTACTTGTACAACCCTAGCAAATCAACAATTTGTAAAACAGATAACTAAAGAATCTAAAAAATTTTTCCCCTTTCTGTTTTTTTTTCCTTGAACTAGAGTACTAGTCGGGACTAGTCGGGACACACTTGACTTCTGGATCTATAATACAATGGGAACATTTCGTCTTTCCATAGCTCAGCCCCATGACTGGAGACAGCTTCCAGCTTTGATAACCAGTGATTGAAAGAACTCTGTAATGTGATCAACATAGCTTATTGTACATTCAAGAATGAAGATATTAACTAGTTGGAGCTTTCACAGAAGTACTGCAATAAAACAACTAGAAGCATAAACAATTCTTTTTTTAAAAAAAAACATGCTTCAAGAAACTGAACTGTATGAATCAAAAACAATTTTGAGATCAATCATCGCAGAACACTGCTTGAGTAAAATTTCATTTATATTTTTGATTCACTGAAAATGTTAAGAAACTGTAAAAGCCACCACACGAAAAATTCTATAACTCAATGTTTATTGATACATATACATTTAACTCAATGTATTACTAAATCATTGTTTTTCCTACCCAGTGTTAAACAGAACGTCTTCAACTGCTTTATAATTCTTAAGAGAAACTGATTTATAATCACCACTTAACTATATTAGATACTGAAAACATTTACCTTTAGCACGCAGATATTGATGGACAACAACTGGATTTTTCCTGATCATTGCCAGTTTCTTGAAAAAACCTCTAGAGGGTTTCCAGTCATCAATTCCTTTGATTCAAAGTTCATGGACAAGCGATATGACTAAAATAATATTTCCACACACTGTTAATTCTTGTTTACTTTTTTGCACATCAATGCCTATGGTTTCCAATTAAATATCATGTTTCTTGTATTCAATGTAATAGAGGACCAAATTAGCTATTTTATTAGCATTAACTGAATATGTTTTATATGAGTAAGATGTTAATAAAATAGCTGAATTACTACACTGATTTGTGGAAATATGACGTGTCCTGGTGAACACACAATACTATTTAAATTTAAATTCAAAATTTAATTTGTGGCAGCTGCTATTAAACCTCCATTAATACTTTTATAGGATACTACAAGGCACAGCAATATCATCTCAGCTGGTCGACTCTATAAAAGCATTTCTACAGTACTGCAATAGAAATAATTTTAAGGAATTATTGGCATAATGAATTTTAATATTTTAGGAAATGTCCCAGCTTTTGAACAGTAGTATAGTCCTGATTCAGGCACTGCACTATTGATCTGCAAATCTGCGTGTAAAGGCAAGGATGTCTTATCAAAAGGGTCTCTATGGCGGGGCTGGAATCACAGTTTTTACCATTTCAATTCTAAAGATCTCAGACAGTAGAATAGGGGGGTTAGAAAGTGGAGCCCCCAGTGGGCTTTCTTTCGAAATGCCCCACACTCTTACCTAAAAAATCAGTGGCCATGTTTTTTTAAGTTTTAAAACAAAATAAAACACACAAACACACCCCAAAACAAAACAAAAAACTTCCTGTGGTCTTTATTGTCCTTTTCAGGCATTAAGGCAGAGTGGAAAGACTTCGTGGTAGTCTGACCACGTGTGGCCCCAGGGTTAGAAATTGTGCACTGGAGAGCAGCTTCAGGCCAGGGATAGAAACCACCGCGGGCCTTTTCAGGGCCCTTCGCCACCCCCACAGAGGAGGAATGTTTAAAGAGGAAATTGCCTGTGGTGCTGGGAAAGCTCTATTTCATTACAGAATATAAATACTTCAAGTCTCTAGATGGCAGCCTTCAACACGCTTGAAAAGCAGTTTCGTCCTCCTCTGCCACCCCCACTCCACTCTCACCCCCATCTTGGCTACTTGGCAGTATAGTATCAGCTACATGTGTGCCCTAGCCTGTGGATGTTGGGTTTTGCTGCTCTCCAAGAAAGCGAGCTGAAAAATGTTTATTCCTGTGCCTGATGATCTCGGCGGGAAGCTGCCTAGATGTGTGCTTGAGGAAAGGGGGAAGGAAGGGATGACAGCAGGAGCAACAGGAAGCCCCTCGCCCAGCAGGGGTGGGGCTGTGCGGGCAGCAGTGAGGACCCCCCCCCCCAAACCCCGCGGTCTGCAGCATTCCCCGCTCTCTGGGTGGACGCTTTGCCACCTGCACAAAGAGCGCAAAAGCACCTGCCCAGCTGAGGGAACACAACGGGAGCTACAACCTCAATTTACCCCTAAGCGTTTTAGGGGGGTTGAAATATAAAAATCTCAGTTTCTCAAATTCACAAAGGACTGAGTGTGAAGGAGCCCGGAACAGGGGCAAAGGGAGGAGAGGGAGACGCAAACCAGGGAAACACACTGCTCCCACCTGGCTGAGTTGAAGGTGGCGTCCCTGACTTAACCCGTGTGGGGACCCCAGGCTGGGACGGAGGCAGGGGACGCGGCCAGCGCAGACTGGTCTAGGGTGTGGGGGCGCTTGAGGCGGGTGGGACTGGAGCAGCCCAGGTCCGGCTGTCCCGGGTCTCTGCCGGGCGCAGCCTAGGTGTCGTCGGGGATTAAGGACAATTCCATCCCCGGCCTCCCTCCCCCACCCCCCAGCTCTTCTCCCCAACCACTTGCCACCCTGGCAACGGCGGATACTCGCTCAGATCCCAAAGGATGGGGATGGGGGTACTTTGCCCTAGTCTTGCTCCCTCCTATTCTCATCCCTACCTTGAAGCCGGTCTCCCCACAAGGCGCAAAACCCATGCAGGCTGCGTCCACGGAAAGTCCGGTTCCTGGCGTCCGCCGCGGAGAGCAGACCCGGGCCCGGGCCCCAGCTGCACCCCAACCCCGAGCCGCCCTGGCGCGCAGGCCGCACCCAGCTCCGCACCCTGCGGGGCAGTGGACTGGGGTCACCATGCCCCGGGCGCCCCTCGCGCAGCCGGAGCCAGACCCTACCAAACGCAGACCCTAGCGCCCCTGGGGCAAGTTCGGGAGCCCCCCCAAGGCGCACGGCTGAGTTTGAGGGCCACTGGGTGGGGCAAAGGGGAGAGCAGGTCTTACCTGGGTACGGAGAGCAGGGAGTTGCCATCCATTGTCGATGGGCGCGCAGAGAAGAGAGGCGGAAAGCGCGGGCGAAGGACGGAAGTCTGGGGCGCGAGGAGCTGGTTCCCCGAGCGCACGGACGGGCGCGCGCGGGGACAGAGGCGCGCAGGCTGGGACCGCTGTCGAGACACGCTCCGCCCCGGCCGGGAAGCGCTGCGCCGGCGACCGTTGGAAGGTCCCGTCCCGGTCGCCCCTCAGATCTGGCTAGAGCGCTGGGTCAAAGCTGCAGCCCTGGTCCTGTCCTGCCCTTCTCCGCGGAAGCCCAAGGCAAGGTTGCTGCAGGCTCCCTCTGAGCTTTCCCTGCCTCTCCTGGAGCCCAGCAGAGGTGACTCCGACAGAATGTCACTCTCCCCGCCCCGCCGTCGCGTCTCCTCCCCTCTACCTTTAGGGTATAACAGGTCTCGACCCTGAAGTTATTCACCCACTTTCCCACATCCGCACTCTGCTGACAATGCCCTTTGTTCCCACTGGTCGCGCACCAGTCCTTTGGCTGCTTCTCTAGAGTTGAGGTTATTTTTGTTATCTTCTGCAATGTAATGGCTGATAACTCAGAGCAATGCAAGGCTCTCCTTGATCCCTCAACTATTTTCCTTTTACGTAGACTCTCTTTCCTGTTTTTAGTTCTCACAATTCATCTAACTCATTTTGCTTAATTGTGACTCACTTATGCCTTGCCTGATAGAAGCTTGTGTGCAAAGAGAGATCTCAATAGCCATGACAGTGCCCATCCATCAGAGACCAGCACCCAGGCCTTGGGAGGAAGGATTGTCACAAAAATTCCTAAGTGCCTGCTTCAGTATCTCCTTGAGCAAAAATGACATATGTTTTAAGAAGAAAGACATTGGTAGTAGCAAATGACTGGTAAGAAGGTACTATTGACTCTGATCTTTTTTCATTACATAAAACATATATGTTATATATTTATAAAAAAGAAAACCATAGAACTCCCACAAATGGGAAGGTGGAGTATGTGTATTTTGCCCTATTGCTCCTGGTAAGGGCAACTAAAAACTGTCCTTTGGAGAGGACAAAACAAATATGAGAAGACAAGAAGGTGCACAGAAGAAGGCAGACAAGCTAGGGACCTTGGGACACAAGGATTGACATTGCAGTGACTTCCTGGGTTTTCTTTTTGCCTCACACATCCCAGCCTTGGGTCTGAAGAAGATGGTAAACTGGAAATGTCGGTGGATGCAGACAGGAAAAACCTCCTCTTTCTAGCCAAAGGACCAGAAAAGAGGCAATCTAACAAGACAGAAAATTTATAGACAGTAACGGTTATGCTCTGTCAGAACACCAAAGAAAAATTCCTGTGGTCCCATCTTACCTACACCATCAAGACAAGTGGGAAACCCAGATTCTACTATGTCTAGGCTCTAAGGAAGCATCCCAACCCCCTAGCCCACCTGGTGTCCTAGAAGACTAAGTAGGGAGCCAGCCATTTGTAGCCATCCCTCCCACCTTGGTGTCAAGGGAGCCTGTATTTTCCTGTAGCACAGCAGTAAAGAGGCCCCTTCTCATGCTGCACTAGGAGAGTGTAAGAGGAGGCAGAGTGGAGAGTCAGAAGTTTCACCAGGGCCCAGAACAAATACTGAGGAAAACTGTCAACAAAATATCTATTATCCAGTAAAAATATTCTTCATAAATTAAAATGAAATCAGAGCATTCTCAGATGAATGAAAACCAAGATAATTTGTCACCAGTAGACCTACCTTGAAAGAAAGGCTGAAGAAGGTTCTCTAAATGCCAAGGACATTATAAGGAAGGAATCTTAGAACATCAGGAAGAAAGAACACAGTAAGCAATAGTATGGTAAATACAAAAGGATTTCTTTCTCTTCTTGAATTTTCCAAATTATATTTGACAATTAAAGCAAAAATTATAGACATTGTCAGATGTACCTCTTTAAGAAAAAAAAAAGATGTATTTATTTTAGAGGGAGATAGTAAGAGGGCGTGCAAGTGGGGGGAAGGGGGAGAGAGAGAGAGAAAGAGAGAGAGAGAGAGGATCTCCAGTAGACCCTCCACTTGAGCATGGAGCCTGACATGAAGCCTGAGATCATGACCTAAGCCAAAATCAAGAGTCAGATGCTTAACCCACTGAGTCACCCAGGCACCCTTATCAGATGTGCTTCTAAATGTAGAGAAACCATTTAAGATAATTATAAAGGGAAGAAGATAAACGACATATGAGATCTTAGATTTCTACATTTTACTCAAACTGGTAAATCGACACCGGGAGACTATACAAAGTTATGCATATATAATGCAATACATAGAGAAATCATTAAGAAAAGCTATATAAATAGATATGCTCAAAACATTATGGGTGAATAAAATTAAAATAATAAGAATGTTAAGTAACCACAGTGAGGTAGGCAAAAGAAAACAGAAGAAAAAAGAGAAAACAAACAAAAAAACCCATAAAATGTCAATTTTAAGCCCTAGTATATTGATCATTACATTAAGTATAAATGGTCTAAAAAAATTAAAAGACTAAAGTTGGCAGAGTAGATAAAACCCACCCAATTATATGCTGTCAATAAGGAATTGAAATATAACTACATAAGAAGGTTGAGAGTAAAAATGTAGAAAAAGATATACCATGCAAATATTATTTAAAAGAAAGCATTAGTGACCATGTTAACACTGGATACAGTAGACATCAGAGCAAAGAAAATTGCCAGAGAAGGAGAGGGAGATTATATAGTGATAAAAAGGTTAATCCACAAGAAGGCATAGCAACCCTAAATATGTACATGCCAAACAACAGAGCTACAAAACGTGTGAAGCAACAAACTAATAGAACAGAACGGAGAAGTAGGCAAATCCACAATTATAGTTACAGTTAAGAAAGTTAAGAAAGAGTCAACCACTCTTTCTTAACAATTAATAAACTAGACAGAAAATCATCAAGGATATAGAAGGACTTAATGACATCATAAACCAATAGGATCTAATGGAACTTATAGAACATTGCCCCTAAAAATATTAGAATACACATTTTTTAGGAATCTATGAAACAGATGCCAAAATAGACCATAACCTGGAACACAAAGCAAACCTCAACAAATTTAAAAGAATTGAAATTGTATCCAATGTGTTCCTCAATGCAATAGAATAGAAGACAAATCAAGAACAGAAAAATAAAAGAAAGATATTCCAAACCTAAAAACTAAATAACACATAAAATCCACGAGTCAAAGAAGAAGTCTCCAAAAAAATTTTAAACACAATGAATTCGGTGAAGATGAAAATACAATATTATCACAATATGTGGGACATAATTAGCCAGGTGTGAAAATTTATCACACTAAATGTACATACTAGAAAAATGAAAAGTTCCCAGATCAATAATCTAAGGTCCCACCTCAAGCACTTAGCAAAAAGAGAGCAGAATAACCCTTGATAAAAAAAAAGGCAAAAGTGGAAATAATAAAGATAGAAGCAGAAATCAATGAAATTGAAAGAGAAAAACAAAAATTGAGTGAAATAGAGATGCCTCTTTAAAAAGTTCAGTGGAAGTGGACAACTTTTTTTTTAAATTTTATTTATTTATGACAGAGAGAGAGCGAGAGGGAACACAAGCACAAGGGAGCTGGAGGGGGAGAAGTAGGCTCCCCAATGAGCAGGGAGTCCGATATGGGGCTCAATCCCAGGACACTGGTGTAACCATCCCTCAAAACAATGTATTACTTAAAATATAACCTACGAGAAATTGTACTAGTCTGGCAAGCATGCTTAGATATAGTCTTAAGAAAAAAAAACATATACTGGCAACAGGCCTCTGAGGGAGAGGACGAAATACATCCTTGAAGCTGAGCAGCTGGGGATGCCTGGATCGCTCAGGGCTGAACACCTCCTGCTTCACTTTGCCATTATCTCCCTTTCCCCGGAGACCACCTGTGCTAATTAGATGATCACTTTGAATGTTCTTGCCCAATTATAAACTTTATACTTCTTGACCAGATATGTTTTGCCTTTCTTCTTACTTATCTACAAGCCTCATGGTCAATGTATAATCTACTTCGGCTTCTTTGTTGTTGTCTACTTTCTAATAAATATGAGACTGAGGAGTTGTTCGGGGTGACAGTCTTCTCTGCTGTTGTCCCCTGCTCCCTTTCTCTTGCAGCTGACTTGTTTGTGCCTCATTTTTCTCCTGTGTGCTGTCAGGAGGTGGCACACTGGGACCATGACTTGAGCCAAAGGCAGATGCTTAACAACTGAGCCCCCCAGGTGCCCCAAAATTGGCCAACTTTTAACAAGATGAAGAAAAACCAAGAAGGTATAGATCACCGAATTAGTCATTATATAAGGGGTGTCACCACAGATCCTGCAGTCATCAAAAGATAAATTAGAAAATACTATGAACAACTCTGCTCACATAGATTTGACACCTCAGATGAAAAGGACCAATTCCTTGAAAGACACAAAGTATTTCTTATGTGTTGAATTGTGATCTCCAAAAAAAAAAAATGATGTGTTGAATTCCTAACCCCCAGTACTTCAGAATGTGAATACATTAGGAAACAGAACCATTACAGATTTAAGCAAGTTAAGATGAGGTCACTGGGGTGGGCCCTAATCCAATATGACAGATGTCCTTATAAAAATGGGGAATTTGGACACACACACACATGGAATGAAGATGATATGAAGAGACACAGGGAGAAAGCCATGTGATGAGGGAAGCAAAGATTGGAATTACACTTCCATAACCCAAGGACTGTATGGGGCTATCAGAAACTGGAAAAACCAAAAAAGGATCCTTCTCTGACAAGTTTTGGAGGGACTCTGCCAACACCTTAATTTTGGATGTCTAGCTTCCAGAACTGTAAGACAATAAATTTCTGTTCAAAGCCACTCAGTGGTATTTTGTTATGGAAGCCCTAGGAAACTAAGAAACTATCTAAACTGACTGAATATGAAACAAATCATTTGAAGAGCCCTATAAGGACATTTGCAATAAAAGAAAACCTTCTTAAAACGTTCTCCAGCCCCAGATGGTTTCGCTGGAGAATTCTGTGAATACTTAAAGAAAAATTAACACCAGTTCAGCGCAGTCTCTTCCAAAAAATAGAAAAGAAGTGAATATTTATCTATTTATTTATGTATTTACTTTAAGTAGGCTCCACACCCAGTATGGAGCCCAATGTAGAGCTTGAACTCCTGACCCTGAGATCAACACCTGAGCTGAGATCAAGAGTTGGAAGCTTCACCAACTGAACTACCCAGACACTCCTTCTAATTTATTTTTTGAGGTCCATATTCTTGATAGCAAAACTAGAGAGATGAAAAGAAAACTATGCACGAGCATTATTCATGAATATAGATGCAAAAATCCTTACCAAAATACTAGCTAACATAACTCAGCAATATATATAAAGAGAATTATAGACCCATGACCAAGTGGGGTTTATTTCAGGGATCCAAGGGTAGTTCACTATTTGAAAATCAATGTAAACTGCCATGTTAACAGATTAAAAAAAAAAAGACCAAATCAATGAAAGCAGAAAAAGTATCAAATAAAATTGAACAGCCATTTATGATAAGGAAAACTCTTGGAAAAATAGGAACTTTCTCGACTTGATTAAAAACATCTACCAAAACCCCACAGCTGGGGCGCCTGGGTGGCTCAGTCGTTAAGCGTCTGCCTTCGGCCCAGGTCAGATCCCAGAGTCCTGGGATTGAGCCCCACATCGGGGCTCCCTGCTCGGCAGGAAGCCTGCTTCTCCCGCTACCATTCCCTCTGCTTGTGTTCCCTCTCTCAATGTGTTTCTCTCTGTCAAATAAGTAAAATCTTTAAAAAAAAAAAAAAAAAACCCACAGCTAACTTTGTACTTGTATATATAGTGAAAGACTACATTATTTCTCCCTAGGGCTAGAAACAAGGCAAGGATGTCAACTCTATTCAACTATATGTGCTGGAACCTCTGGCCAGTGTAATAGGCAGAAAGAGGAAATAAAAAGCATAAACAATGGAAAGGAAGAAATAAAACTGCTCCTGCCTTCAGAATATGTAATTGGCTATGTAGAGCCTAGAGCTTAAAAATTGCTAGATTGCAAAATACAAGGTCAACATGCAGAAATCAATTGTGTTTCTATATACTGGTAATGAGAACATAAACATCGAAATTAAAAATACCACAATGCCATTTAAATTTACACAAGAAATGGAACATTTAGCTGTAAATCTAATAAAACATATACAGCTCTTATAGCTGAAAACTCAAAATACTGAAAAAAGAAATCAAAGAAACTATAAATAAATTAAGACACATACTGTGCTCTTGAATTAGAAGTTTTAACATAGTAAAAAATGTCAGTTCTGCCTAAATTTGTATTTAGGTTTAACACAGTTCTTGTAAAAATCTTAGCTAGTTTTTTGTTTTTGTTTTTTGGGGTTTTTTTTTTTTTTGTAGATAGACAAATATAGACAAGATTATTGTAAAATCTTACAAAGAAAGGCAAAGGAACTAGGATGGCTTAAGCTGTTGTTAGTAGAAATAATTCTACTTCAATTTAAGACTTAACATGCTGTTACCTTATTTAAGGTCGTGTGATATGGAGGAAGAATAGATAGATCAATAGAAAAGAATAGAGAGACCAGAAATAGACCCACACAAGTATGTGCAACTGATTTTTAACAAAGTTGCAAAAGAATTCAATAGAGGAAAGACAGCCTTTTCAACAAATAGTGCTGGAACAATTGGACATTTTCATGTTAAAAAAGAATGGACCTTGACCAAGT
This sequence comes from Procyon lotor, assembly GCA_028646535.1. Taxonomy (NCBI): domain Eukaryota; kingdom Metazoa; phylum Chordata; class Mammalia; order Carnivora; family Procyonidae; genus Procyon; species Procyon lotor. The sequence continues at coordinate 7,208,174 of CM053605.1, read as the reverse complement.
CTTAAACCATATACAAAAATTAACCTATAGTGAATCTCTGACTGAAATGTAAAATATAAAACAATAACACTTTGGGGGCGCCTGGGTGGCTCGGTGGGTTAAAGCCTCTGCCTTGGGCTTAGGTCGTGATCTCAGAGTCCTGGGATTGAGCCCCACATTGGGCTCTCTGCTCAGCAGGGAGCCTGCTTCCACCTGCTTCTCTGCCTATTTGTGACCTTGCTCTCTCTGTCAAATAAATAAATAAAATCTTAAAATATATATATATAATCTTTAAAAAAACAGTAACACTTTTAGTGCAAAACATAGGACTAAATATTTGGGATCTAGGGTTAGGCAGAAGTTCTTAGACTTGGCAAAAGCACATCTATAAAGAGAAAATTTGAAAAATCACATTGAATTTAAATTTTTTTGCTCTGAGAAAGACCCCAGTAAGATAATGCAGACACAGTACGTGCTGGGAGAAAATATTCGCAAGACAGATATCTAACAAAAGATTAATACCTAGAATATATTTTTAAAACCTCCCAAAAGTCAACTATAAGCAAACAGAAAAACAGAGGTGCCTGTGTAGCTCAGTTGGTCAGGCTTCTGCCTTCAGCTCAAGTCATGATCTGAGGGTCCTAGGGTTGAGCCCCACATCAGGCTCTGCACTCAGCAGAGTCTGCTTCTCCCTCTCCCTCTGCCCCCACTTGCTCTCTCCTCTCTCTTTCTCAAATGAATAAATAAAATCTTAAAAAACAAACAAAATCTTGCTAGAACTTGGACAAAAGACATAAACATTTCACTGAACAAGATTTGCTGATGACAAGCACATGAAAAAATGTTCAACCTTATTATCCATTAGAGAAATGCAAATTAAAACCACAACGGGGGTGCCTGGGTGGCTCAGTGGGTTAAAGCCTCTGCCTTCAGCTCAGGTCAAGATCTCAGGGTCCTGGGATCAAGCCCCATATCGGGCTCTCTGCTCAGCAAGGAGTCTGCTTCCCCCTCTCTCTCTGCCTGCCTCTCTGCCTACTTGTGATCTCTCTCCTCTCTGTCAAATAAATGAATAAAATCTTTAAAAAAAACAAAAACATAATGTCATTTCACTGTACACATATCAGAATGTCTAAAATAAAAAATACTGAAAAGACCAAGTGCTGGTGAGGATGCAGAGAAAATGAGTCATCATTTATCCATTGCTGATGGGAATGGAAAATGCAAAAATCACTCTGGAAGCAGTTTGGAAGTTTCTTAAAAAACTAAATATGCTAGGAGCCACATGACCCAGGAATTTCATCTCTGAATATCTATCTCAGAGGCAGGTGAAATTTTATGTTCACATAGCATCCTTGCTTGAATGTTTATAGCAGGCTTATTCACAATAACAAAAACTAGAAATAATACAAGTGTCCTTCAGTGGGTGAATGATTAAACTAACAGGTACATCCATAACATGGAATACTATTCATAAATTAAAAAAAGAACAAACTATTAATATAGGCAACAACCTAGATGACTCTCCAGAGAATTATGCTATGTAAAAAAAAACAGTTCCAATGTTACATTTTCATATGATTGTATTTATATAATATACTTGAAATAACAAAATTATAGAAAGAGCAGTTGCCAGGGAGGGGCTGGAGCAGGAAGGAAGTGGGTGTACATATAAAATGACAACATGAGAGATCCTTGTGGTTATGGAAATATTGTGTATCTTGCCTGTACATATGTCAGTATCTTTGTGATATTGCGTGCTAGATTTTGCAACATGTTATCACTGGGGTAAACTGGTGTTGGAAGAAGTCATGGAGAGCATCTTTCTGTTGGCTAACCTGCCAACTGGACCCAGGCAATCGGAAGCTCCCATCCCCTCAATATCCTTGGGATGTACATTATACTTTGTCTTCCTTGTGCTAGAAGGTGCCCCAGGGAACTAGCCTTGAGATTATGTGTTGCTGAGGCCATCTGGACAGATATATGCCATTAAGATCTCAATGTAAGGGCACCTGGGTGGCTCAGTAGGTTAAAGTCTCTGCCTTCGCTCAGGTCATGATCTCAGGGTCCTGGGATTGAGCCCCCCATCGGGCTCTCTGCTTAGCAGGGATCCTGCTTCTTCCTCTCTCTTTGCCTGCCTCTGCCTACTTGTGATCTCTCTCTGTCAAATAAATAAATAAAATCTAAAAAAAAAACCAAAAAAACAAAAAAATATATAAATTTTTAAGATTCTGGAGACTGGTTTGGAAATCTACTCACTTCGCGGCCATGCAAGACAAGCTTTGTGAGTAAGTTTCTTTGCTTATTAAACCTGCCATCTACCAATTTAGAATGGCCTGTTCTTTCCTCCGTCTCTCTATTCTCTCTGTATATGGGGACTGGTTTCAGATTTCACCCAAGAAGATCCAGAGAGTGTGAGGTTGTGAACAAAGAATCTGATAAAGAGTATATAGGCTAACTCTTCTGTCTTACAACTGTGTGTGAAATGACAATTACATAAAAATAAAAAAGTTTAGTTTGAAAGAGAGAAAGAAAATACTGTTTTAATATTATAATCTGGTATATTCCATGGAGTAATGAGTATAGAATCTATAGACATATTTAGAATGTTTTCTCTAGATTATACTTGTCTCCACTAAAGAAAGAAAATTATTTCCTTCCAAGTGTCCATAATCAATTGCGATTTAGGCATAAGTAGAGACAAAAACGGGGAGGAAAGGAGGAGGGGGGGAAGGAAAGAGAGACTGATGCAAAGCCATCTTAATCACCGTGGAACAGAGATGTGCTGTCATGACTTTGCCACTAAGAACATTCTGGAACATTTTTTAAAGGCTTTCGATACTTTACAGTAAGTCTTGAATAAAATAATTTGGGACTATTTTGTTGGAGCAAGTCTCTGAAAGATCACCTTCACTCTCTCTAGAACCATAGATCACAAGACTCATCAGAGAGGCAGAGTAGGGGCTCAAGTGGGCATTCGCCATCACCACATCTTACACTGATTTTTTTTTTTAAGATTTTATTTATTTATTGGACAGAGAGAGAGAGATGACAAGTAGGCAGAGAGGCAGGCAGAGAGAGGGGGGAAGCAGGCTCCCTACTGAGCAGAGAGCCCGATGCGGGGCTCGATCCCAGGACCCCAAGATCATGACCTGAGCCAAAGGCAGAGGCTTTAATCCACTGAGCCACCCAGGCGCCCCTTACATTGATTTTACTTGCATTTCACTCTACTCTATTTTTCTGATCTAGGGTTGTGATCAGTTTTTAGTGCAGAAATGACAAATTACTACACACTTAGCAGCCTAGAATAACAAAAAGATATTACCTTACAGTACTGGCACTTAGAAATTAGGTTTTGGTCTCATCAGGCTAAAATCAAAGTGTGTGCAGGCTTCTCTGTTCTGAAGGTTCTGGGGAGAATCTATTTCCTGGCCACCCAGCTCGTTGGTAGAATTCAGCTCCTTATTGTTATGGGGCCAAGTCTCCCTTTCTCTTCTGGTTGTAAACTCAAGGCTGTTCCCAATTCTAGAGGCTGCTGTATTTCATGGGTCGTGAAATCTTAAAGCCAGTACTGGTGGGTCACATCCTCCTTACTTGTCATGTCTCTGACATACTCTTCTGACCACTTTTAAGGACCCACATGATGAGACTGGCCCACCTGGATAACCCAGGATAATCTCCTCAACTCAGTCTTCAGGCTCATCACATCCGTCAGGTTGCTTTGCCCATGTAAGGTACCATAGTCACAGGCTTTCTGGGGTCTGGGGCACGAATGAATTGGAGGGGCTGTCCATCTGCCTACCATCAGTTGTTCTGGTCGGCTGAAGTGGGAAGCAGGGAAATGCACCTCAAATGCAGTGACATGCCGTTATCTTTGTTTTTTAAACACAATCTACTATTGCAAGGATCCCTGCGTTGTCTTTGGTCCCATATTTTCTATTACAGAGTTGTATGGTTGACTTCCTTTCACTCCTCTCCTCCGACTCTTCACACTCTCATCATTCGATAAATACCAAGGAGCAGGTCCTATGACCCAGGTACTATTGTAGGTGATATGCATGATCAAGCTAAAGCAGCACAGCAAGATTCCTGCTTGCTCCCGTGGAGTTTCTATTCTGCAGGAGGAAGCAGACAAATGAGGTATTTTAGATGGCAAGGCACAATATACATTACATACAACAAGGTAACCTTGGATTGAATGGCGGGGAAACATATTTCTTAAAAGGGAATATTTAAGTTTTTACCAGGCCAGAAAGAGCTAGATGTGCAGAGATCTAGGGGAAAGATCTCAGCTAACAGGCAGATGCAGCAGTTACTGAAATTGCTCCCGAAACTAGGAGCACACTTTCTGCATTGTGCTGGCTTTCCCTCTTCCCTCTTCCCTATGTAAGATTTGGCCAGCTAAAGCTTGCACTTTGCAATTCATTCTCAGGTTGGTACAAAGGCAAAACCAAATCTAAGAAGTGAGCATCATAATATTTCCCTCTCTCTCTCCTCCCCCTTTCTTGTGAGTTTCTTCATGTCCTCATAACTATCTGCACTGACTGTACCCATCACTGAAAACATTGAGGTTTTTCTTCCAAGATATGTGTCAGGCATGATATATATTTCCCCATTTAAAAATAAAGAAAAAATTAAAGTATCAAGGAAGAAATCACTGTTGCAGAGAAGTGGTAAGGTTTGTAATTTATACGCCACACATTAGCAGATAGTACTGGTTAAGAAACAAGGAAAATATCTGTGTGCATTCAAAGTCCTAAAAATTTCTTGATTACTCAAGAAAAAAGACTCAGAGTCTTTTTTAAAAAATATGTTATTTTTTATTTGACAAAGAGAGAGAGAGAGCACAAGAAGGAGGAGCAGCAGACAGAAGGAGAGGGAGAAATAGGCTCTCTGCCGAGCAGGGAGCCCAATGCAGGACTCAGTCCCAAAACCCTGGGATCATGGCCCAAGCTGAAGGCAGATGCTTTACTGACTGAGCCACCCAGGCACCCTGAGACTCAGAGTCTTAATTTACAAAACATAAGAGAACGTTCTTGTGTTTTGCAATTGCCATGATCACGGCACACAGCAAAACAACTAAGCTATGAAGTTTCAAAAAAAATTAGTGGAGGATGTTTCTAACTTTTTGTGTATCATGTTAACATAAACAGTTGGGAAATTTAGATTTTAAAAAAAGCAGATGGAGGATATGGCATCATTGAACTATCCAAAACATTAGTTTGACTAAAATTTTCCTTTTTAATTTCTGAGCTTTGCCAGCCTTCTCAAATCCGGTGCCAGGCTCTCCAAAATGTAGGCTTCTACCAATTATGGGAGCAGGAAGAGGGAGGTATCATTAGGCATATGGTTCTGGATGGTGGCCATCAGAATTTGAGCTCCTGAGGGTGTGGGTGGTTACCAGGTACTGCACTTTTAATGTGGTCTGAAAACAGAGTCAGAAATTAGTTGGTTTGGTTCAGATTTCTGGAACATGTTTCAGGAGCTAGAATGTGAGACTTGGAAGTTTCAGATCCAAGATTCAGTGGTAGTCATAGAATTTTAGGGGTATTGTGTAAGGCCTGCATGATTCCTAAGAGTGCATGAAATTGACCAAGATCCGCTAGTGTTGGCATTAAACAAGGGACCTACTTAGCTTGCAGGGTATAGGTATAGAAGAGGAGAAGTGTGATGTGAGGTTTATTCAGCAGCTTAAGGGGTTTGAAAATCGAGGGTCAGTAATGAACTCGAGAGCAGCAATGAAATGGGAAGAAGTGCCCAGAGAGCCCATCTATGGCCACTCTTTTTGGCAGCCTCTTAGTATCTCTCCCTGATGTCTGCAGCAGCATTGGTGATATTGATAAACTCAACAAGACAACTCTCAAGCCACCTTCCACTTTACCAGTAAATACCTGAACCCATGCACTTATACCTGTAGAAGACTGCTCTTGACCACAGTTACACCATGATCTTTGAGTTCGTGTGCTTTACTCCTGTCTGTACATCAACACGTAAGCCCCAGGAAGATGGACCAAACTAGAATCTTTGGACATGGTGCTCAGCCCTCAGCTGAGTTCAGAAACGTATAGAAGTTTCTGGGGTGATCCCAATGTGCAAAGTCTGTATGAATCTTTACGGAGATTCAATAGCATTTCTCTACTGATGTTGAAAATAGATGAAGTGAATTATGAAACAGAGCATGGCGTTGTAGGAAAAGCACAGAAACAACACCAAGAAATTAGAAACTGGGAGATCTTTCCCCTTCGTGTCTGAAATGCTGCAGGACATGAGGCGAGTGCCCTTTCACCCATGTACACACATAACATTTGTGGGACCTGTGGCAAGTGTACCAACAGAAGTTCACAAACCTTGTGTTCCAATGGTAAGTTGTTTAAGAAGCTGTTAATAAAACGGGTTGCATTGCCTTATTTGATTAAAGTATCTTCACTCAATGCCTAGGAGGCCAGACTCTTGTATTCCCAGAAGTTCTGTGAGGGAAATTCTTGTCAGGTGAAAGAGATTTGGCCCTGTCCTGCAGATTCTGACCCCTTCCCCTAGCTACCCCCCCTTTCTGGAGAACCCATAGTCTTCAAAACTCTATGATAATGTTGTGTGTTTAGGATGTGGGCTGGTTTGCCGGAAGGTTTCCTTCAGTGTCTGTTCCACCTTCACCCTTAGAGTTTCCTTATGTATGTTGAGTGTGTCTCCAGGCTCTGGCCATTGTCTAAGCAGGATTCCGCCATTACTTGTTACTCTGCACTTGTTCTTCTGCTGGTCTCCGGTGGGGAGAGGTATATTGTGTTCTTCGAATTCTCGCTAAACCTGACTCAAGCACGCATTGTGTCCCTGGATCTCCTGGGTGTGACCTTCTCCTTTTCCCCGTCCCCACCCAGCTGTAGTTTGGAATCTGCCAAGATATTCCTGCTCCTTGCCCAGGGGTAGAATTTTTTTTCCTGCTCACTTCCCCAGCTGCAATGGGTTTCAACAGTCTCCTAAAGGTGATACTGGGTCTGGCCTCCTCCCTCTCTCCCTGCCCCAGCATTAAGGTCTTTGTTCCTTCAAGTAGATGGGGAGAGAGGTGGACGCATTTCATGTTCCTTCTGCAGCAGCTGTTGTTCAGTCACCCAGGCCTGTTCCACAAGGAAATGTTCCCAGGACCTTCATGAAATGTTTTTTGTGGGATCCATGGAGAAGAATCTTATCGACATGAGAACTCTCAATTGACCTGCAGTCCCAGGGGTTGTACAGTCTGTTGCCAGACCCCACATGGCCCCCAACAATGCCTAACTATTCTAGCTGAATTTTTCCTACCTGTGTCCAGTAGGTAAAGAAGTGCTTTCTCCCTGTCTCTTTCCCAGGTACCTCTGTGTTCCTAGATTTTGGGCCGGCTCCTCCCTGAGGGGCCTCAGATCTCTAATGGATTCAAAGAAAGCCATAAACTTACTGTCTGTGTGTTTTTGTTGCTGTCCTTAGAGTGGGAATGAGAATCTTTCCAGCTTGCTACATCCCAAATAGGAAAACTGCTGTTACTTTCTAAGCAAAAAATATGAAACTACATTAAAAAAAAACTAGATTGATGTCTAAAAAATGTTAACAATAGCTATTCTTGGATGGAGGGACTGTAGAAAATCTATTTTATTCTATGTGTGGATCTGTGAATTCTAAACTTTTTCCTAAACGATATTACTTTGTTAATCAGGAGAGACCATGGGGCGCCTGGGTGGCTCAGTGGGTTAAAGCTTCTGCCTTTGGCTCAAGTCATGATTTCAAAGTCTTGGGATCGAGCCCCGCATCAGGCTCTCTGCTTAACAGGGAGCCTGCTTCCCCCTCTGTCTCTGCCTGCCTCTCTGCCTACTTATGATCTCTCTCTGTCAAGTAAATAAATAAAATCTTAAAAAAAAAAAGAGAGACAAATAAACATTATTTTAATGCAAAAATTTAAAATGATAAGGGAAAGACTATGAATCTGTTTTATAGGATGATCAAAATTTGCTCCTCAGACATACAGGCTAATTAACCATTCAGTTTAGTTTTAAAACTGAGGAGCTTTCTGATCCTTACTGCAAGACTAGTGGTTGCCACTGGTGGAAACATGAACTGTGTGTGGCTTAGTTTCCTCCTGCTTCAGGTGCACTAAGCAGGAGGCCCCTGGGTAGCAGCAAATTAAGATGCTTGGTCAACAAGCACAGCAGGCCATGAGGACACAGGATAACAAGTGTCTGGCAATTCTTTCATCTCCTTGCCTTTGATCCCATTTCCCATGTCCCACGTCTGTCATTAGTTAGAGTTTAGACTCAATGCCTTGTGAAGGTCAGAAGCATGATAAGATTCTCATGAGGCTAAAATCATGGTGTCAGCCAGGCTTGTCTTTCTGGAGGATCCAAGGGGAGAGTCTGAATCCATTCCCTATCTCTTCCACACACTAGAAGATGCCAGTTTTCTGTGGCTTGTGGCTGAGTCACTCCAGTTTCTACTTTTGCTGTCACATCACCCTCTCCTTCCTTTGACCTTCTGGCCTCTCTCTCATGAGAATCCAGTGATTACATTTTGAGCCCATCCAGATAATCTAGAATAATCTTTCCATTTTAAGATTATTTCCTTAGCTAGCTCACATCTGTAAAGTCCTTTTTGATACATACAGTAACATATTCATAGATTCTGGGGGTTGGGACAAGAAAATCGTTAGAGCTATTATTTAGCCTGTCATAGGAGGTTATTTCTGTAGAATTTATTGTAATTTTAAAAATATAACTAAATTTGAAAAGCATAACTATAGAATGTATTGTAATTTTAAAAATAAAACTAAAATATGTATTTGCATATTTCAGATATTTCTAGAAGTTCTGGAAAAGGGGAACATGGCACCTGAAAATAGCTTATACATTACCTGAGAGACTTCATAAACTATTGTATTAATGTGCCAGAAAGGCTATATTCCCTCTAGGCACAAATGCTTCCCATAGAAACATGACAGTGGGGCTGCAGATGTTATGGATTTTTGACACCTCTTTAATGCAACTCTTTCTTTCTGGAGCAAAATCCTCAAGAAAAGTGGAGATGGTTCAATATACATGAGCCAAAGATGCTGCTACTATCATGATTCAGCGAGAACAATTTGCTATCTTATTGTTCTTCCCATTCCCAAATCTACAGCCCAAGAAATGAAAGCTGGAGCCATGTGCAATGAAACTGGAATTTTTAGAATTATTGTAGCCACCAAGTAATTCAGCAGCCTCTCTCGTGGTGTGTTAGTAAGTAATTGGACAGGGAGCTGTAGCAAAGAATGATCACTTTATTGCTGGGGATGAACTTTTTAATTTAAGTGTAATTTCAGTAACAAAAGTGCTTACCAATGTCAATATTAAAATAATCCAGAATCCAATCCATTTTTGATAAATATTTTATATTCATTACAACATTTGATAGCTGAAGTTATTGTCTTATTCTCTCATCACTATGAGTTTACCAGTGCCAAATGTGTGCAAATACATCACAATTGGTACTGTGGATCTCAGTGAACAAGGAAGTCATGATTCATTTCCCTACGGAGCTCATGTCCTAGTTTGAAAGGCAGACAAACAAATAAACCAAAACAAACTATGATCAAATAAATGTCTGCATATCCAAATAAATATATTATTTAAAGTCTTATTATTAAAACTGTTGCCATATTCTCCCAGGTTAAAAAATTAAGTTGTTAGAATTATTGAAAGCATTAAAATTCAACACTTAATTTTCTTTCATCCAATAGTCATGAAATTGAATCTCATTGTGTGTTTATTCTTCTAAGATACTTGATACTCTAAGATACTGAGATATTTTAAAATGCTTCCATTTTAAAGAGAGGGTTGCTGTCACTAAAGATTCCCAAACCACAAACAGCTGCCTCCTCCCAACCTTCTACCTCTCAGAAAATGATACCACAGTTACCCAGTTACCCACTAGTTCAAAAGAAATGGTCATCCTTGAGCCTGTCCCCTCTCTATTTTTGTACTCATGGATAGGGGGTGGTCAGTGAGTCAGGAGGTTCAGGACGGGGAGAGATGCCAAATTATTCTTAGTGTTAATGCTGTTCTCATCACTTCTTACAGCTCTGCAGTAAGTGTGCTGGGGACATCTACCATGGCCAGGAGGGCTGTAGGGAAAGCCCTGTGTGTTTCTTGTCTAAGGAATTGCAACAGAATGAGTAAGCAGGAAATTGAACTAGGTAGGATCAGAGACTTCAAAGAGATAGTGCTATGCACATGTTTAAAAAGGATTTTAAAGAAGAGATTGATGGAAGGATAGTGCAGTTAGAAGCAGATTGGGCAGAAACAAGTGAATGACATGCAAGTGGATATAGAGGGGGCACTCAGTGTGTAATTCAGAAGGGCATCAAAGACAAGTGGCTGAAGACACACAGACCCTCCAGTAGTGGGAGAGTACATTCTAGTCCAGAATTTTCCTCTTATTGCCTTGTTTTCCTCATCATGAAATGGGCATTAAAAACATTACTTATCCTAAAGAACTGTTCTGTAGATTAGATAAAATTATCAAGGGTGATAATGTATGCAAAGTACTTTGTACACAGTTGGTGTCAAGTTGTTACCATAAGTGAAATTACTGTGATGTTAGTAAATTTTAGGCTTTGGGAAGCCTTACACTGATGGGTCTTTATGCATCCTTTTAGAGGTCTTAGTAATGTGTTTGTGTCACATGTTAGACAAAATTTGTGATAATAAAATATTTTAAGTGCAATTTTTGAAGTCCTCTATTTCTTTGCACTCTGATTACCTTCATTTTACATTTTCCTTTGCTCTGGACTGTTCTTAGTGAGGCTGTAAGGAAGAACTTGATAAAAGAATAAAAGAAAACAAACTATCTCAGAAATACTAGGCTCCGAGGAAAATTTAATAAGATATACTGAGGAAAGATAGGAAAAGAGACAGGAGAAGGAAAATTAGATAAAAAGAGGAACAAAAGAGGTCAGAGAAAAAGTGGTTATGAAGGAAGCCAGGAAAAGATATTCCAACATACATGAAATTGGAGTCCTTGAAGAAGAAAAGTAAGCAAGCAATAAAATAAGTTTGGAAATAGGATATTGAAAGAATTCATTTGAGGAAATTGGCTTAGCAATAAACTCTAAGACTTTTAGCAAAACTGTTATTCTTCAAGGATTATTATTTTTTTTTATCCCAGAGTCTTCAGCCTGCGCGCCCCCCCCTCCCAAAATATCAAGCTACAAAAGTCAGAAAATTAGGCTGGCATTTGACTTCGTAAGAACTGAATGTAGAACAAGGGGACAATAAAGCAGAATTTTCAAGAAATACAAAGAAAGAGATCATGGGGCAAGAATGTACTTCCCTGCCAAGTTGTATTTTAAATCTCGAGGCCACAGAAGAGTGGTTTTAAATATGCAGTAACTCAGGGAATATGAAAATCCTTTCCCAAGGATTCCATATGATGAGTTTCATCTTACCAAGAGATAACCAGAGAAACTTGAGTAAAAGACTGATGGCGAACATTTAATGCATTTAGTTGTACAATTATGACTAAAATAAGAATGGCAACAGGAGTGGGAAAAAGCCAAATAAACATTATTTGTTCTGAAGAAGTGGAATGAATGCAAGTAAAAAATAGGAGTAGAAGTTAAGTGAAGGGGAAGTAAAATAAGATCACTAAGTGTTTGATAGTTAATAGGTGGGGGGTCAAGGCATACCAGGACAAATCAGAGCGTGAAAGATTATGTATGAAAAAAAGGAAAAGAAAGACAGTACAAAAGATTTAAATACAAATATTTCCACTAGAGGAGAAAGAAAGGAGAGGAGAAGAGAGGAGGGGAGGGGAAGGGGAGGGGGAGGGGAGAGTAGAGGAGGAGGAAGCAGAGAAAGGTGGGGGAGGAAGGAAAAGAAAGGAAGAAAGAAATCTTCCTAAACCTCACTTCCTAGACATTTGAAACCCTACTTCCTAGAAAGATTGAAACATCTTTTGTTGAAAGATGATACAACAGCTACAGAAAGAAACTTAGTAAATACTAATATACAGAGTAATTGTATCATAAAATAATATGATGGAAGGGAAGGGGTTTCTGCTTCTGATGAAGAAAGTTGCAAGCGAGTGCTGCTATTAGTCTAACAACTAAAACAAGCTTGAATAATTTATGTAACCATACGTTTTCCAATGCCCCCCCAAAGAACTGAGGACAGGAGAACTAATGAACCAGACTTTAGAAACTAACATGACCTTGATAACACACAGGAAAGAGGAGCTCTTGTAAGGTAGAAACTGTGACAAAAAAAGGGATAAGAAAAAAAATCAGCATAATATGTAACACATTTTTAACAGATGCGTGGGGGTTGGCAGGACAGCTGACATTTCATGACAGGTCTGAAAATGGCCACCTCAAAATGGATAACAGACTTTCATAAAAAGTCTCTTCCTAGTCACAGATAATAGGATGCCTTGCAACCCTCATTGCTTGCAAATCCTTTGTCTAGTAGCGAATGGATTGTTCTTTCTTCTTTATAATGTTCATGGAACCCTTTCCTCAAATCAGCTAGTTACTGTGCCTTCAGCTGTAACGAGCTTATTCTTTTTCTTTCCTTTTCTGAGTCATTGTTTCCCACTCCCAACCTCTTGACATGGGTTTTAATTTCCCTGTAGCTGCTCCATAGTTCTGTGAAGATTCAATGGGATGCTGCGTGAAATTTCCCACAGTGCCTGACATATATTAAAAGGCTTAACAAATGCTAAATCCAACAATGATTATTATTAGAGATCATCTTTTTCCAAGTAGGAGCAGAGAAGAGCACTCTTTAAACCCCTCCAGGACCTTTTTACAACCCACATATCAAGTGCCTTATGATGGGTGCCTTTGCCAGCGGCAGGCTTCCTGACTGCCATTGATTTTCCCCAAAAGCCCACAAAGCAAGTGCCTGTTTGTAATTTCTCTTCCCCTCAAAGCTCCTTGGAGGAGCTCAAGACTGACCAGGAACAATTGTTTCGAATTAGGATTAAATAACTTTATATCAATAAACAGGCGGGCTGCAGAAAGGTTGGGAATGCTTGATGAATGAACTGTGGCTTTTATTCAGTTCAAAGAAAAGGTTTTGATGGTTTAACTACTCTCCATTATCATATCATTGTCATCAACCCTTTCCCATCTACCTAGGGCATTTTGTAAAACAGAACAAAACAAAACAAAACAAAAAGGAAAATTCTTTGGATCTGGACAACAGAGGACAGAGACCATGAACCTATTTGATTTTACACAGTTTTCTCTCCTTTCCCCCTTTTTTTTTTCCAGAAAGTTAAATGTGAAATCTGGAGATCTTGTGCTAAATATGAACTTTACTGAATTTTATAATGTGTCTTAGTTGCATTAGGAAAGATAATTTTTTTAAAAGATTTTATTTACTTATTTGATAGAGACCACAAGTAGGCAGAGAGGCAGGCAGAGAGAGAGGGGGAAGCAGGCTCTCTGCTGAGCAGATTGATGTGGGGCTCGATCCCAGGACCCTGAGATCATGACCTGAGCTGAAGGCAGCGGCTTTAACCCACTGAGCCACCCAGGCGCCCCAGGAAAGGCAATTAAAGAAAGCTGTGTGGCCTCAGGTGACCTCTTCTTAAGGTCTTCCTGCTCCAGTTTAATTCTGTGTAAAATGTGGGAATGAGAGTAAGTGACTTTGAAGTCCCCTTACAAGCAATGTTCTTTGATGGGGTGATCCTTAAAGATTGACCACATCCGGGGCCCCTGGGAGGTTCAGTTGGTTAAGCAACTGCCTTCAGCTCAGGTCATGATCCCAGAGTCTGGGGGTCAAGTCCTCCTGCATTGGGCTCCCAGCTCCACGGGGGGGAGTCTGCTTCTCCCTCTGAACTTCTCCCTTCTCGTGCTCTCTCTCTCTCTCTCAGAGAAATAATTAAAATCTTAAAAAAAAAAGAAATTCACCACATCTGGATGGCTGTTTGGTGATCTGTGCACCGCATAGATTTAAGACTTTAAAAGGCAAAATGTTTTTTGAAGGTGAATATGGGTGCATGTGATTTTGTGAGGGGCAGCATGAACGCTCCCACTGGTGAAGAATCTTGCCTGTCACGGTCAGCGTCTCACCAGTACCAGCATCTGCATGTGATATAAGATGGCAAGTAGAAAGCTTTCTTTCTTTTTTTTTTTTTTTAAGATTTTATTTATTTATTTGACAGAGAGAGAGACCACAAGTAGGCAGAGAGGCTGACAAGGAGAGAGGGGGAAGCAGGCTCCCCGCAAAGCAGAGAGCCCGATGTGGGGCTTGATCCCAGGACCCTGAGATCATGACCTGAGCCGGAGGCAGAGGCTTTAACCCACTGAGCCACCCAGGCGCCCCAGTAGAAAGCTTTCTTAAGATGACTTCTTAGGAAGGACTCAACCCAAATTCTGGAATGAGACTCTGTGCCACTCTAAATGCTATGTGATATTATTCTCACACATCCCTTTTATTTCCTCCTTAATTAGTACCTGGTGTGGCCTTAGTTAATGTGGCTAACAACATAGTCCAGGCATCCTCTGGATCCTGTGGAAATGCCCAAGTATTCATACTTCTACAGCAGGAAGATTATTTTCAACCTGGAAAGGTGAAAATGATCTTGCTATCCCCTGGAAGTGGCAGGGACTTTAATATTTAACTATTTTCATGCCCCTATACTCGAGGCTGCACTTGCTTCTGAGTGTAGGTTTCCCAAACAGAAGACAGAGTGATATGAACACTTGGATGCCGTTGTTCAGTATGTCAGATGGTTTCTATCCAGCTTAGGATCACCGTGACCAGGATATAGGACTGTTCAAGAGCTCATTAGGGCTAAATAAGGCCATTAGGGTATATCCTAATCCAATCTGACTGGTGTCAGGGCACACAGAAAGATGTCAAGGGTATGCATGCACAGACGCCAATAATCTGTGTGATGGGAGGCACCTGAGTGGCTCAGCCAGTTAATCATCCAACTCTTGATTTCAGCTCAGGTCATGATCTCACGGTCATAGGATTGAGCCCCAAGTCTGGGTCTGTGCTCAGCATGGAGCTGGCTGGTCCCTCTCCCTCTGCTCCTCCCCTCGCTCATTTTTTTTTCTCTCTTTCCTCTTCAAATAAACAAATAAAATCTTTAAAAAATAATCTGTGTGATGGTTAATTTTTGTGTCAGCCCACCTGGGCCATTGTAGATATTGTGGTCAAACATTCTGGATGTTTCTTGTGAGGGTATTTTTGGATGAGCTTAACATTTAAACCAGTGGATTTTGAATAAAGCAGATTGCCTTCCATAATGTAGGTAGACCTCAACCAATCAATGGAAGACCTAAATAGAAAAAGATTGACTTCTTCCTAGCAGGAGGCCTCCAGACTGAACCTGCAACACTGGGTCTTTGTGGGTCTCCAGCCTGCTGGTCCACCCTGCAGATTTGTGACTTGCTAGACTCCCCAATCAAGTGAACCAATTCCGTAGACTAAATCTCTTTCTATATATATGCACATCCTACTGGTTCTGTTTCTCTGGAGAACTCTGACTAATACGAGGTGGACACAGACAGGTCTGCAGAATGGGGTCCTTCAAAGCGTGTCTTCTCCACTGCCCTTCCCAGACTAAAGAGGGAAAAGCCAGGAAAGCAGTTGCATCACAATACAATGTGTTAGGCTTCAAAGCAGGTTGGAAACGGAGAGTGAGGAGGGAAAAGTAACAATGAATTGTACTTGAAAGAGACAATAAAGCATCCTAGAGTAAGTGGCATTGAGTAGGATGTTGCCAGGTGATTAAGCTGGGGGGAAGGATGGACAGTGGGAGCATTCTTGTCCGAGGAAACAACCTCTGCAGTGGCAAAAAGTCGTGTAGGGATCTGGAATGTTCAAGGATGTCAGACAGGTTGGGATTGGGAAAATGAAGGCAACAGACAAGGGGATGGGTGTGTGGGAAACTGGTTCTCTACAGAACGGGGGTGGGGCAGGGAGATGATGGTACTATCCCCTGCCAGGCTAAGAAGAAAGAAATGAACCAAGGAGAAAACGGAGAACAAACTGCCCTTCTGGAAGACAGCCCAAAAACAACCAGGACAATCTCTTTTAAAACAGAGAACATGTGCCAGTCTATCTTCAAAGCAAAAGAGGTGGGGTCTCAACCAATGGTTTCAAATGAAAGCGATAGCTTCGGTAAAAACTCGAAGGTTTTTCTTCTCTAGGATTTTGACTTTCTTGGAAACTACTGGTGAGGGCACTAGATAGTGAAAGAAGATAAAGTGCCATTGGAAATTGTGAGTTGCTTGCACTAACACTAAGATTGGCTTAGCACAAGGAATCTTTCTGCTACTAATAACTGAAGGTATCTACGTTGATCCGTAAGAATGGGACTGTGTAAAATTCATATCTCTTGCCAAAACTGATTTAAAAATTTCTTGAACTCAATTCTGATTCCTTAGGATACAGATAACACTCTAGGACTCTCTCTAGGAGGAATACAAAGTGAATAGAACATAAAACAGACCATAACCAGTAAGAGAAATGGCAAATACTTGAAGGTGCTTTTCAGCTGTGAATTAGAATGTTCTAGAATGGAGTCAAACTCCAAATATGCTTCTTATGAAGATGGAGCAGATTGGCATAAAAAAGAGAATGAGAATACCAAACATTATTAATTTTTTTCTGGAAAACTGATAACAAGAGTGGTTTCTGAAACATGCAAAATAAATGGTAGATTTCAGAATAATGGGACCTCTAATTTTCAGTTAGAAAATACAGCACATGCTTATGAAGATGGGGAAGGCAGCTTTAAAACAGGAATCTGAATGATAAATAAGCATCTTGAAACAAATTTTCAAAAGAAAGTGGATTAGTATTAAAGAAATCTTTATTGCTATGTATATAAACACAAAGAGGAGTACAATATATTATGGAAAAAATAAGCCTGAGTCCATCTCAGAAGCTTGTAACAAAAAAAAAATCATTAAGCTTACATTTCCTGGTCCTAAACCTTAGGGTTAAAGAACTGGGACTTTGTATTTCCTGCCACATTTCCAATTAAATGGACATCTTGTTAACAAGATTTGTTTCATTTCTTCAACTCGTAGATGTCCTGTAATCAGAATTTATTTTTTCACATCAAACCTTTGGGAAAATAGATGGACAGAAAAGAAAGTGCGGGCATATCACAGAGGAAACAAAGGGCAATTTTAGCTTTCTTCTACAATGGAAAACACGAAGGGTCCTATCTTTCAGTTTTTGTTGATATTGAAATGGTGATGGTGTTGGTGGCATCGAGAAGTTCATGGTGCACACTTTGCCCGCTGACACCAGACACAATGAGAGGAATTCTCGTTGTGAACTCTGCCCACCAGAGCCCTCAGTTCTGCTCAGCATGTGGGCATACCAGATACCTTACACATTTCAGTGCTGTGTGCTGGGCCATAAATACCAAATTGAATTTAAAATCAATTGTGACTCACTGATGCAGAAAACAGATTTGTTTCAGTCCATTTTCTTTCAACACCTTCAGAAAGGAACTTGGATTATAGCTCTTCTTGGAATTCCCCCCAAGTGTAGCTACAGCCACCTGAGATTTGGAAAGACACAAGACACCACTGAAGATAGAAGGTACCATCATTAGTAACAACTGGCAGTGCTATTCAGAGGTCTTTTACCTTGGAGTTATTGACAAAATACACCATAATGGTTCTTGAGTCCTACCATCTCTGGACTAATAAACAAAGCATCATCCTTTATGAGTTTCCCACTCTTTCCTCTTTTCTATCAACATTTTTAAATTTTTGAATAAAACAGTCTAGAAAACTGTCTTGATTGAAATATATGAGTCAGGGGCGCCTGGGTAGCTCAATGGGTTAAAGCCTCTGTCTTCGGCTCAGCTCATGATCTCAGGGTCCTGGGATCCAGCCCCGCATCAGGCTCTCTGCTCAGCAGGGAGTCTGCTTCCCCTTCTCCCTCTGCCTGCCTCTCTGCCTACTTGTGATCTCTCTCTCTCTCTGTCAAATAAATAAATAAAATCTTTTAAAAAAATAGAAATATATGAATCAGTTAGTTTACACAAATATTACCTAAAACGTAAGTTTATTACTCACTGATGCAAACAGGAGACTTGAGGAAGTAAGAAATTGCAACTAATGTGAACTAACAAATGTAAACACAGCTATTTTTCAGGAGCGCTGATTGAAAATTGATTTTATGCTCATTACTGCTGGTCAACTATTCGTTCACAAGGACCTTCTACATTTTTTCTGATCTCAAAGAGAATCGCATAAAATACGGACTATGCTTTAAAAAGTATAGGGCAATAAAATAGAAATGATCCATAACCTCAACAATCAGAATCAGTATTGAAAGATAGATAGGGATTCTGGACTGAAAGAGTAGAAATCAGCTTGGATTGAAGAAGAAAACAGCACCCAAAGATTCAGGCTCCAGGACAAACGTGGGTAAAGCCAACAGCAAGGTTCACAGGAAACCTGGCTCCTCATGGGTCTGCAGTAGCCATGAATTGTCATGATGGCCCCCTCTTGGAGTCTTCGTGACTGACTACTATTGTCTTACCCCAGATGGGCTTTGCTTTCCTGTCATTACTCTAACACCGTTGCTAAACTGCTCTCACCTGTCAGCACCTGATTTTTATTTACTTCCCCTTTCAATCTTGTCTCAGAAATAGCAACCAGCGAAAGGGAGAAACCTCCAGTTATAAGATAAATAAATCCTGGGGATGTAATGGGCATGAGGAAGTCACAGCATGGTGACTCTAGTTAACAATGTTATATTGTATATTTCAAAGTTACTAAGACAGTAAGCCTTAAAATGCCTCATCATGCACACCAAAAATTATGTGTGGTGATGAGTGCTAACTAGACTTAGAGTGATAATTATTTTTTAATGTATATGTATGTTAAATCATTCTGTTTTATATCTAAAAGGAATGTCAATTGTATTGCAAAACAAACCACATTAGAAAAAAAATTAAACCTTGACATGATATATTTGAAATTGCTGTCTTATCTGAGATGAGATATTAAGTAATTACTGCTCCAGCTCTGTCTAGAACAAAGCTAAGTCTCACCCAGTGGCTTTCTTGCTGATCTTTGATCAGATGAGATACAAAGGACTGAAACTTAACCAGGAATGTGAGGCCACTCTTAACATCAACATTAGCATTGTTTCTAGACACAAGGAAATCATTCTCGACCTTTTAAAAACACAGCAAGGTGGAGCCTTATCATTAAGATTTTAAATGATAGAGGCGCCTGGGTGTCTCAGTGGGTTAAAGCCTCTGCCTTGGCTCAGGTCACGATCTCAGGGTCCTGGGATCAACCTTCCGCATCAGGCTTTCTGCTCAGTGGGGAGCCTGCTTCCCCCCCCTCTCTGCCTCCCTCTCTGCCTACTTGTGATGTCTCTCCCTGTCAAATAAATAAATGAAATCTTAAAAAAGAAAAGATTTTAAATGACAATGCAACTTAGGAGAAATGTGTATTTTATAAATGAAAAAGTATATAATTTTTCTTTTATAACCAAAGTAGTTAACAGAGGGGAATAATGAGGAGGGATGGCAGAATGAGGAGATAATCTATGGAATTACTTAAACCCAGGTGTTAGGGACCGAATGTGCCCCCCCTTCCCTCAAAGTCATATGTTGGAGCCCTAATCCCCGGTGTGATCATATTTGGAGCCTCTGGGAGGTAATTAGATCACAGGGCTCTCGTGAACGTGATTGGTGCCCTTACAAGGAGAGATACCAAGTGCTCTCTCTTTCTCTCATTCTTTTCCTTGTCCTGGGAGGACTAGTGAGAAGGAGGCCATCTACAAACCAGGGAGAGAGTCCTCATCAGGAATTGAATCTGCCAGTGTCTTGATCTTGGATTTAACCTTCCAAAACTGTGAGAAATGCACTTTTGTTGTTCAAGCCACTCAGTTGATGGCGTGTGTTATAGCAGCCTAGACTAACCGAGACCCTGGGTTTGAGTTGTAGATATGTAACCCATTAGCGATGTGATGTGGGGAGTTCATTAATTTCTCTTATCCTCATTTTCTTTTTAGGTCATATCTGCCTTTCCAGGTGGTTGGTAAAGTGGAGAACAAATGTATGCAAAGTCGCTGACATTAGTGTCAGCTATTAGAGAATGGATAAATGGTGGATATTTTTTTCTACTGTTACAACTATTAGGTTAACAATCATTTGTGCACATTTATACACAGCTCTGTGTGCAGTCACACTCAGATATTGGTTCTCCACCAGATCAATGACTTAGCATGCATGACACCCATTTATATCTTCTCTCTGGCATTTGAATGCATAGTTCTCATTTTTTAAAAAGATTTAATTTTATTTATTTGAGAGAGACCGAGAGCACAAACATGAGCAGGGGAAGGGGCAGAATGAAAGGGAGAAGCAGACTCCCCACTGAGCAGGAAGAGGGACGCAGGACTCACCCCAGGACCCTGGGATCATGACTTGAGCAGAAGGCAGATGCCTGACTCACTGAGCTACAGAGGTGCCCCTATCTCATTTTTATAAAGAATTAGGCTTTTTGAGAATCCAAACACATTAAAAAGCAGAGAGATATGAAATATAGCACCTTGTTGTAGAGCTTTTTGGAGCTCACCTAAACAGTGATGTAAAATATGTGCAATAAGTCAAAAGTGCCAGAAGGTTCATGGATTTCTATTTTTAGACCAGTTTTAGAAAATAGAAACCTGTACTATTTGCATAATTATGTCCCTTCAACTAAGAACTCACCTTGCAATGACAGGAGCAAGATCAAGGAATATTTATTAACTAGACATGCTTATACATTAATTATACATCAATTAGCTTATGTAGTCTTCATACTTTGTACCCTTATTGACAGTTAACTTTTCAGATATTGTAAACAAAAGTCTCTAAGTTTGGCTTTAGTCGTAGACAAATAGACAATTTTCAGTCTGTGAAGGAGAATCTGCCTTCCTCTCAGCATGGAGAAGTCCTTAGTCACTTGGTAACTGGTGCCTACAAAAGATTTGCTCATTTTGTTTAGAATTTTGGAGTCCTTTATAGCGGGAATCTCTGGGGGAGGGTAGCTCTCTCGTGTGTTAGCAAGTCTTTATACATATCCTCAATTTGGTATCTGAGAGAAAGCTTTAACTGGAGAAGAGTAGAACTCTTGTGAAGAGACTGGTTATCAGAGAAGTTGTTCTACAACTAGTGGGAGAAAAATTTTACCTTATCAGTAAAGTGGTGATCTGGAACACAGTCTTCACTCTTTCATAATTTACCTGTGAGACTCTATTTCAAGAGGTATTTTGTGTCCTTGGGCTTGCTTGTACAACATGCTTCTTTACATATTGCCTAAGATATGTGAACAGTGATCACCGATGTGTACTGTTGCAACTGGCTTGCAGACACCATTCTCAACGGTTAGAAATTCTACCAATATTAGCATCCCGGTAGGTAAGATCTATGTAGTACATCCTATGTTCCAGGCATTGTGATAACTGTGGTGCAGATATCTTCTCAATAAAACGACCTCCCAATAACACAGTGAGGAAGATATCCATCATTCACATTTTATAGATGTGGAGTCAGACATAGAATATTTACATGACCTACTAGTATTATCATGGATATTAAGTGGGAAAACTAACCTAGTTGTGTATAAACACAAAACGCATTTTGAAAAATCACCTTGATACACTGTTTTTTCCCCTTTGATAACTTCCTTCAATTTCATCTCAGCTCTTATAACCTGAAGATATTACTCAGAAGTGATACATGGGAAATAGTCTTTAGAAGTCTGTCATTAATATGCTATCTTACTGGGAGATCCACTTCATTCTTTTCATGGTATAATACTATCAAATTTACCATATACTTATTTGCACGGATGTTTTGCTTTTTAAGTGAACTACAAATTACTTGAGACAGAGACCAAGAATTACTCATATGTATCCCACTTTCATCTAGCTAGCAGACTTGAACATAGAAGGTGCTACAGAAATTCATTTCTATTTATTCACACATATTCATGTAAATTCTAATGATGGACGGAGCTCTGTGAGCCTAAAATTTCACCTAAACTGGGGATATTCTAAACACACAAAATGTTAAGCTATATAATGTAGCTTGGTAACTCTGATCTTCCTTCAGGAAAAGATCTGTATATAGTTTGTATGAGACTTGCAAATAGTAGATATAAAACAATAGATTATTTTAACTTTTTTGGGGGGGCACTTGGGAGACTCAGTCGGTTAAGGGGCTGCCTTCGGCTCAGGTCATGATCCCAGGGTCCTGGGATTGAGCCCCGCCATGGGCTCCCTGCTCAGCAGAGAGCCTGCTTCACCCTCTCCCTCTGCCTGCCTCTCTGCCTGCTTGTGCTCTTTATCTCTCTGTCAAATAAATAAATAAAATCTTTAAAAGAAAAAAAATTTATAAGTTTTTTTAAATTAAGCCCAGAATATGACAATGAGTTAGTTTCAATAGAAAAAAATCAAACTTTTATAGACTATATTAACATTTTATTCTGATAAGACTCAGAGTGCTCAGTTGTTCTTATGTGTTTCCTCAAAAATTAAAGAATGAAGTACTTGGTAACTTTGCTAAGAACAGTTAGTCTTTGAAAGAAACATAGTTTTTGAGTGATAAACTAATGCAAAGAATGTCATGAATATACAATTTTGGCTTAAGATTTGTCAGAAATTCTAAAAAATATAATACAAGACTTTTTTCTTTATATGTTCACACATTCTTAGACGTGTAATAAATTTATAGACAGTAGATATATTTTGAATCATAGAGCTAGAAAATGATCAATCTATATAATCTCTTTATTTCAGATGGGAAACTGATGTCTATAGAGTTTAAAGACTGGCCCAAGGTCACATGGCTAATTATTGACATGACAAACCACAATTTCTGACTTCTAATTTCTTATGCTTTTGATCATACCATACCAAACAGAAAATATTATTAAACTGTTTTTATTTACTGTTTTGCTTTACTTTTCCTATAATACATTTTAACCTTATAGTCCATGAGACTACTGATCTAATTTTGATATAAATACTGGGTTTTTCCTTCATTTTGAATATTTCTTAAAAATGTACTAATTAAAATCCTCTGCATTTTAAAATCTCTGGCTTTTTCTTTGTGAACTCACTAAAACTTTGGTGTCATAATTATTTTTTGTAATAATTAATCATAATGTTTTCCATTTTAATAATGCTTTCAGTTTTACAAAGTGCTTCCATATTTTATAAAACTTGAGGCAAGCAGCAATCCTGCTGGGGAAGTTATCTTTTAATGAATGGCTAAACTGATTTTGTTACTTCCCGTTAAAATCAGTCGGATGTTTCAGAAACATCCCTAACTCTGCAGAAGTTGGGCCATGATTGGTCTACCATTTCTTGCTGACTTTATCATCTGGCACTAACTGCCATCCGGCTACATTGACAGTCTTCCTGCTCACTGAATGCATCATAGTCCTCCTCAATTCAGGGCCATTGCACATGGCGCTCTCTTTGCATACAAGACTATCCTCATACAAATAAGATCCCCTTCTCTTTGCTCAGTTACATAGTACCTTTTTTGGATTGCAGCCCAACATCACTGCCCATGGAAACTTTTCCTGACCCCAAATGTGTTTCTGTTTCCCTTTTATATGTTCACAGCCCCATATACCTTCTCTTAATGACATTAATTGCAAGGTAACCTTATACTCATTTTATGATCATTTGCTCAGTCTTCTTCTGTCTGCATAAAACTTTAAGTCCTACGATGGCAGTGAGTATGTATTTCATATCTATTGTTAGGTAAATACCATCCTAAAGTTTAGTTGCTTAGAAGACCTATTTGTTCTTATTCTCTGTAGTTTGGGGAATTGATGGGCTGCACTGGGAAATTGACATTTTGGGTTTTTTTAAAGTTGAACGTCAAGTGAGACTGGACTCATTTTTAAGACTTAATACAATAGAGTGCTGGTGCTGGAACAGTGAGGGACTGACCAAGCCTTCACTGCCTGCCTCCCCCCCCCTACCCATTTCTCCTCCACATGGCTAGCTTTGGGCTTCTTCATGGACGGCAGCGGCAGGATAGCTGGAATTCTTGCACTGTGAGCTCAGGATTCCACACAAGCTAGTGTTCCAAGAGATAGGAAGTGGAAACCTGCAGTCTCTCAAAGCTGTCCTGGAAACTGGCACCATATCAAGTCCATTGTATTTGATTGGTCACAGAATTTACCTAGAGTAAAGAGAGGGGAAATCAACTCTTGCTTACAATAAGAAAAAGGATTGAACATATGGGGAGGGGAGAAACTGATGATGGCCATCTTGGGGGCCAGCATCGACAATCTGTTTAGGGTAACTGTTTTATTGTCACTACCTAGTATTGTATCTGGCCTGGAATAGACAATAAATATGTGTTTAATAGATAAAGGAACAAAGGAATGAATGAGAAAACTGAATATCAGAGTAGTTAGGTGAAATCCCTACTTTCTGGCACCTGGTAAACAGTGGACATAAGAAAACAAGTCACCTTCTATGCAGTGATGTTTCTATGTCACGGATTGTACAGCTCAGTGGTCAATGACAAGATGAGAGAGTGTACAGGCATTCCTGTGAGGCAGAGGATGAGGCTGGAGTTAGTGTCAGAATATCCAGCACAAGAAGAATCAACTGGTAGGAACCATGGAGACAATAAGAGTCTCAAGGAACACTCAACACAATGCTGATTCTTCAACTCTTCCCCCCCCCCAAATTATCACAATAGACACCTCCCTCAAATTCCTTTAAATGGTTTCCCCTTCAAGGGAAATTAATGAGATATTATCTATTAAACAGGAAACCTGAGTAGAGTATTATTCTCAGTCACTCAGGGTAGAAGGCTCTGTTGCTTAATCCGAAATTCACAGAGTCCACTGTAAAGAAATATGGACTCCACAGAGAAGAGTATAATACATTGTTCTTATAAGAGATTCATGAGCCCATGCAGATCTTCCCAATTTATTCAAATCAGGCTGTGTGAGAAACCTTTGCCCAAACTCTATTCTTGAAAGACTTCCAACCTAATTTGTAAAAGCATTTTATTTTGTGACACTTTCAGCTTCATGAACATTTAACCAAGCTAAATTTACTCCCAAGAGATAATCACATGCCCCATACACATTTGTTTTTGCCACTT
Organism: Procyon lotor; assembly: GCA_028646535.1. NCBI lineage: Eukaryota > Metazoa > Chordata > Mammalia > Carnivora > Procyonidae > Procyon > Procyon lotor. Next base: position 7,183,079 of record CM053605.1, on the reverse strand, counting down.
TGTCTCTTGTTGGAGGAGGATGGTGAATAGGAGGCTTCAAATGAAAACTGCTTGTAAATCACCACACTTGATACTTTAAAATGTCCTCTGATCATGCCAGAGTTTTGTTTTGTTTTGTTTTGTTTACAAAATATCAGAGTTAATCTCCATGAATAGCAGGATTCCTTGGGAATAGAAGTCTGCAGAAGTCACTCTAATGTGTTCCAGCAGAAACTTTGTTAGTCTAAGCATTGACTGAGGAACAATTCAACTCAGGCTTTTACATTTTCTGAAGATGTACAGATGTGTCCCTGGAATAAGAGAAAAGCCCAACGTCCCTAGTGGGGACCCAGAAGGCCAGTGTCAGCTCTAGCATATTTGTAAAACACTTTCGTTCCCTAATTTACAATGCAGATTTGCTTCACTGAGCAACCTGTCGAATCCCAGATTTAGTTTCTTTTCCGGCAAAGAAATAATACCAGAGCCTCAAAACTGTCTTCTAAGGCTAAAGGACAAGAAGACAAAAGAAAATAATTTCCATGAGTCAGGTGGGTTATAGACCAAATGCCATCGCCTCATCTTGCATACAGTTGCGGATTTTCAATAGCTGTCTGAGATATTCCTAACATTTGTGATGACATAAATAGGTTGTCTCGGGAACACAACCTGCTGACCAACATAAAATAGCTTTCAGCACAGATGGTAGTCTGTTGAGCCAACAGTGATAAGACTTTTCACCCTGCAGTCAATTGTTAGAAGACCAGCATGCAAACATTTGTACTCCACATAAAAGTTTTGCTCATAACACAGCTAACCATGGACATTGACGCTAGATCCTCTCGGTAATAAGGACATTTCTCAGTTTATGCAGAAAGAAACCAGAGGAAACGAATAAACGTTCTCACTGGTTGTGGGAACATTTTTTGATGGATATAAGGCAACAGTTAGGTACCTTTAAAGGCAGATATATCTAAGGGTTTCTCTGAATTGATAGGGCAACCAGGTAAATTGATCTCTAGTGAGAAAAACGAATTAGGTTTACAAATATTGAAAAGATTCTAGCAACCTCATCGAATGTTTTGAGAAGTAATTTTAGCTCTGGAGTCCCCAGTGGGCATAAGAGGTTAAGTCTACTAATTGGTTGCCCCAAATGTAGGACATAATGCGTGACTGCTCTGGGTATAGCAATATTGAGAGTGATTATAACACTATTGCAAGCTTTTGAAATACACTAAATAGAGGAGCTTATGGGCTCCTGGAATTTGTTCTGTGAGCCAGGACACTCTTCTGTGGCTTCTAGATCCTCACAAGTTCCTTGGTAGAAACCTATCTGGTGGCTTCAAGGAAGCCATTCTCTGAATCTGTCCTCACTGAACTGACCTTGAAGAACAGGGATGACTTCACTTACAGCCAGCAAGCCCTCAGCTCTTCCTTAGCAGGGTTCACAAAATTTGGACACATTAGGTGCAAGAGAAATGTTCCTTCTGTCCCAGAAAGCCTTCCTCCTTTCCCAGAAAAAAAAAAAAAGATGATTTTTCTTTTAAGATTGTATTTATTTATTCGATGGAGAGAAAGAGCACAAGCAGGGGGAACAGCAGATAGAGGGAGAAGCAGGCTTCCCGCTGAGCAAGGAGCCCAATGCAGGACTTGATCCCAGGACCCTGGGATCATGACCTGAGCTGAAGGCAGATGCTTAATCAACAGACCCACCCAGGCACCCAGATGTTTTGTTTTTTAATGGAAACGAAAGATGATTTTTTCTTGAGGTTCTATTTTTTTAAAAAAAATCCTATTGACCATATTTATATGTGATTTGAAGACCTTGGGGAATCAAAAAGTTTTTAAATCAATAATTTAGTAATACTTTCTCAATTAAGTGCTTTTTTCTTGTCCATGTTCCTCAGTATTATTCAGAGATATAGAGAAAATAAGTTTCCTGTGTATGTGTATGTACGGGGGGAGAGAGAGAGAGAGAGAGAGAGAGAGATTTATTTCTAACTAGTACTGAACAAATGAATGGTTCATCTGGTCTTTATAATCAATTTTCATTTTGGACAACTCAATCCTCTTTGCTCTTATATTATTACATTTTTCCTCCAAAGATTATGTTTCTGCCCAAGAACCAAGAAGATCCAGTTCCTTTCCATGCTAATGAATTTTTGTTTTTGTTCAAGTGACATTCCTTCAGAGGACTAATTACCTTATTAATTATGTATGTGTATATGTGTTATTTTTTTTCACATGGATCTTTATATGACGAATATATGTATTTCCTTTTGGGCCTACTGTAACCCCTAGCAATAGCTGATACTCACTTACACTTATTTAATTTATTTGATCAACAAATGTTTATTGAGCACCTTATGAATGCTCACAATGTTATGGTAGCTGCTGGAGGATATAGTGTGGATAAGATCCAGCCCAGGACAAGAAAGGACTTTGAGACTAATTAGAACATTAAATGGGTTACAAACTTAAACTTCAACATTTACAAGTCACTTAATAAAGTTGTTTCATATTATTTCTTGTGATCTTAATAAAACAGATAGGATTCCCATTTTATGGATGAGGGAAGAAAAAGTCAGAAAGTAACGTCAATGGTGATATCAAAACTGGAATCAAGTTTTAGTTTTGCTTTTTATTTTATTCTATTTTTTAAAGATTTTATTTATTTATTTGACACAGAGAGAGAGAGAGACACAGTGAGAAAGGGAACACAAGCAAGGGGAGTGAGAGAGGGAGAAGCAGGTTTGCTGCTGAACAGAGAGCCTGATGTGGGTCTCGATCCCATGACCCTGGGATTATGACATGAGCCGAAGTCAGACGCTTAGCAACGGAGCCACCCAGGCGCCCCTAGTTTTGCTTTTTAAAAATTCTTAATATTAATCCTTTTTAATTACCAGAAAAGACAATTTTATTACTCCAGGTTACATCAGGAATATGGCACATTTTTTCAGGCACAATTTTTCAAGCAGCTCTTCCCACTCTAAAGGTGAAATAATATCTTCATACAAGTCGTAAAATAGCACTGTATTACAAAAATGCTCCATAAAATCTGTTATTTTTATAACTAATGGGCCTGACATTACCTCTGTTGAGTTTCTAATACACAAATAAGAAAACACTCCTTTTCAAGGGTAAAATTCAATGAGTTTTGACAAATACATACAGCTCTCCAGCCACCTCTCAGATCAAGATCTAAAACATTAGAAGATTTTCATGGTTGAGTTTTTTTACTATACCATCCTGGGCCAGAGCTCAGTCCTCGAGGGCAGGTTCTGGGGACCACGTGGAGACAGATGTTGGGGGGGTAGTTGACCCAGGCCAGCCTGGCCGACACAATTCTCTGGCACTTCCCTTTCAAATTGCCCACTGACTAGCCCCTTGCTTCAAAGTGCACTTGTAGAAATGGCAAAGCAAGGCCATTTGGTGGAAGGCCAAGACGCCATTTTCCTCCTAAATGCTTCCATGAAGCAAGATCCCTTTTCATACTTCCTGGACCCATATTCTTGAGCTTGTTTCCTCTGTCCGCCCCTCTGGTGCCACGTCCTCATTCTGCCACACATGATATCATTCCTTTCAACTGAATAGCTCTAGTTGCCTTCCTTCCTTAAAGAGGATCGGTTCTCTCATTTCTATCTTTTTCTGTTTGGAGACACACGTAACCGACAATTTTAGAAAGAGAAATCACAGGTAATTGTGATGATGCTTCTGCCCAGTGTAAAAGAAAGCATACCTATCGGCAGGAGGTTTACAAGCAAACTGCTGACCTACCCTAGGAAACTGTTCTGCAAATTATTCCTCTGTGAAAATGGGAATTACAGTCTTTTACATGAGATGTCAAACGAAAGTAATGTGCGAGGCATTTTAGATGACTCACAGAGGAAAATTCTCCCTGCTAACCAAAGGAAGTCAACCAGAAACAAATACTTTCTATAACAGTCACATTTGTCACTTAAGAAAGCAATATCAAAGTTCTGCGTGTCCTTCCTCATGTGTGAAAAGAAGAGTTCTCCTTTTAAAAACATACCACCCTGATGGTTAGTGAAAAGCAAATGAGGACGACATTGACTATCATGGGCATTGATAGCATGTGAAGTGGTTGTTCTTTGCTCGGAGGCGAGGTGTGGGAAAGTCACACATGAAGCAAGAAAATAAAGGCCTTTATTGCTCCTTTACAGAATGTATTAAGCCCACCAAGGGATCATTTCCAAAGATGTGTCAAGCTGTGGACTGAGCCAATTGAAAGGAGAATTAGGGAACTAAAAATAGCAGAGGTGAAGGGCTTCGTTTAGGAAGAGATCAAGATGTGTCTTGTAAATACCTCTGAGGCAGCAGAATGGGTCCATGTGAAAATTGATCAGTTGGACTTGAAAAACTAGAGCCTTTTCTTCCAATTATCTACCTGAGATCCATTTACCTTATGTTTTTAAGCTATGTGCTAGGCTTCTTAAAACATATTGGAGGCTTTGATTTTAATTTTTAATTTATTTTTAATTTTTTTTAGAGAGAAACAAAGAGTGTGTGCATGTGTGCAAGGGTGAGGTGGAGAGTTGGGAGGGTCAGGGAGAGAGGGAGAGAGAGAGAATCTCAAGCAGGTTCCACACCCAGCTCAGAGCCCAAGGCTCAATCTCCCACCTGAGATCACGACCTGAGTGGAAACCAAAAGTTGCTGGCTTAACCCATTGAGCCAGTGGGTTAAGGTGCCCCTGGAACTTTAATTTTTAAATGTAGTATAAGAGAACCATATATAAATGTGCATGTAGGAACAAATAAATGTATAACATAAACATATGTAAATATATAAACACAAACGTACATAAATATAAAGAGGTATCTAAGAACTCATATTATTATTGAATGATAAAGAACATTGTGTTATTGAAAGTGAGCACCATAGCTTCATTTTATTGTCCTCAGTGTGTTCTATCTTTCTAATTTCAAAAATGAAGTGTCTGGGGATAATTTGAGTGAAAAAGCTCAGGAATTCCATATGTGGTTACATGAATGATCAGCCCGTCTACACAGACAATGTTGGCTAATCGAGGTTTACCTTTGTCATTCTTCAGCCTGTGTGCCCCCTCCCTGATGGATAATATTTTGTATATAGTAAATTCTCAACAAGTTATATAATTAGATGTTATATTATATTAGAACTCCCATATTAGCTTGCTCACTCATCTTTACACATTTTATAAAAAACTTTTTCAGAACTTCTCCTTTCTCTTTTTTAATTGTTATTTAAATTCAATTTAATTAACACATACTGTATTATAAGTTTCAGAGGTAGTTTAGTGATGCATCAGTTGCATACAGCACCCAGTGCTCATTATACCACGTGCCTTCCTTAATGCCCTCCTCACCCAGTTACCCCATCCCCACTCACTTCCCCTCTAGCAACCCTCAGTTTGTTCTCTGTAGTTGAGTCTTTTACAGTTTGCCTCCCTCTCTGTTTTTGTCTTATTTTATTTTTTCCCTTTCCATCTTCTCTTATATCTCTCATAAACAGTCTCATCTTTTATTTCATAGAGAAAACAGAAATAATGAAAGTGGGGTTTCTCCATTCCTGCCTAGAAAACCTGCAAGTCTTCTTGAGTCCACACTGCCACTATTGTCCCTGTGGAAGGGACTTCTCTGCTCTTCTGAGGGTTAAGCTCCCAAAGCTAAAACCAACAACAACAGCAACAACAACAACAAAAAACAAAACACTGAGCAAGACTGGAATTGTAAGCAAGAATGGGAGACCAGGATTGCACTCCACATAGAAACTCCTGCCATAGGAAATCACCTCTGCCCATTGGGGCTGCCATGGGGCAACGCTCTGTGTCTGGAATTTAGGGCACATCCTGGGGCTGGGGTGGGCATGAACAGCAAGACAGGTGCCTGATGCTCTGGAGAATTCTGTTGAGTAGGAGAGGAGTGGGTGACATTCAGGCAGCCCTTGTTCCTGCTGTTTGGAATGGCAGGAATTGGTGGGTTTTCCTTGGATTTGATGGACACAATAAAACACAGTTGGGTCCTTCCCCGAGGGTGCTCTGCCAGCATAAGGAGATGCCAGTCTGCAAGTCTGTGGGATGTATTTCCAAATACAAGCTAAGATGGGAGAGTGGTAAAATCACATCAGCCACATCGGGGAATTTTTCAGAGTACAGCTCCCAAAGGGTCTCCCCAAGGAAACCGAGTCATGGAACCCATAAAACACCACTGTTTTCCAGAGGACATCTGACATCAAGCAGGGACTCCAACTACACGCCGGGTATCCAGACAGTGATGTTTGGCTCTTTTCTTTAATCCTCTTTCTCACCCCTTGGAGGAACTAGAAGTAAAAGGATGGAAGAAGAAACAGCAAAGAGGAATAATTCTTGAAAGGAGAGACATACTCTTGTCTGTGATGTAACTGGCATACTAACAATTGGGCCAGATCATTTTTTTTAATACCATCTTCTATATGAAAAGATTACTTTCAGTAATTGTCTTGAGAAAATTATTATGGCAAGAAAAGAAGAGCAGATGGTGGAAATTTTCTTTAATTGAAGCTCATATATATACTCATGCCAGTAAAAGGTTAAAATAAATTTAAAGTGAAAATAAAGTTAATATTTAAAAAATAACAAAAATTTTAAGGTAAAAAAGAGGAAAATGTAATGGATTGATACTTTTAAATTACATTGTTATACTTTTAAAAGAAAAAACCTATACCAATGTCTTAATCTACCACAAGCATGAATAATATAATTTCAGTTTTCTCCAAATATTTCAGTGACAGTTAAAGTTATGCTTTGCATAGATATGCTCATATCTGATTGATGAAAAATTTTATTCATTTTAATTGTGAAATGTTTCTTTCACATGTAGCAACAGTTCTAAAAATAGTTAACCAAAGTCTTAAACATAAGGTTAAGTTTGGCAGAAATTCATAAAAATATCATTTCATAATAAATTCCAGAAATTGCAATGTTATTTATATCTTTATTTCTTCAGAGTCGATTCTAGAGGCAATGAAATAGCTCTGCAGTTGAAATATTTCCACTAAAATTTCTTCACCAGAAAATTCAACACAGACTTCTGTTATATTTGGAAGAAATTTCTAAATTTCTTTCTTCTACAAAAGTCAGAGTAAATGGCTAAATAGCTTTACTTGATGCATTTGTTTTAAAAAGTGTGGTTCTTGGTGAAAATGATCAAAGCGTTCAAATACTGTCTTTTTGTTGTTGCAGGCATCACAAGGCCATCGTCTTCCGTCATTTCTCATGGTATTCCTTAAAACCTGATTTTTTTCCCACTATATAAATTCTATTTTTTTACATTTTATTTTTGCATAGTCAATGACATTCTCTACAAGGAATGGTTTTAAAGCCCAGAGTACCATTCACTGTACATTGTTCAAGTTTGATTCCACCTGTTTTGCAAATTTGTGTCCGATTAGCTTCATCTGAAACTTCACATCAGAAAAAAATAACTCAGAAAGGAAAAACTGTATACAGTATCACTGCTTGCTTACCATTTTACAGTTTGTTACATCCTGTGTACATCCAAGAATATGTAGGGGTTGGTAACATGAACTGTGCTTATCAGGTTCGAATGATTCTCAAACTTTGCTAACTTACTCTTGAACTTAATGTGTGGCTGAAGTTGTGTGTTCAGGGTCAACACCATTATCAGAAGTTCCCCAAATTAGCCTCTATGTAGAATACCACATTTGTTAGAGGGAAAGTAAGATAAATGTGCTCATTTGAAACTTAGAGTGTGTTCTTAAAATTCAACAGTAACCTTGGAAATTGTTTACAACTTGGATCATAGAAAAGTTTTTTGGGGGAAAGGAGTATTTCACTGCTGACATTGCTTAAATTTGCCTATGGACTGTGATAGCCTCCTTGGGGAGACCCACTGGGAGCTCTACTCTGGAAAATTCCCCGATGTGGCTGATGTGATTTTACCACTCTCCCATCTTAGCTTGTATTTGGAAATACATCCCAAACTACAATCTAGGTTGATTGTATCTATATACAAGGAGATATACACACCTTAAAGAAGTAAGCATATTCGTTTTACTTGTTAATTTATGAAAATGGTATGTGGTATGAAATCTTTTGATCCGTTGGGATTCATTTATTTTTGGCTCACTTTTATTTTTCCCAGATTCCTCCACGTTGCTGCATATTGCTATATTTCATTAATTTTGACCATTCTGTAGTAACCCATTTTATGAATAGCTTATTCATTCACCCTCTTTAGGTGCACACTTTTGTTGTCTCCAGATTTTTTGCCAACATGAACAGTGTTATTATCCACATTCTCTTGTTGGCTGCTGTTGTTCTTGTGCAAGAGTTTCTTTCTTTCTTTCTTTTTTTTTTTAAGAGTTTCTTTTGGGATATTCCTAAAGGTGAAATCGCTAGGCCTCAGATATATGAAACTTCAGGAGATAATAGCATAATGCACCAATTAGCACTTCTAATAGCAATGCATAGTAGAGTCTGTGTTTCAAAATCCTATTCAAACGTAGTGTTTTTTTTGAGACTTAAAATTTGCGAGCGAGTTGGAAGACACGGATTTATATTTGGTAGAATGACTATAGGTCATTGCAATTATATTGTCTTTTTTCACTAATGGTATTAAATATCCATTCATTTGTTTCTTGGCATAATGGGATGATTTTTTTTTCCTGAATTTGATTTTGAATTTTATTTTGCTTTTTTCATTTAAAAAAACTTAAAATTCAACTTAGTTAACATATAGCGTATTATTAGTTTCAAGGTGATTCATCACTTCCATATAACACCCAGTGCTCATTCCATCCCGAGCCCTCCTTAATGCCCATCACCCAGTTACCCTATTCTCCCACCCGCCTCCCTTCCAGCAACCTTCAGTTTGTTTCCTGGAGTTCAGTGTCTCTTACGGCTTGTTGCCTTCTCTGTTTTTATCTTATTTTGTTTTTCCTTCTCTTCCCCTATGTTCATCTTTTTCTTCCTTAAATTCCACATATGAGTAAATTCATATGGTATTTGTCTTTCTCTGACTGACTTGTTTTGCTTAGTATAATACCCTCTAGTTCCATTACGTCCTTGCAAATGGCAAGATTTCATTATTTTTGATGGTTGAATAATATTCCATTGTG
>CM053605.1:7139537-7167409 GCA_028646535.1 Procyon lotor | reverse complement strand
TGTATCATGAAGCTATTTAGGGATGGGCAAGGCAGTGACCCTAAACCTTGACTGCACACAGAATTGCTTGGAGAGCTTTAAAAATCCTGATGTTGAACCTTCATCTCAGACAATTTAATTAGAATCTTTGGGAATGAGGAACTAGACAACAGTAGGTTTTAAACTTCTGGAGATGATTTCAATGAGAAGCCAATTGTAAGGATTTCTGGAAAGAGGAAAGAGAAAGGCCTCAGCTTCACATCAATTTGGAGGTGAGCCATATATGGGACCTCACTGATGACAGCAGAATGAGAGAACAAAATCCAACTTAGTTGAGCTCTTACACTTTTTAAAAGATGATAACCCACTTTGAATGTGCTTATTGTGCTTTTCGGCTTATAAAAGAGAACTAATTTTCTTTTTTTTTTTTTGAGAACTAATTTTCAAGTAACATTTATTTATAGTTAAATTCCAAAATTAAAATTCTAAATTGGTAACTGCTATTTATTATAATTTTTTGTCCTTTTTTTTTTAACATGTTTTTTTTTTTTTTTTTTTTGTCCTTGAAATTGGTAGATGATGCCTTTCTATATCTGAGTAAGTTTGGTGTATGTGATGGGAAAGTTCAGGTACAATGAAAATGATAGTAGTAAATGTTCTGTTTGAATATCTTCTGTATGTCTGGCACTTTATATATTTTTCATCTTATTTTTACAAGACGTTGGTTACTATTATTTTCCTGCTTTGCAGTTGAGGAAACAAACATGGAAGGTTCAGCAAACTGCCCAAGTTTGCACAGCTCGTGAAAGTCAGAGCTCTGATTCCAAACCCAACCATTCTAGCTTCCTTATCCTTCTCCCCTTAGCAGTTAGTTATTGCTTATGGGTCTATAAACCATTATTCACAGTTGATTGCATTGCTTGGAGATATACCTGCTTTCAGTCCTCTGGCATCTGTTGGGCAGCCATGGTCTGTTGTCTTTGGGCAACTATATTTACAAGTGTCTCCCTCCTGTAGCAATTTTCCAACAGTTGCCAGAATTACTCTGTCAATCCTAAAGACTCTCTAATTTTTGAGTCTCTATCCTCAATCCATGACACGGAGACCTTACAGAAAGAAGTGCTTAATTAGTATTTATGGAACAAATAAGTGAAATGAACAGAGAATGAGCAGAGTTGGAAATAAGTCCTTCAGAAACTTGTGTTGGGTAAGCATGTGTAAAGTAGACAACCATTCTAAATTTTGGAACAAATACCACGGGCTTTGAAATAAAGCCAGTCTTGGTTTGAACCACATTTTTATACTCATAAATTCTGTGAGTACAGGTTGTTTATCTTTCTGAGCTTGGTTACCTTATCTATAAAGTGGGATTAGTAATGATGACTTCTAAGTGTTGTTTTATAGGTAAGAAACCCACCACCTGTAGAGTGTCCAGTTTTCAATAATTTAATCTTTATTTTAGGAATTTATATTAAAAAGAAACTGTTGTTCTGTGTTACGGTTACTGTTGACTGTTAAAAAATTTTGTGCTTTTTTTGGAGACTAATAATACTTTTTATTGTCTTATTTGCCTAACAAAATATCTGCCTAGATGTTCACTAAGTACTTTAAAATAAATATTTTTTTTGGAAGAAGGAAAACCATGATCCTAGACCTGGTAGATAAGGGACAATCCCCTATGATTTTCTGAGCAGTAACGGAGGAAAAAGAAATTGGAGAAAGAAAGAAAGAAAGAAAGAAAGAAAGAAAGGAAGGAAGGAAGGAAGGAAGGAAGGAAGGAAGGAAGGAAGGAAGGAAGGAAGGAAGGAAGAAATTGACTTCAACTATGAGAGAAATACAAGGAAGTTGGATCAACCAGTGTCTTCAACACAGACCCTTATTTCCTTTCTCTCTCTGAAATCCAAGTTTTTAATACTGATCTTGAATCAGAAATGATTTATAGGTTAAATAAATTTGCTCAAAAAAAAGACTGACATTTCAACTGCATTCTAAACACATTCCTGTTTAAGATCATAGAAAATTTTAATTTTAACTCTGGAGGAACTCCATCTCACTACATTCTATTATTTCAGTGACAGATGTTTCTGGCCAACCCAGTGAGTCACCACATGTTTTTCTGACTATTTGTCTTTCATCACAATGTACATATCCTCAAGTAATCCTTCATTATGCCAGCCTTGTGCCATACTTTGACTAAACTAACTGCCATTTAAAACCATGTGGCCTCCAATTAGAAAGTCAACCAAATCCCTAGGAAAATGATATCATTTTAGGTAGGTTTTCTGGGAAGGCAAGACTTGTTTCCCTGAATGTTTTGGTATTTTTATATTATGTCATATGGTGGAATGAGACTAGTCAGATATATTCACTTTACTGGATGGTTTCCTGTTTTTATAACATTTGGCTGAGATTCCCAGGGTGGCTAGTAAGGATCAAATACTAGCTCTATTTTCTATGTTTAAGAATGGAAATTCAAAATATAGATTTCTTAAATGAGAGGACTTTTTTCTTCCTTGTAAGTCAAAAGTATATGATCAATACCTTTGGATAACAACTTTCATCTCTGTGTGGGATCCTCATCTCACTCCCTTGGCTCTTTCTTACATGTAACTAATACTTTAATTTTATGTTTATTAGTTCCCTGAATTAAAAAATAATTTTAGCACATATGTAATTATGCTTACCAATATAGTAATTAGTTGTGTGTGTGTGTGTGGGTGTGCGTGTGGGTGTGTATGTGTTTTGTGAAATTCATATGTAGTCTTCCAGGCCTAATATTTTTAACTTAATTTGATATTTCTAAAATTCATCTCGGCCATTTGTAAATGAGACTCATTTTTTACATTCATATATTACACTCATATATTTTTACACTCATACATTACACTGCTATTTAATATTACATGGTGATTATACCAAAACTGATTTGTCTCTTTTTCCAGTAGATAGACTTTTATCTCCCCTAAACATTTGGATATTCTTGTACCTTTCTCATGGTATACAATATACATGGGTTTCTTTAAGATAGGAATTTATTGGGCTATGGATACATCTCTCTTTACATTTTTCACAAAATGGAAAGTGAGTTGTTTGCCAAAGTGGTTGTACCAGTTGCAACTTCCACAAGAGTATATGTGCTCTTGTTGCTCCATATCAATAGCAACATCTGATGTTTGTTAGGTTCCTAAGTATTTGTCAGGCCAATGGATGTGAGATAGCATCCCACTGTGACTTTAACTTCCACTTCTTAGATCATTAATGAGATTGAACATCTTTTCATATGTCAGCCACATGTATTTATTCCTCTACATAAGACATGTTTCATATCCTTTATGTATTTTTCTATGGTGCATCCTATTATCTACTTTCATATATTGAATACTCATTTCTTACTGATCTTTAATGCTATTTTTATCATATATTATAAATTCCTTTCCTGGACTCTGTGATTCATTTGTGAGTCCCTGCACCAAAATTAACTATATCAATTATTATGGCTTTATAAATTTTTATGCCTGGTAGAGAAAGCTCTATTTTGTTATTTTTATTATTTAGGATTGTTTTGAGTATATTTTGCCCTTTATTTTTCCAAATACATTTTCAGATTTTTTGTCAAGTTTTGCATAAAATGCATTTGGGATTTTTATTGAAATTACATTGTTTAGGTCAAATTGGGGAAAACTGAAAAATCATTCTACCTATCTAATAAAATATCTACGTGTTTAGGTCTTTTAAATATATTTAAATAATATTATATGACTTTCTTGATATAGGTGATGCCTATCATTTATTTGATGAATTCTTTGATTCATTTCAGTATTTATTTTTGTTATAAATGGGATCTTTTTAAAAATTTCTCTTTGTTCAGGTGCTTGGGTGGCTCAGTCAGTTAGTATCCAACTTGATTTCAGCTCAGGTCACAATCTCAGGTTTGTGACGTAGAGCCTGGCATCAGGCTTGCACTGGGCATGGAGCCTACTTATGATTCTTTTTCACCCTCTCCCTCTGCCCCTCCCCACACATCCTCTCTCCCTCTCTAAAAATAAATAATAAAATAAAATAAAATAAAATTTCTGTTTACTTGCTGGAATTTAGAAATGTAATTATTTTTGCATATTTGTCCTATATCTAATCACCTTTTAAAATAAACTTTATTATTTTGAGAACTTACAAATTTTAGGAGGTTTATGTAGGTAATTACATAATCTGCAAATTAAAAGTTTAATTAGTTTCCAGTTCTTTTTCAATGTTTATGTTATTAGTTTCAAGACTTAATTTATCATTATGGGTGTGTAGTATTCACATATATAAATTTGTGTTTTCCATCAGTTTAGAATATTTGCATATTTTATCTTTTCAAATATTACTTCTCTTTTCAAATATGACTTCTCTTTTCTCTTCTTATGAAGCTGCTGTTAAATATATGTACCTAATTCTCATTCTATCCTTCATATCTTTTAAGATTTGTTCACATTTGCCATTTTCTTGACTCTGTATATGATATATTTTCTGTCATTTCATTTTTTTTTTATTTGAACTATTTCTCCCAAGAATCCTATGAAGTCACTATCTTCATTTTACAGAAGGAACAGAGAGGCTCAATATTTATTTTATAGTCCATTCTTTCACCCATGGATTTAAAATGCCACGTTTATCATAAGGAGAATTGCCATATATACACGACTCTGTTTTCAACTCTCTATTCTGCTCCATTGATGTATTCAACTATTTCTGCCTCAATACCAAAGACTTAAATTATGGATTTATCTGTTATATATTTCCTATTTGCCATTATTACTTTTTTGTTAAAAAGTCTTATTTAAAGAAATAGATTTGCCCCACATGAAGTCTATATTTTAATTTTATTTAGTTTGTTCTCTAGGGAATAAATATACATGATATTATATACAAAAACACAGGAGGGTAAAGAGTAACTAAATAAGTCTTCCTCCCATATAGTCAATGATTCAGTTCTCCCTTGAGAGGCAACTGATGTCAGTTTCTTATCTGCCCACCTAGTAGTCCATACTTATGAACTTTAAAACAAATTTATCAGGGCGCCTGGGTGGCTCAGTGGGTTAGAGCCTCTGCCTTTGGCCCAGGTCGTCATCTCAGGGTCCTGGGATCGAACCCCACATCGGGATCTCTGCTCAGCAGAGAGCCTTCTTCCCCCTCTCTCTCTCTGCCTGCCTCTCTGCCTACTTGTGATCTCTCTCTCTGTCAAATGAATAAGTAAAATCTTTAAAAAAAAACAAACAAATTTATTAAGTTCTACCAAAAAAAATTAAAATTTTGATTAAGATTGAATTGATTTTATGAATTAATTTGAGGGAAAATCTATACAATAACAAACCTTATTCAGAAATGTCTTTCTATTTCTTTGGTCTTTTATGTTCTTCAATAAACTTTTATAATTTTCTTTATGTTTTTAATGATTTTGAAATTTATGCCTAATTTTTTTAGAATTTTTGTATGTGACAGTAATGAATGGGATCCTGGGTATTGTTGGTTTTTGTTTTTTAATCTCTCTTATGAGTCTAATACTTACTGATAATTTCTCATTTGACTTTCTTGCATTTTCTATCTAGACAATGATATTGTTAACAAATAATTGTATTTAAATTGGAATTGATTCAATTTCAATCGAACCTTTGCTTTCAAACTTTTCTTTTTTATATTTATTGATTTAGCAATAAATTTTGGTGGTCTCCAGAATAGAAGCAGAGGTAGAAGATAAATATATCTTATACCTATCTTTGTGGAAATACTACTTTTACACCACTAAGTATCACATTTGCTGTGTGTTCTCAGTGCTAAGTTTTCCTTTTCTTAAGCTTTCTATTCCATCTACTGAGTTTTTGTTTTCTTTTACCTTTTGACCCCCTTCACCTATTTCTCCCACCCTCAACCCCTGCTTCTAGCAATCTTTAATCTATTCTCTCTGTATGCCTGTTTTTTTGTGGGGGGAGGGGTGGGATGTTAGGTCCCACATATAAAAGAAATCATACAGACTTTGTCTTTTTGTATAATTTCTGATATATCTTCTAGTTTTATATTTTCTAATTCACTCAATGTTTCAACTATTTCTAAGCTGATATTTAGGCTATTAAACTTTTTAATTCAAAATTTAATTTTTTGTTTCACTAGATTCTGTTTTTAAAAAACTCCTCTTATTATATTCTTTTTTTTTTTTAAGATTTTATTTATTTGAGAGAGTGAGATCACAAGTAGGCAGAGAGAGAGGGGAGCTCCCACTGAGCGGGGAGCCTGATGCGGGGATCGATCCTAGGACCCTGAGACCATGACCTGAGCCGAAGGCAGAGGCTTTAACCCACTGAGCTACCCAGGCGCCCCCTCTTATATTCTTGATGATGTCTTGTTGCATGCTCACCTTTGAATCATTTATTTCTGTAATATAAGCACACATAGCTGAATTTGGCAATTCCAATACCTGTGATCTTTGAAGAAATAAGAACATTATTTTATATTTCTGTTAGCTCTCATGTATGGTAGCTTATCTTTGGTACTTGATGTTTGTGGACTTAAGGTCTAGACTTCATTTGTGGAAGATTTGTAAGCTTTAATTGTGATAACTCTTCTCTAAAAAGCACTTGCCCTGCTTTGTAAATACAAAGGAATACCCTCAGTCTGGGTCTCTTTCCACCTCCCTCTCTATTGTGACTCAGTATGGGATTCTTAGACTCAAATTCATTATAAACTATCTCTTAAGATTCTTCCATAATTGAGTTACTGTTGGCATTTCCCTAAGGATAGCATTGCTTCCCTGATTGTTCACTGTTCGGTCAACTCCTTGATCTGACTCCAGATCAAATTAGGGGAAAAAAAATGGGTATGATGAAATGAGAATGAGGTTTTGAGGAGAATTTTCTTACCTCTTTTGAAGCTATGCAGATCCTATATTTTCTGCCCCAAGGAAGTATTTCTATTCAGCCATAATGGTGAACACGAAAGATCTACATGAGAATTATTTGACTAAGTTTTGACTGTGAGATTCTTTTCACATTTTATTGAATACAGATATGTTTAGAAAATTATAGTACAGAATAATAATAATTAATATTTATCAAATGCTTCCTATATGCAGATACTATCCCATACATTTTACATTATACTTAATTTCTCAAAAAACTTGTAAAAGAAGTGCAATTGTTATAATGCCCACTTAAGCATGTGAGCAATTTATGTTGCCCACATTGCCAAAAATGTGGAAATTTATGTCAAGTATCTTACCCAAGGTAACATCTCTAATTTCAACGTGGGTAATCTGACCCCAGAGCCAACTTTCTTTAAACATTTTAATACACTGCTTCTCTAAAAAACACGTCAAAGTAGTCAAATATTGAGGGATTCTTCACAGAAAGAGGTACCAGTCTAGAGCTCATGTGCACCCTCAAACTCCAGAAAATGTTGCTGGCTTCTCAGAAGGGCTCACACCTAGTGCTGGGTCCATAGCAGCTTCAAGTGGTGGATGCACTTCTGCAGTCCCTCAGGATTTCAGCCAGTAGATAAAGGCCAATCTTCATTTCCTCCTGGTAATTGCAGTCTCTTTCAAGGATTCATTTAGAGACCCTCTCAATAGCTGTGTGAGGTTCACAAAACAACATGGTGTGTGCAACAATTTACCACACAGTGAAAACACAGGAGAATATAGCAGAGAAATTTTTCCTTTTGTTCTCTGTACCTCCACTGCAGGAAATCGAGAATATGGATGGATTTATGCATTACCGGTAACATACCAGTACATTCATTGAATAGAACTGCCATAACAAAGTACTACAAACTAGATGGCTCACACAACAGAAGTCTCCTCTCTCAGTTTTGGAGGCTAGAAGTCTAAGATCAAGGTGTTGGCAAAGTTGGTGATGTCTGGGGTCTGTGAGAGAGAATCTGTTTCATGACTCTCTCCTAGGTTTTGGTGATTTGCTAGTAACCGTTGGCATAACTTGGCTTACAAAACAGTACCAATCGTTCCTTCATCTTTACATGGCATTCTCCCTGTGTACACGTCTCGGTCCAAGTTTCTCCTTTTTAGAAGGATACCAGTCATACTGGAGTAGATCCAACCCTACTCCAGTCAGTATGACTTATCAAAGGAATTCATTTTTTCTGCAATGATCTTATTTCCAAATAAGGTCACATTCTGACATGTGGGAGTGAGGACTTCAATATATAAGTTTTTAGGGGACACCATCCAACCTATAGGAGTGTATACCCTTCCATTCTTAGGTGTTTCTCCCCTACCTCAGCCATTCTCATCATCATCATCATTATCACCACAACTTACATTTTTAAAACATTAATATGTATACTATGCCCCTGTCTAAGTAGGATACATATATTAACTAATGAATTCTTACCACCTTTTGGCACCTTAGAGGTGCTTCTGTTAAGTTTATTTGACAAACAAGAAAGCTAAGACATAAAGAGGTTAGGAAATTTGACAGAGGTCTTAGGGCAAGAAAGGCCCACACCTGGCAATGGCTCCAGCTGATTGCTCTTAATTACTATGCAGTGCCACTCTGATATCGTGATTTATAATAAAAAAATACATGGTTAGTCTGTGTCCCATTTCTGGCACAGAGCTCCTAAAACCCTTGTAATTTCCTAAGTGATGGGGGGGGTGGGGAAGGAGTGTTTATTGTTATGTTAATGAGGTGACTTTGTAACATACCTTTTGGTTACCAGGATAATCAACCTTTGGATTAGAGGGTAGAAACTTAGTTCCGTGCCCTGACTTTCAGGGAGGAGAGAGGGCTACAGATTGAATCAATCTATGCCAATTATTTAATCAATCTTGTCTATGTGATGAAACCTCCATTAAAATGAAAACAAGCACAGATGATAACCAGGATTTGTGACTTGTGTCTGAAGAGGGGGTGGGGGGGTGGAGGGGTGGGGGTGGGGTGGAGGGGGTGGGGGGCAGTCTTGTAGGACTGAGCCCTTAACTTTGGGATCTGATGCTATCTTCAGATAGTGTCAGAATTGAGTTGAATTATAAGCTACAGCTGGTGTCCAGGGAATTGGTTGGATGTGTGTGGAAACTTCCCTAACTCATGTTGGAATTTGGTCCCAGAACCTTAACCACATTTATGCATTTCTCCCTTCATGCAAAATTCTCAGCTGTAGAAAACAGTTGTGGTTGTGGCTGGTATACCACTACTATCTTTAAGTGTGGGTCTGGGTAATAATCTCTTCTATGTGCCACTAATATTTTGCTCTGTTTTTTGGGATATAAGAGTTTTTAAAATTAACAATTTTAATATGATTTGAATACTACGTATGAAAATTATTTAACTTTGGTAGTTGCTTTTTGATTTTTTAAATTTTGAATCAGTGATACGATCTGTTTGCATTTCCCTTCAGAAAAAAAATATATATGCTAATATATATGCTAATATTTTTTTTTCTTTCATATTTTCATCCTGGAAGGATTTTACTTTCTAGTCCACTTCCAATTCTAGTCACATAAGGAATGCCTGAATTAAAAAATAGGACTTGGGCGCCTGGGTAGCTCAGTGGGTTAAAGCCTCTGCCTTCAGCCCAGGTCATGATCTCAGGGTCCTGGGATGAAGCAACCTGCTTCTCTCCTCTCTCTGTCTGCCTCTCTGCCTACTTGTGATCTTTCTCTGTCAAATAAATAAATAAAATCTTTAAAAAAATAAAATAAGATAAAAAATAAAAATTAGGACTCAGTTCTCTACTTTGCAATAAACCATGCAGTTTTCTAAAATAAAAATGGTTTAAATAAACATATTTCAATCAGAAGTCTCATAAAAACACTTTAAGTTATAGATACTGTTGTGTTTTAAAATATAGTGAAAAGACTGTAAAACTAAGCTTTTTGTCTTTTCAACAGGTACAAGTAAGTTAAAAGTGGACCTTCATAAAAACAAAAACAAAAACAAAACAAAACAAAAAACTGCTGGTTTTAGGTGGAAATACTTTTGCCAAAGCAGAACTGTCCTTCTGAGCTTGAGCTCTAATAGTTATGTATTTCAGTGTTTCTATTTTCTTCATGACTTTTATTTAATATATTTTTCTATTATTTGCTCCTAAGACCTCAAAACATATTGAAGACATTTATCACAGAATTGAAAACATTTTACAGGTCTTAATCTTGAAATTTAAACACAAAAATCAATTACCCTCTGAAAAAAGATTTAAATCTAAAATATATCAATTTACCTTCATAGGGTGATTTGCCTAGCCATTATTTATATAAAAATATGTTCTATGGAAATACTCTAAATAAAATTTAATTTTTTTCTATTACATGTATAATTTCAAGTTAAACACTAAATGTATAAATAGCTATAAGCTCCAGCTGCCATCTCATATTTAATTGTTAATATATATATTCATACCAATGTTTTCTTTTTTTTTTTATACCAATGTTTTCTAAATTAGAAAACTTATAGGGGTGCCTGGGTTGCTCAGTGGGTTAAAGCCTCTGCCTTCAGCTCAGGTCATGATCTCAGGGTCCTGGGATCAAGCCCCGCATCTGGTTCTCTGCTCAGCGGGGAGCCTGCTTCTCCTTCTCTCTCTGCCTGCCTCTCTGCCTACTTGTGAGCTCTCTCTCTCTATCAAATAAATAAATAAAATCTAAAAAAACCCCAAACTTATAAATGATGCTTAGATTTATCCTCAGCATAAATATTAGGGTCAACAAGTGTTATTATAATTTTGGTTTTGTAATTTGACTTTTTGTTTTCTACATGATTTAAGAGACGATGGTTAAAAATTATTATTATATGGACACACAAAGCATAAAGGTAGAATTTTATGACATCAGTTACAGAAGGAGTAATTGACAAAGCTATGAAGGAGAGTTTTTGTATGTGGTTGAAATCAAGCTGTTGTAAATTCAAATAGGAGTATAATTCTTGATGTGATCACAAAGAAAATACCTAGAGAATATTCTTAAAATGAAAACGTGAAGGGAACTTAAAAATTTCACAAAAATCAAATAAATTCTAAGAAGAAAGTAATGCAGGAAATGAGGGACAACAGAGCTAGAAGGTATATCGAAAACAAATAGCAAAATGGCAGAAATACATACTTTCCAAAGCTATCTTGAAAAAGGACAAACTAGAGAACTAAAAAACAAAACTTCTTGTTTTTAAAATTTACTACAAACCTACTGTAATCAAATCAGTGTGGTAATGACATAAAGACATACCTATAGATCAATGGAATAGGATAGAGAGTGCAGAAATAAACTTTTGTATACATGGTCAAATGACTTTTGACAAGGGTGCCGAGACTATTCTGTCAACAAATAGTTAGTGGGAAACTGGATAGCCACATATAAAAGGATGAAAACCAACAAAATAACTAACAATCCAATTTTAAAATATGCAAAGAATTTGAATAGACAGGTCTCCAAAGAAGATACACAAATGGCTCTATGATCTCATGAAAAGATGCTCAACATCACTAATTGTAAAGGAAACTCAAATCAAAACCACAATGAGATGCTACTTCAGTTCTATTAGAATGGCTACTATTAAAAACAAACAAAAAATCCAGAAAATAACTAATATTGGTGAGGATGTGGGATAACTGGAACTTTATGCCTAGCTGGTGGTCCAATGGCAAATGGAAAACAGTGATGGAGGTTCCTCAAAAACTTAAACATAGAATTACCCTATGATCCAGAATTTCCACTTCTGGATTGATCCTCAAAAGAATTGAAAGCAAGAACATAAACATAGAGTTGAACACCCATTTCATAGCAGTGTCATTCATAATGGTCAAAAAGTGGAAGCAAACCAGATGTTGCTTGCACGGATGAATGAATTGATGGATGAATGGATAAAAAAATGTGGTATAGGCATACAGTGGAATATTCAGCCTTCAAAAAGAATGGAATTCTGCGACATGCTCCAACATGGATGAGTCTTGGAAATACTATGCTAAGTGAAATAAACCAGACAGAAAAAGACAATTAGTGTATGATTTCACTTATGTGATACCGAGAGTGGTCAAATTAATACAGACAGAAATAGAATAATGGTTTCTAGTTGCTGAGAAGAGAAGAGAGGGGGGGTTGTTGTTTAATGGGTTTCAGTTTGGGATTATGAGAATGTTCTGGATGTGCAGTCATGACGATTGTACAACGAAGTAAATGTACTTAATGCCAATGAATTGTACACTGAAAATGGTTACGTGATATATGTTACGCCTATTTTACCACAATAAAAAGTTATTAGTTTAAACACCTGTCAAAAGTGGGAAATGCTTGTTAAAATTTTTAAGTAAAACAGAGGTGCATGAAGTAAAAAGAGGAAGCAATTTTCCCTCACTGTACTCGCCCAAAAATTCTTATCTTTGAAATAACATTTAAAGCAATTTTATGATATTAGCCCAGATTTCTTATATAAAGAATACAGGCAATGTGTAGGAAGTGCTAGGAAAAATTAACAAAAATATGGGGCTTATCAAGAGGAAGATAAAAGTACCCGTGACAAAAGAGCAATTAGTTATATGAGATCATAAGTGTTTATCCAAATATAGGGCTCAGGGAGAGCCTGAGTTCTTTCTAGATTGTTAAATAATATCTGGAGCACAGATGGGCCTTTTTGGCTCCTCAAACATGTAAAATGTGATGTGCGTTTATAAGATTATCCCTTATGGCATGGCAAAGCATTTCTCTATTTTATATAGAACTTATTTTTACACTCAATAGCTCTTTAATCTTGAAATCCTAACCTCAGAAATCTGCCCTGTGAAAATGGTTAGTTGAATAGGTTTTTGCCATAGGCTTGCTTATTCACATTTAAAATTCACCAGGATAAAGCAATGAGTTCAAAAGCTAGTAAACGCTTCATTGTTGATAATTCTCACCCTAGAATCGAACTTCTTCCTTATTCTCCAACTTTTTTTTTAATATTCTTAACCCTCTCTGTTATCCTAACTTAAAATTTCTTCCTTTCTCTTAATAATAAATAACCTGAGGCAGAACTTTCCTCTGTGGAGCCTTTCCCATCTGCTTCAGGCCTTGTACACACTCTTTATCATAGTGTTTGGGCTTATGGTCATTGAAATATCCCTTTTCTTATACCTTTCTTTATTACTTAGACACTTCATGTGGGTAAATTTTTTGCCTCTATATATTGTCTACAAACACATAACAGGACATTATTGCCACACTAGATACATAATAATCATCAAATCCATATTTTTTTTAAAGATTTTATTTCTTTATTTGACAGAGAGAGAGATCACAAGTAGGCAGAGAGGCAGGCAGGCAGAGAGAGGAGGAGGCAGGCTCCCTGCTGATGCGGGGCTCGATCCCAGGACCCTGAAATCATGACCTGAGCCGAAGGCAGAGGCTTAACCCACTGAGCCACTCAGGCGCCCCTCATCAAGTCCATATTGATAGCATATGATAGTAGATAGATACTAGAAGATAGACATTCTTCAATAGTGTTACCTGCTACCTTCATATCTGCCTATTATAATTCAAAATTTATTCTGCAGAATGTATCCAAATCGTTCTTCTTTGCATATGTTCTGTGGTCTCTTCAGCATGATATATCAATTTTCTTAAACTCTACCAATAAAAATGTATTCAACAGGCTAATTTCCCAGCCTTCTATTAGGTTTGACATTAATCCATGCCAAGATTCTATTTCCTAGGATGTAATATTTTTAGGAAATGTAAAACATTTTTATCCTTCCTATTTTTATACATTCACGTGTTTGGAGAAAAATATATTATGTTGCCTTTAAATTTCATAAGAGAATTCTTATTATTTTGAGTGATCTGGACTGGCCAGTATTTTGATTTAAAGAGTTGATTTGTTTTGCACAAAGAAAGAGTGTGTTATTTTATAGTTTATTCTCTTATATGTTTGACATCATGGAGCACATCACAAAATTGATTTTAAAACTGTGAAAACCAGAATTGATGCAGTTTCTGTTCCTACTCCGACTGGGAGTCTAGTGCTAACCCTTGCCTATCTTTGTAAGGGAGATCAAGGTGTAAACCTTGTCTATATCAGTAGTATATGACATCAGCACTAATCCTTCCCTCACTGTGTAAATAACTTGGTAACACTTGACGACACCTGGAACCTATGGAGTTGTGTGGTAGAGGCTGACGTTTACCTATGAAAACAACTGGGGCAGTATCACCTAGGAAGTCATTAGAAATGTAGGCTCTCGGGTTCCACATGAGACTTAACTAAAGCAGAAATAGGAAGTTGGGCCTCCTGATCTGGGTTCTAATTAATACTCCAGATGAGCCACTGGCCTACCCAACAGTTACTGCTAACATAATTCCTGCTTCATTTAGTAGCAACTTGCCGAAGTCTTTCCTGCCATCACTGGGATCAAGTTATGATTGATGTGAGCTGGTCTCGTGAATTCTATTTATTTTCACCAGGATTGCTTTAGGGGATGGCAAGCCAACTATTTCTGGCCAATAATGCATTGTACGAGAAGCCAGCTGTTCTTTTGTGGAAAACATTCTGCTTCCTGACAAAAGAGAGAGCCAGCCTGTGAAGAAAAATCTATTTTACTACCAACACATCACCTAACCCCTGATTTCTGTGTGAATATAGTTAGTTGTGTGATTTCTGTGATAGCAGCTGCCAGATTGAAGCTAAAAGGGGAAGGCTAAGAGAAATGAGGAAATGTCACCTCAGTGGTCTGATACTGCAGGCTCGTGAACAGACCTGGAAGTTACCCATCCCAGAGCTCTGGGCAGGTACTTTGTAATAAATATCTTTGCAGTTTCAATCAGAGGTAGTGAAAGGTGACCTTATTTTCAGTCAACACATCTTAAGTGGTAAGAACTGTGTATACTGAAATTCTGGCAAACGGCAAACCAACTGCAATGGTTTATAAAGGAATTGCCAGCCCAACTTAGTTTCAGGCGTTCTATGGCTCATAAAAAATTATGAGGAAAGTACCAGATTTGGAGATTATCCAAGGTCCACATCTCTGTGCCTCAGAGTAAGTGAATTTTTGGAGCCCTGGCTGAGCAATGGATTTGTAATGGCATGAGGAGCATGAAGGAGAGAAGCAGGCCCACTTGGTGACTGGATATAATGCATGATTCTCTTCTGGGGTGGAGAACATGGCCCAATTCTAGTGAGCAAGGGAACAAGGGAACTAAGAGGAAGTTGGGGAGGAAACTGGTAGATGTTCATGAAGAATTAGGATCTTAAACACAGTGCATAGTGATGACAGATTTTTAAGCAGGGAAGTAACATGTGCTATGAGAAAAGAGAAGTTGTTTCTTGAGGGATTGAAAAAGGCAACTTTCACTATTTTATTTCATACTGATTAGTATTTTATGTAATTAGGTGACTCTTTTGGGGGGTCTCCAAGACTACCCCTGTGTTCAGTGATTTGCTAGAAAAAACTCGGAAGTCAGCAAGGAGTTATAATTGCATCAACACTCACACTGACACAGCTGGATCTGTGAGGGAAAAAAATACAGGAGTTGTCTGGTTAAATACACATTCACCTTCCCATGTTCTCTCTTTCCTATAAGCAGTCACACAGAGCACGTTCTCCCTCTAGCCTCTAGTAGCAAAAATGCAGCAGTGTGTGTGTGTGTGTGTGTGTGTTTCTGCCCAGATAAGCCCAGCTGAAGCAGGTCACATATGTCGCATTTTCTGCTAGCAACTAGCAAAATTCCAAACTTCCAGTTAATGTTAGTGATAAATCATGTTGTATGTACAGGCAGAAGAAAACAACCCTATCAGTTAGGGAAAGTTCCAGAAGCCTAGCCAAGAGCTAGCCAAGAGCCCACCTTGAAAGCAACCTCTTTGAAAGACAACAGCCCAGGCCTGCTGTGTTGTTTTCTGTAGATTTCCATGTAAATAATAGTAGATAATAAAACTATCCAGGGCGATTTTTACATGTTACATATTTAGTTGGTCAAAATATTTCAAGTTTATTTTGTAATGATTTCAGGTTGATGTTGTATGTGATTTGTGTAGTAACTGAACTGTGACCTCTCTAATAAATAAGACAAAATGACAAAACTTTAGTCTCTCTATCAGACACTAGAGAAACACTAAAAAGCTGGAATAATATATTAACTTCAGGGAGTGATATTCATTTTGCTAATTCTTAAACATTATTTTACCTGGCATCAGTGTAAAGAGGTGATGGTCATGACATTGGCCAAGGTGTTGCGTTTAAGAGGCTGATGAAAAGTAAAACATTAACAGAAAAGGGACATAAAATTGTCAGAAGTTGAGGCAAAGTATTTAAGAAGATGGAGATAGTGGGGCACCTGGGTGGCTCAATCGGTTGAGCGACTGTCTTCAGCTTGGGTCATGATCCCAGGGTGCTGGGATCACATTCCACGTCGGGCTCCTTGCTTTGTGTGGAGCCTGCTTCTCCCTTGCCCTCTGCCATTCCCTGCTTGTACTCTCTCTGTCAAATAAGTAAATAAAATCTTAAGAAAAAAAAAAAGGAACGTGGAGGTAGTACTCTGATGAAAGCCAGTAATATACATTTGAACTTTAGATTTTTAAATTTTTTTTATTATTTTTTAGAAATTTTATTTATTTTTTTGACACACACAGAGAGAGAGAGAGATCACAAGTAGGCAGAGAGGCAGGCAGAGAGAGGGGGGGAAGCAGGCTCCCTGCTGAGCAGAGAGCCCGATGCTGGGCTCTATGCTGGGCTCGATCCCAGGACCCTGGGATCACAACCTGAGCTGAAGGCAGAGGCTTTAACCCACTGAGACACCCAGGCACCCCGTGAACTTTGGATTTTTTTAAAGCAAAGCTGGTAATACTGTGAAGTGGTGGTGTAAGGACTCCTTTTCATGTTTAAGTTGGAAAGGAAATTACCTTCGTGGTTTTTTTTGGGGGGTGAGGAGTTTGCTTAATTCGCAAAAATAATGAATGTACCTAACAAACAGAGGATAGATTTTACTAGGTGCTTGCAAAATTAAATTATTATAATCACTTTCCAAATGGTACATCCTTATATCATGTCTAGCCAAGACCTAAAGTTTTTGGACCATGGATACTTAACAGAAAAATTATTTTTCTCCCTACTTAGGGAAGAAAAAGCTATTACTTCTAGGTATCAAGTATGAGCATTATGGTATCAATGATAAACTCTGATTTCCGGGTCGAGTTTAAAACTGGGCACTGTAGTAGCATGAATTAAACCCATAACATTTCTTAATGTATCTTTATTCACTAAATCTCAGAAAGAGTCTAGAATAGCTCCAAAATCTCCAATTAAAATATTCAGCCTCAGCTCTAATTGTGATCCTGGAATATATAACACAAGTTAAGGAGATACCATCATTTACTGGGTAGTTACTCATGAAGCAACCAATAGTCAAGCACAGTTTTGCTATCACTTCACGTTTATCTGCAGCATATTCAGTATCATTATCAGGAGAAAAAAAAGCCATTATCTCAGTTTATCTTTTGAAATCTAGTTCACAACTACAGATTTTCATATAAGATAAAAGTAGCAGTCATGAGGTGCCTCTCTCCATTGTCATTACAGGATGCTGCCCAAAGGCGGAGAGAACAGCTCTATGAGGAACTAAGAGCTAATGAGTGTCTACAATACCAAGGTCTGTTTTAGTTGTTTTTCTTTAGAAACCCTCCTCGTCCTTACTATGACTCTAGGAAACAACATACACCCTTACTTTATTATTGTGAAAAGTTAGAACTAGACTGGTTGAAATAAAAAGCCAAAGTTCATATGGTTTCAAGTGGAAGAGTCAGTTGCTTAACCGACTGAGCCACTCAGGGGCCCCCGTCAAGGTTCACTTTCAGTTGAATTAATATCCTTGGCACTGAAATGCACAGTGGTCTCTCTGACATTAAAATGCTCTTAGTAACCGTAGCCAACAGTGGAATCAGGTGGGAGTGAGAATTCGGCTTCCTAGCACTATAGACTTGAGCATTTCCGATAATCATCTCCATCCTACCGAAAGATAGGTAATGATTTTGATACTAGTGATAGATCCAGAAATCATCATATTTTGATTAGAAATGACCAAGTCTGATGTAGATGATTAGAGTACACTTTGAGAAATGTTGCCTTAGGGCAGGGAGCTATCAAAAGTTAGAGATGGGTTTTTTGCTTTTGTTTTGTTTTAAGTCATCTCTATACCCAACATGGGGCTTGAATTCACAACCCCAAGATCAAGAGTCACATGCTCTGTCAACTGAGCTAGCTGGGCACCCCTTGTTTTATTTTGTTTTGTTTACATAGATTTAAAAAACTGAGAATCCCACTGAATCATTCATGTATGAAGAGGGCTAACACTTTGAGAAAGGATTATGGGAGCACTGATATGCATAAAATCACTTCTTCAAGAACTAAGATTCATTTAATTTGCTAGGGTTGTATTCCTCCAGCCCAGTACAGAGACCATCTGGGTATGGGAAGAGGTGGAGCCATTAGGTGAGGGCAGTGATTCAGGGACTTGTGAAAATCTGTGTGGAAGAAAGCAAAGTTGCTAACAACTGAAGGGAGGACATTTATTAAGCAGCTTTAGTGTACAGCCAGTGAAATGCGCTGTGAGAGAATATGGAGTCAGTTTGGTAGAGGAAATCACTTCATTCTATATGATTCCAAAGAAATTTAGTCTAAACTCTATCCTCAAATGGATGAAGAGTATTGAGTTTGGGGTGCCTGGGTGGCTCAGTGGGTTAAAGCCTCTGCCTTTGGCTCAGGTCATGATCTCAGGGTCCTGGGATCGAGCCCCACATCAGGCTCTTTGCTCAGCAGGGAGCCTGCTTCCCCCTCTCTCTGCCTACCTCTCTGCCTACTTGTGACCTCTCTCTCTCTGTCAAGTAAAAATAAATAAATAAAATAGTATTGAATTTGGCTACCAAAGCTTTTCTTCTATTATTTATTTTATGGGTACTCAAAAAATACATATTCGTATTTTCAGTTAACAATATGATATCTAATCTCAAAAGAACTTTCCTTTTAAAAGAAAAATATTCTCTATAGAAATGTAGGATGGAATCCCCATCAGCCTTTAAAGGTAGAAGATTTATGGGCTACTTAAAAATATATATCATTTTGAGTCCTACTTAATAGAACCCTTTGAATAAAGACTAGCTTTACTCATGGCTGATCTTTGAAATAAAAATGTGATAATGCTGCTTTCACAAGTTCAGTTGCATTTTTTTTATCTCATCTGAAATCTTTCAAGCTTCCCTCTACTTTGAAGCACTGATTGACAAGGCACTCATCGTGTGTTAAGAATGTTACCAACTTTGTTAAATTGCTGACAGAGAATACATGTGTCAAAGTCTGATGCCAGACTATAAAAATATCATCTTCAGTAAAAATTTTCTTCAAGACCCTCCATCCCCATGTTTGTATCTTGCTGTTATCCAAGCTAAAGGAAAAAAACCCACAAAGCAAATATCGCAATATCACAATACTCAATAGAAGTATGACCAGCCTCTCTTACAGGTGTTACTTACATGATGTCTGTTTTAGGAGGATGGTTAGGGTGTTAATCATTAGAGATGAACACTTGCATTCTATTTGTTTTTTTTATTAATAACTTTTGGTAGCTCTAAATTCACACAAATTTTCCATGAAGAAAAGAATCTGGCTACAAACGGTTAATAGGACAAATTGATGTAAACTTCCTGAAGTACTCTTTTTTGTTTCTAGTGGTTTTTACAGCTCTATTGAGGTATAATTGAAATGTTATAAATTGTACATATTGAAAGTATACAGTTTGGGGCTCCTGAGAGGCTCAGTTGGTTGAGCTTCTGACTCTTGATTTTGGCTTGGGTCATGATCTCAGGGTCCTGGGATGGAGCCCCACATGAGGCTCTGTGCTGGGCATGGAGCCAGCTTGAGATTCTCTCTCTCTCCCTCTCTGTCTGCCCCTTCTCCCCCCATCACTCACCACTGCTTTCGTACACACATTCTCTCTAAAAAAATTTAAAAAGTGTACAGCTTGATAAAATTTAATTAATATTTTCACACAGAAGAAACAATTATTACAGTTAAGTTAATGAACATAGTCATCACCCTAAATTTCTTGTATCTTTTTGTAATTCCTCCATCCCTAATCTCCCCCACCCACTGCCACCATCCACAAACCATCATTGAAGTACTTTCAGTCTGTAGAGATTAATTTGGATCTTAGAACACTATATAAATGATATTATACAATATGTAGCTTTTTTTACACAGCATAATTATTTTGAAAAGCATTTGTGTTAATGTATGGACCAATTGTGGATTTTTTTGTGTATGAGTAGTATTCCAATGCGTAGATACATATCATGATGTTTATCCATTCCCCCATTGATGGATATTTGGGTTGCTTCACACAAAGCTGCTATGAATATTTGTGTGCAATGTTTTGTGTGGAGATATGCTTTCATTTCTCAGGGATAAGTATCTAGAAGTAAAATGGTTGGGTCATATGAAAAATGTTCAAATTTTTAAGAATCTGCCAAACTGTTTTCCAAAGTCGTTGTTACCATCTTACATTTTCACTAGGAGTAAATGAGCATTCCATCTCTTAGGCTCCTACATATTCTTACCAATGCTTGGTGTAGTCAATCTTTTTGATTTTAGCCAACTACTAAGGGTTAAATGCTGCCTCACTGTGATTTAAATTTGCATTTTCTTAATGACTAAGAATGTTGAACATCTTTTCATGTGGTTTTTTTTGCCACCCAATGATCTTCATTGGTGTAATGTTTGTTCAGATACCTAGAAGATGTATTTTTATTAGTTTCTTTACTTTTCTAGTATTAATTTGTGGTTATTACATTTTCTAGGTATAAGGGATTATTACAAACAGTTCAGTACATGTAAATTTGATAATTTAGTTGAAATGAAGCAATTCCTCAAAAAATACAAACTATCACAACTCAATAAGAAATAATTCGAGTATCTCTATAAATATTAAGGAAAGTGGATTAACAATAAAAATAAACTTCAAAAAGAAAAAAGAAACCTCAAAAGCTTTGATGGTTTCATTGGAGAATTCTATTTAATTTTTAAAGAAAAATTAACATCAGCTCTACACAATCTCTTACAAAAAATAGAAAAGGAGTGAATAGTTATTTTATGAAGCCAGTATTACTCCCCAAAACGAAATGCATTACAAAAAGACAACCATAATATACCTCATGAATAAAAGATGGAATAATCCTTAACAAAATCTAAGCAAGTAGAACTGAGTAATATATAAAAAAGAATTAAATAGCATGGCCAACTAAGGTTTATTCTGGTAATGCAAGCCTAGTTCAGTGCTTGGAAGTCAATCGGTGTAATCAGCCATTTTAACACTTGAATGAAGAAAAACTACATGACATATTAATTGATGTAGGACAAGTATTTCACAAAATTGAGCACGTTCATGAGAAAGACTCTCAGAAAAATAGGAATAGAGAGGAACTTTCTCAACTGATAAAAAGCACCTATAAGTAATCTTTGGATAACATTGTACTTAAAGATGAAAAACTGATAATGTTCCCCTAAGATTGGAAAAGCAATGATGTCTGCTTTCACCGCTCTTATTCAACATGGTGCTGGAAGTTTTAGCCAGTGAAATGAAGCAAGAAAAGGAATTGGGGGAGAAGGCATACAGATCAGAAAGGAAGAAATAAAACTGTCCCTATTTCAAGATGACATGATTTTCTATGTAAAAATCTGAAGGAATTGTCAAAAAACACCCTAGAACTCCTCTCTTAGAACTATTAATTTCAGTAAATTTACAAGATTTTATTTCTATATTTTAGCAATAAACAATTGGAAACTAAGATTAAAATTAAGATACCATTTACAATCACACAAAAATGAAATACATAGATGTACATCTAATAAAACATGCACAGGATTTGAATCTTGAAAAATATAAAATCATGGGGCAACTGGGTGGCTCAGTGGGTTAAAGCCTCTGCCTTCGGCTCAGGTCATGATCTCAGGCTCCTGGGATTGAGCCTCACATCAATCTGCTCAGCAGATTGCTGCTCCCTGCTGAGCAAAGAGCCTGTTTCCCTCTCTCTCTGCTTGCCTCTCTGCCTGCTTGTGATCTCTCTCTGTCAAATAAATAAATAAAATCTTAAAAAAAATAAAATTAACCATTTAAAAAAAGAAAAATATAAAATCATGATGAAAGAAATCAAAGATCTAAATAAATGAAGAGACATACCATGTTCATGGATGTGAAGGCTCAACACAGCAAAGACTTTTCTCTCCAAATTGATATACAGGTTTAATACAATTCCTATCCATACTCCAAAAGTTGATAAAGTTGTGAAGGAACTAGATCACTCATCTATTGCTAGTAGAAATGTAATATGGCACCACCTCTTTAGGAAGGAGTTTGACAGTTTTTAAAAATAACTAAACATTCAACAGGCAGCTGGGTCATTGGACTCTGTAATTGCACTGCCAGGCATCTATCTCAGAGAAATGAAGACTTATAGTCACACAAAATTTTTATCTGAATGTTTGTAGCAGGTTTAGTCATAAAAACCCCAAACTGAAAACAATCGAGATGGTCCTCAGTGATGAGTGGTTAAATTGTTCTAACAATCATACCATGGAACATTACTCAGCAATGAAAAGGAAAGAGCTAATGATATAAGCAACAACCTGGATAATCTTGAGAGAATTAGGCTTAGTGAGAAAAGTCAATTCTAAAAGGTTAAAACTATGTAATTCTGTTGATAACATTCTTGAAATACAGGATTAAATATATGAAGAACAGGTGTGTAGTTATCAGGGTTGAAAGAGGGTGTTTTGGGGAGGGAAATGGGTGTGCCTATAAAGGGTGCCTATAACATGCAGAACCCTGTGGTTATAGACTTGACTACATTAATCTCAA
Organism: Procyon lotor; assembly: GCA_028646535.1. Lineage (NCBI taxonomy): Eukaryota > Metazoa > Chordata > Mammalia > Carnivora > Procyonidae > Procyon > Procyon lotor. Next base: position 7,144,587 of record CM053605.1, on the reverse strand, counting down.
ATGTCCTGGTTACAATATTTTACTATATCATATGTTACCATTGGGGTAAATAAGTAAAGTTTCTATGGGATCTCTCTGCATTATTTTTTACAACTATATGTAAATTTAAGATAAACTCAAAATAACAATATTCAAAAATATTCTAGGTCTCTGTTTAATATATTCCATAATTTCTCTATTTTCTTTAAATTTGGCATATAATTATTACAGATTTTTTGTAAAGATTTTATTTATTTGAGAGAGAGGGGGAGAGGACATGAGCAGGGGGATTGGTAGAGGGAGAGGGACAAAAAGACTCCCTGCTGAGTGGGGAACCCACCCTCAGCTTGATCCCAGGACCCCATGATCTGAGCTGAAGTCAGAGCTTAATCCACTAAGCCACTCAGGTGCCCCTAAATATAACTTTTAAAATCCTTTTCTAATTCTCTCACCTGTCATTTTTGGATTATTTTTGATTGATTTTTCTCCTCTCACTCTGTGTGCCTAGGATTTTTTATTGGATTGTAGACATTGTGAAATTTACCTTATTCTTTGCTGGATATTTTTGTACTACTATAGGTATTTTTCCGCTCTTCATTAACTCTTCTGCAATTAAGCTACATGCAAATAACTTAATCTTTTGCTTTAAAGGCTTTGTTAGGTGAGATTAGAGCTGCTTTTATCAGAAGCTAATTTTACCCCAATGGTTGGTCAGTACTTTCCTAAGCACTTTAGCTCATGTATTGAGAGCTGTGAAGTTTCCCCACTCTGGCTGGTGGGAACGCTAACTGTTCCAGCAGATGTGATCTCTGGCTCTTGTTTCACCTAATCCTTTGGAGTGGCTCTTTGGCCATAGGAGGTTTCACTCTCAGGCATGCACTTAATCATGCTTATCTGAAAATTGAAGGGGAAAACTGAAGACCCCTGGACCTCTCTCTCTGTGCAGTTCTCTCCTTTTCAGGTACTCTCACTGGCAGATTCTTAGTTCCTTGGTCTCCCTTGACTGCCTATTCCATCTGCTCAACTCAGGGAAACCACTAGGCTGAGATCCCATCACCCTGGAACCCCATGCTATGACCTGACAGTAATTTGGGGCAATTATAGGACATCTCTGTTTTCCCTCAGTGATCCATGTCCTACTCTGCCCCACACCAATATTTGAAACCACTGCTTTATATATTTTGTCTGGTTTTTTAGCTGGTTTAGGCAGGAAGATAAATCTAGTCACTGTTAATACATCTTGGCCTGAAGTAAAAGTAATCCTCCAGTCTGATTTTTTTTAAGGTTTCATTTATTTATTTGACAGAGAGAGAGCAGGACAAGTGGCAGAGGGAGAGGGAGAAGCAGGCTCCCTGATGAGCAGGGAGCCTGAAGTGGGACTCAATCCCAGGACCCTGGATCATGACCTGAGCTGAAGGCAGTCACTTAACAGGCTGAGCCACCCAGGCGTCCCCTCTAGTCTAATTTTTTAACCTAAAAATGCGTAACTCTGTAGGGAAGCCTCGTTAATAAGAATCTTCAATATCATATCAAATATTGCCATTGGCTTTTCCTTTTTAAATCTTTTTTTAAATAGTGGATCTAGGAAAATCCTTTTTTCTATGAAAAGAAGAAAATGCTTCTCTGGAATAAAGCATTAAAGATACATAAAAAGTGGTAGTGATGGCAAGGCATAAATCTAGGATGGAGAGATAGGGGAGAAATTACTGACTTTTTAGGAGAATATTTAATATGTAACAAAATAATTGTAGGAAAGCTTTTATAGGTGTTTTAAAAAGATAACCATGTGGATACTAAGAGAAGAGAAAATTTTTTAAGTTTAAGTGTGAGAACAAGGTACATTTTTAATAAAAACTCATCAGTGAAAGGGCACTTGGGTGGTTCAGTGGGTTAAGGCCTCTGCCTTCGGGTCAGGTTATGGTCTCAGGAACCTGGGATCGAGCCCCACATCAGGCTCTCTGCTCGGCGAGGAGCCTGCTTTCCCCTCTCTCTGTGCCTGCCTCTCTGCTGACTTGTGATCTCTCTCTCGGTGTCAAATAAATAAATAAATAAATAATTAAAAAACAACAACAACAACAACAAAAAACTCATCAGTGAAACATGAAAAAAACAAAACAAGGTATTAGCCTAACAGGGTCAGACTATTACAAAAAGTGCCACAAGGGCAAAACATTACATCTTCTCTGCTGTTCTGCTAAGTCTTTATTCCCAGATACCTCTAGAGAACCTCTGGGTTGTACTTTGATTTTTCCTGATGTCCTCTTCTTAATCACATCCTACCTTATCTATGTTGTGTTCATGAGACTCAGTGGAAGAATAAGAATAAGCATAGTTTTTTTTTCCCTTGCATTTATGTATTGAAGTGCTCCGTGGAACTCTAAGAGACAAAATTTAGACATTTTCCATGGAATATCTTGCAGGAATGTTCTAGGAAACAGTTTATAGGAACAATAGCGTTAGGAGATAATCTAATTTTATAATCACGAATGAGGATTTTTTTCCCTATTCTGATATCCTATATTAGATAGTGTCTATAAAATTCATTTGGTAGATATCATATGATTCCTGAGAAATGCTATATTTCAGAACTAGTAAGAACTTTTCAAAACACAGTCTCACTTCCTTTAAAGAAAGAGGAGCAAGCTAGGCTGAGGTATAGTTAGGTAACATGTCTAATTTCACACCATTCCTGGTTCCCCTTGAGGACCAGCTCTGATTCATGAGTGGAGACTGCCTGGAACACTGCATTGAGATGAACTATGGAGCCCCAGTGAGAAATAGTGCCATGGTCTATGAGCAACATCCTCCATGGCCAGGCAAGCCTGAGTGGCAATCCATAAGTCCTCTTCTTGGCAGCCCTGGAGTATGACAGTAGAGGTCAGGATTCTGTTGGATCTCTTATATCTAACACAGTACCTGACAAAAGGCAATTATCGTTTGAATGGAGTCTCCATAACTATGCTGTATTTTTTCCATAGTACTTAATCGCATTCTCACACAGCATAGCATGTACCTACTAGGTGTATTTTCTGTATCCTTATACTCACATGTAAATTTTACAAAAGCAAAGATATCTTCTTTCTTGCTTTCTTCACTGATACAATCTTAGTGCTTAGAAAAATGCTTGGCTCATAGCAAGGACCCAATGCATATTTAGTACATTAATGCATTGATTAATTTAATTGGTGTTTATTCCACTACCTTCTATATCAACTCTCATTCAGGCAATCAAACTGTAGGGAGAGGAGACAGAGTCCCATTTAACCATAAAACAAAATCTGTGTCAGTTATTCCTTGCCTTCCACACAGCTGCACACAACTCTTGCACAGTGACAACCATTGTCCTCGTACTTGGCTAAACAGGTTTTTGAGTTTTTCATATGCTCCCATAAGACAGCCATGATCTAAGGATGATGTTCCTTAAAATTTTGCTCGTGGGAGTACCATTCCACTTTTACCCTAGATACAAAACTCAAAGACAGAAATGCCATTAATTGGCTGTGCCACCCACCTTCTTGACCACCTTGTTTGCTTCTGTTTAAGAAGAAACAACCCAGGCCGAGAAATTCTAATTTCTGATTATTAGAATTTCAGTAGAAATTCTTCACTTGCTTATTTCAGATCCCAAGTAGAGTTTCATGGCGGCCAGGTTAGGAATACAGGCACCTTGGACAGAAATGGCTCAAGGAAGCCAGAATGAAGGAAAACTTTAGGAAGGGGCATCTCCTTCAGGGTTATTCACTGCCTAAGCAGCAAATAGAAGTCTGAAATAGATCTTAAACTCTATAAATAAGTGCATCTCAACTTTTTAATATCTCCAGGCAAGTTGGTCCTGCTACTTTACAAAATAACTTTCCCAAGTGTTTAATATGCTAAATTCATTTCTGATTGACTTCTGAATTATCAAATATTGAAAACTTTAAGGCTTGATCCCTTGACCTTGGTACTTCAGAGGCACCAAGTCTAAGACAGCTTTACAGTGCCTTGCAGAATACCATTTATAAAGGATTTTTACCAATGCAAGCATTTCTACGCATCAGGCAACATGTGCCGTTGGCCAGAGTGACAGAGTGTTGAGAGGTAGTAGGAGTGACATTTCACCTCACAATCACAGTCATCAGTGATGCACCTTCCCCCCAGCCAAGGCCAGCACCATCACCACCGCTGGCCCTGCAACCAGCAGAGAACTTTGTGATGCTGGGTGCCCTTCACTTTAGTTGGATCTGATCATGGCTTTCGCCAAAATGTGCCATCTATGCTAACCTCCGGGGAGGTCTTGTTAAAATGAAGACTGTAGCAAATAGCATCCAAGTGTCAAAGCTCTTCCTAGCCTTTTGAGGTGTTGAGAATTTGGTTCAGGGGTCCATTGCACCAAAACTATCCGATGTCCTTGTGGAACACATTGCTAGGCATAGCTCCAGAAATATTGAGGCAGGATATCTGGTGGCGGGGCAAGTAAGGAGGAACTTTTCATGTGACCTATACCAAAAGCCCAAGAAATAACTAGAGAAAGAAGAATTTGGCTTAACAATGAGTGACAGGATTCAGATGCTCCTTTTTTTTTCCTCTTTCTTTCATCCACACAAACATGAAAAGCCCTGCCATGCTTTCTGACACTTCTCTGATCTCACTTCTGGTACAAAGAACTAATTTCCTCTGTGAGTCTGTTTACACCGATGAGCTGCCCAGAAGTTCCTGTAGAACTATTCCATAAAAAACATCATGTTAAAATTGTTCTGTTTTTCTCACTTAAGAATCCTTTGAGATCTCAAGCTATTTGTAAATATGTAAATTCAGCGGCTTATGATACCCTCTTTTGTGTGTGTGTTCATGCTGAAAAATAAATCTCAGTATTTTATACTTATGAATAATTCACATACAGTGAAAAAATGCAGAAAGGAAGGGGCGTGCTGCTATTTCCATAAGAAATAACCCCCTAAGCTTCTGACTTAGAAGTCTCACAATATCAGCATCTGGGTATGGCTCTAACCACAACAGGGAAGATTACCTGCTTATGTAATAAATCTGTCAAATTCAGAATGAAGGAAAGTCTATGTTTTTCAATTAGATT
>CM053605.1:7101201-7139037 GCA_028646535.1 Procyon lotor | reverse complement strand
AAGATACTTATGGCTGGTTGGCTTAGCTAGTTAGAGAATAGAGTTACCACTGGCCAGGGCATCAACTTCATTCCTCAGTGGCCATTTAGTTAGGAGCAGTTCCACAGCCTCAAGCTGCATGCCCAGGCAAGCCATAAACAGCCTCCTGACAAGAGCATTTCATTCTTAATTGGAATCAAGTGGCAAAGTGTGACTAGTTCGGTGACATTCAAATCAACTGTGAAGGAAGGAGCTCCCTGCACTTTAAGGATGGGAGTGAGTAACTGCTTTACATGTGAAGAGAAAACATGTCTTCCAATGCCACGATTTATTTGTCTTTGAAACATTTCTCAATCCACTTTCATTAATTATTTTGCCAACCCTTTACCACCAAAAGTATTATTAGAGAAGTCCTTGGCCAACTTAATCTTCACAGAATGGGTCTCATAGGTAGGTGGATTTCCAGGCTCTTGTTGCTCAATCCATCCCCAAATACAATCAGAGTTGGACGCAGGGAGATCCTGCTTTGGCTGCAGTTAAATGGCATTTTTTAAAAAGAGTTTATTTATTTATTTGAGAGAGAGTGAGAGAGAGAAAGCCTGAGCAGGGTGAGGGGCAGAGGCAGAGAGAGAAGCAGACTCCCCATTGAGCAAGGAACCCAAAGTGGGACTCGATCCCGGAACTCCTGGATCACAACCTGAGCTGAAGGCAGACTCTTAACTGACTGAGCCAACCAGGTGCCCCTTAAATGGTGTTTTTACTGAATTATGGAAGTCACTGGAAAACATATTTGATCATAGAATAGAAAATTCTCTTTTGTAAAGATGTAATTTTCCCTACATTGGCTTAGAAATTTAAGCCATCCCAATTAAAGTGACTGTAGGAGTTTGTTTGCTTTGTGGGATTTCAGGAAATGATATTGAAGGTAGAATTTTTTTGTAAAAAGAATCATTCAATAATGTCCAGGATTGCTCTGAAAATAAGGAGTCATAGACACAGGGCCCTGGGTTGACTAGATATTGAAGTATATTAAAATTTTACATTGATGAAGACACTTGGAAAGAAGAAACAGAAATAAATCAACGGAACTAAAGAAAGATTTCTCACCATTATATAACTATATGAAAATTTTACATATAAAGACTGACATTTTAAAGAATTGGTGAAACATGAATTTGATCAATTATTAACATTCATGAAATTAGCCATTTATAAAAATAAGAAAAAAAATTCTTATTGCATTTAATTCATTAAAAGAAATTCCAGGTGATCAAAACTCAAATATTAAGAAATATATCTGATATGCATTGGAAGAAATCAGTGGGAATGTTTCTTTTAAGATGTTTTCTTGGGGCGCCTATGTAGTGCAATCGTTTAAGTGTCCGACTCTTGGTTTTGACTCAGTTATGATCCCAGGGCTGGGAGACCGAGCCCTGAGTTGGGCTCTGTGCTCAGTGTGGAGTCTGTTTGAGATTCTCTCTCTCTCCTTCTCTCTCTGCCCCTCCCCCACTCACACTCTTTCTCTCCCAAATAAATAAATAAATCTTTTAAAAATATCTTGCAATAAATCCAATATGCATTATAAATAAACCAAATTTATTTCTAAAAATATTTCTTAAATACAAAACACTACCATAGGGTTTATTCATTTATATATAATTCAATAGATTGAGAGCTGCACAGATATCTTGGTGTTTTCTCCATCACCTACTTGTTGTGTTCAATGTTTCCTGGGTGAGAAACTCAAACCTACCTATTCCAGTTACTTTTAATTTTCTGATCCTAGTAATTTTTTTTTTACCATAGATCTTCAAATAATAAAAGCTAATGCTTTATTTAGTTATAAAATAAGTAAATAAATACCAAGTGGTAAAAGCCTGAGCCTTGCATGGAATGGTTTTACTTTGGAGCCTAGACAGAGAGTCTAGACTCTGCAGAATGAAGTTCAGGGCAGGAGAAATGAGGTGGGTGTGTCAAGGTCAGAAGGCCATGAAATTCTTGGATTAAGAAAGCAGAGCTGCTTGGGACTGCTATTAACTGGCCACAGTATGGCCTGTGGTCAGACAAGGTGGAGATACTCTGATATGATCATGGCGGGCGACCTGAGGTTATAGGGACTAGAAGCTTCTGCTGTGTCTATATCAAGTCCCAGTGAAGGTTGTGGGCCCAGAAAGGTCTGCACTGGTGGCAACAGGCTGGATTTGTCAGAGCTTATCATGTGGCAGGCACTGCTTTGAGAGCTTTACATGTATATTAACTGTCATCAAACCAATGGAATAGTTCTGCTTATTAACCCTCATTTTTATAGGTGAAAAAAATTGAGGCACAGAAAGGTTCAGAAATTTGCCCAAGTTCCCAGTGCTGGTGGTGGGGAGCTTCTTGGATGGACATAGTCTAAAGACAGACTCTGGGTTCATATTTACTGTGTTGCCTACAAACCAGAACAATAAATGAGATCCTAAGGAGCATACGGCTACTCTTTATCCTATAGAGAGGAAGAGAATGAGGAAAGTACTTTTTTTTTTTAAGGAAAGAAAGCAAGTGTATTGACACTTGAGTGGGAGATTTTTCTCTCCTACTACTTCCTTTCCTCATTCCAGTCATCTGCTTCCTTGTTTCCTAGGAGGTGGTGGGGTCTTTAAATGATAGCATTTTAGTACCATAGAGGTAGAACTCTCTGGGTACAGTTTTAATTATTACTGCTTCAGAGATCCTTGTGAACAATTTGGTCCACATCACAGCAACATGAATGAAGAAAGCAGTTCTGCTTGTGCAGTTGCCTGTTAGTGGACAGAGTAGTTTTGATTGTACAGACAGAGCAGGGACCCGGTGACAGATGGATGTGCTCCAGGCAGCAACTGCTGTACACATTCCTCTATCCGTAGCTCCATCTGTCAGCACAAGTGTGTTACTATTTTGGGACTCAATTTATCCACTCGGAGAATAATTTTCAGTCTTGTTCTTCAGGTTAAAATGAAATCTGTAACTCACCAAGACTTTTCCTGCCTGCCCCTGAATTCCTTCTCTTTTTCACCACAAGTAGGAATTATTGGGGTGAGAAGATAATTTTACATTTTGGGGGGGTTGGGTATGCTTGCAGGGGATGATAGAACACAAACATCTGACACTAATACGAAGTAAAAGCAATTAAAGAGAAGAGTGAGGGATTGTGCTTTCTGCAGGGAACATATTGATTTGGAAATATAGTCTGAGAAGAATTCATGACTAGGAAAGCTCAGACTCAAACAGAAGTATCCATTTCCACCACATCTATAAAGTAGCTGTGAGCCTAACTCCTGAACTTAAAAGGAGTATCCAAGAAGTGAATTCTTAGCCCAATGAGATTTTTTTTTTCTCCCTCACAGTTTAAAGCCCTAGAGGTTAGATTGGCCATGGTCTTACTTCGGTGAAAAGAGATGAAAAAAAAAAATGTTTTACCTGTGCCCTATAAGAGTGAAATATATAACTATACAGTGAAGTCTCACTCTAAGATTCTATAGAAAAGGGAGTTCAAAGGACACTATAGAATGTTCTCCAGTCAAGGTAACAGCTAAGAAAAAGCTTGCCTTACTTTTGCCTGAAAACAAACAGGTCTGCTTCCTCTTTTGAATTAACAAAATAAAAGGTTGCAATAAATACAAATAAATAAGTGTATTTAGACCTTAGGATGAACCCATAAGGATGCTCATAGTCCGAGAAATCTGTCACACCTTGGACACTGGTATCAGGACTCCCCATTACAATTACTGTAAGCCTGTCCACTTCTAACTTTCAGCAATGGAACTCCTCAGGAAGGACCTATCTCCTGTCTTCTGAGAATACCTTTTTCTTGTGCTCCTCCACCAAAATTGCTTCATCTTCTCTCAGCCTCTACATACACATCCAATGTGCCCCCCCCATGAAGTTCTACCAGATTACTCCATTCTAGAAGTTTCTGTTCCTTCACTCTCCTTCTAAACCACACGAAGTCCAGGGGTCAATCAGGAGCTCCTACTCTACTGACTTGTGCCAGCTGAGCAAGAAGACACAGAGATGGAGTGAGAAATGTAGGGATGGGACTGTGCCTGGGAAAGGTGATGCGGGAAGAATGCAAAGTGGGGCAGGAAAAACCTTCAGACTGTGATGTAGATCTGACATCTGTGAAAAGAAAGAGGGAGAAAGCAGAAGGGAACAAGGAAACTTGGGCTGTGGTGCAGATCTGGCACTGTCAGCCAGCAGGAAAGGGCATCAGGAACAAAGAACGCCTGGTAGAAGGACCTTGCATTGGGCGGAAATGGCCAGGCTCTGGGAGCCACCCTGTGCTCATTGTCTGGAGGTCGCCCAGGAGGAGCCCAATATTTGCTCAAAATATTATTTCGGTTACGGCTGCAGAAGGAGCTGTAACTAGAGGCTGCCAGCTAAGGGCCCATCTTTGGAGTTCTTTTCTTGAAGGGAGATCCTAGTGGCACACCCCCCTGTTGCCACACTCAGAACCTGCTGATTGTTACGTTACACCATCATTTGTGTCTCTTGTGACCGCTCAACTTACAAGGTGCGGTAGGCTGAATCATATCTCCCCCATAAAACATCATGCCCTGCTCTCCAGAACCTATACATATGTGAATAAGTTAAAGGGACTTGGCAGATGTGAATAAATTCAGGATATGGAGATAAGGTGATTATCCTGGGTATTCAGATGTCTCCATCATAATCACAAGGGTCCTTATCAGAGCAAGGAAGTCAAGTTAGAGGCAGATTAAAAGATGTCAAGGCAAAAGCAAAAATTGGCGTTGACAGGAACGCATCACGAGCCAAGGAATGAAGAGAGCCTCTGGACACTGGAACAGGTGAGAAAATGGATTCTCTCCTGGAGACTCCAGAAGGAACACAGCCCTGCCAATTGCTTTTGCTTTTGATTTTGAACCTGCTTAGATCCCATGGTCAGGGACCTTTTGTTGCTGTGTTCACTGCTCAGCATATTAGCCCTGTTGATTTTAGGACTTCTGACCTACAGAACTGTAAGATAGTAAATTGGTGTATTTTTAAGCCACTAAATTTGTTGTAATTTAGCATAACATTGAAAGGAAACTATTACAACAGAATATTTAGTGATGAGGGAGAAGAAGGTTAGCTGAGAAAAGGCAGAAGCTCACTCTCCCTCCTCCACGCCCTGTGGGATATATGTGACATTCCTCAGGCACTCCTGGCTGCCCTAAAGGAAAAACAAAGAGTTAATTTATAGAGATCACAATCTTGCAAGACCTGAGTCTCCCTCAGTTTACAAGTCTTAGCAATTTACAAAGACAAAGTGTTTCTATCAATGGCCTCAGCTTCCAGAAGGGAATGTAAATACAATTAAATGTCCTTATAATCTGTAGCCTATTGACAGACACTTGAAGCAGGGCAAAGTGTAATGTTCCTCCAGGAAGCTCCCAGTTATCTTGTTTTAAATGCCTAACTGGAAGGAAAATCTACCTTGGCAATGGCAAGGCTTCCATTATCTTGTAGGTCCTCGTTAGCATATGAGACTTCTTTTGAAACCTCCCTTTTCCTTACTTCCCTCAACCCCATAGTATATAATCAGCCACCCCTCACAAACCTGTGCAGCAGCTGTTTCTGCCCGCAGGTCCTGTCCCCGTGCTTTAATAAACCATCTATTGCACCAAAGACTGCTCAAGAATTCTTTCTTGGTCATCATCTCCGGACCTCATCCCATCGAACCTCACCTAAAACCACATCATTTATGACTTATGTCCTTGTGCAGTATGACCCCTTTATAATGGCTCAAGGGGACAAACAGCTTCCACATTGCTTTCAGATCATGACTACACAGATCGTATTGGCTCAGACAATGGCCCACTAAGACAACCAGCTCTGCCTCACTATCTGGGTTATAAAGGCTGGTTACTTAAACCAAGTTCATCAAAAATTTTGCAGGAATTGGAATTCTAGCCCCCAAACCCATTAGTGGAACTGTGGGGATCTCAGAGAGAGTAGGAAAGAGGTCATCTGCCTAGTGGATGCCAATCACATTAGGATATGAAATCCACTGAAGGGGAGCAGAATTTGCCACCCCAAAATATGCCCCTTTGGCATAAGGATTATGTTAGGCTTATTTTAAAGAAATGACAGATACAAGAAAAGCTCTGAAAACTGAGTAGAAGTTACCTTTTTGTACGAGAAATTTACATTTATGAAGGAAATCTCCATTTGTAAGGGTGTCTTCTTCTTTGTACCAGGAAGAGAAGGATGACTAAATCTCTGGGAACTATCCTCAATGGGGAAGACAGAGACTTTTAAATCTGTACAACCTTATCCTCATTTACGGTGTTTTTCCTGGAAACCTCCCATACCTGGCTCCCAATCCCAACAGCTTTGGTCTTTAGCTGGAGACGGTATTTGAGGTGGTGGCTTGAGCCATTTGGGGGGGTTTTCTTGGTATCTCTCATTTGTACAGGAAGTATATATGTTATTAACCTTGTTTTTCTTCTGTTAATCTGTCTTTTATTACTAGGGTGTCTCAGCGAAGAGCCTGAAGGGTAGAGGGAAAATTACTTTTGCTCCCCTGTACAACAAAAAATCCCAGAATCCAGTGTCACTATCAGTAGATGCTGCCAGATTCCTACCAAACGCCCCCTTGCCCTGAAGCAACTACACTCCTTTAGTCAGTATCTGGCTACTTGCTCTGAAGGTAGCCCCTGCAAGCTAGTCAAATGCAAATTCTTTGTTGTGGTTGCCATTCGTGTATACAACCTGGATTAATAGGGTTGCTAGTAGACCCCTCAGGCTTAACCCAGTCCCAGGAGATGTGCTGGAAGGAGCTCAATGGGTATACAACTGCACTGCAGGAAGGCTGAGCACCAGGTGTTGGCAGGCTCTACGAAATGGGTTTCAGCCACAATGCCACTGGGTGTGGACGCTGCACCAGAGCTCACCTCCCTCTACATTAAACGATGCCAATGGGAATGATGCTTAAATAAATTGCTCCCTCCTTATATTATGCCTCAAATTATGTCCCGGGCAGAAGGGCGCTCCCAATGTAACTAAATCGGACCCATCTGGCTGGCAGGTTTGTGTGCTAATGATCCTACTATAATTTTAATGAAGCAATCTCAAGATTGTAAAACTGCCATCTACAAAAATGTCCTTGCAATGAACTCATCCATGGGCCCAGAATTTGTATGCATTATGAATGGAGTCCCCATAAAGCTCAGTTACAGACCACTACCAATAAAACCCCTATGTGTAATTCTAATGTGAAACCAGGCCTGTAGCACAGGTCCTCAGAATCTAACACCATCCATCCACTCTTGCCTTTTGTGGGTGTCCATTTGGGAAGGCCACATTGCCCCCCAACCCTTGTAATGCCCCCGATTTTGAATCCGAGAGACCACCGAGGAGCCGATACTGATGCAAATGCATGAGGATTTATTTGCAAGCTTGAGCTTGGGCCCAAGTATCCAACACAGTGGGGTCAGGACTTGGACCCCTAGGTTAAAGGGCGTAAGATTTATAGGGGCCAATGGCCACACAAAAAGTTGTATAGTCATGTCGGTCCACACGCAGGTGGCCAATTGAATTACAATTTACCCTATAGTAACTGTTTGAACTAGCCTATTACTCTGGTCTGAATTGGCGCACAAGTTTGGCGGGTAAGTTAACTGTTTGAACTAGCCTATTACTCTGGTCGCAAGTTTGGTGGGCAAAAGGCGGGGTTTACATCCTGTGGTGGTTAGGGGTTCCGCATTCCTATTGGCTAACTCAAACCGGTTCAAGGACCAGCTAGGCAATGTTCTGATATTCTGTGACCTTTCTCAGGAGCAGGTCTTGTAGGGGTTATAGACAAGATGCCAGGTGTAGCACAAAATGAAGCTAGCCTTGTTCTGCTCTCTCACCCTAGGCTGGCCTCCACTACCCCTAAGTACACCAGTGCCTCAGATGGTATCACCCCAGCCCAAAAGTACAATGAGGGAGACAATGAACCCCAACCTTAGTAGATATTCCAATTCCTCCTCTCTTTGTTTCAAGTCCCCTTCCCACCAGAAGAGAAATGACTAAGGTGACTGTCAATCTGGGGGAAAATTTGCAAAAATGTCTCCAATTAACCTATCCTATGGACCCTATTAGAATAATATACTATTTTCTAATATATCCTAACCACTTGCCCCTCAAACCTTGCCTCAATCAAAATGCTTGCAAAACCATAAGTTCCCTGTGAACTGACCAATAGCACTGTCTTTTTTTTTTATGGTGAAAAAATTTAGATTTAGATTTAGCCAGCTGGACTCAGTTTAGATGATCCCAATTTTGTTGGCAACATCCAAAGCATCATAGTCAGGAACCAGTCGAACATGTGCCTTCTCTCCATCAGGCCTGATAAAGGTATTGCCCTTGGCCACAACTATGTCGTAGAGCTTCTTTATAGCCTGTTTGATCTGGTGCTTGTTGGCCTTGATCCACAAGAACACAAGTTGTTGTTGTCTTCTATTTTCTTCATGGCTGACTCAATAGTCAGGGGAGCTTGATGATGGCACAGTGATCCAGCATGTTTCTCCTGGGGGTCCTCTCAAGGATGTTTGGGCTTCCTTTGGAGTTGCAGAGTTTTGGGTCATCGGAACTTAGATGATGTGTGGATCTTCTTTTTTTGTGACTGGGGATGCCTTTCAGCACTGCTTTCTTGGCCTTCAGAGGCTTTGCTTTGGCTTCAGTTTTGGGAGGGGCAGGGGCTTCCTTCTTAGCTTTCGGCACCATCTTCGTAAAAGCCGATAGCACTAAGTGTTATTTCCCCTTTGGGGAAAGCCAAATAATGTATTATAAACCACACTAGCCATCATAAGACACTTCCTCAAAAGACCCCAACCTAACCTCTTCAGAATCCATGGTCAAGGACATTCTGCTGCTGTGTTCAGTGCTCAATGTACAAGATTTACAGCTTTTGCATTCCACCTGGTGCATTCACAACAGACTTTATTCCCCTAGGTGACAGTTTTACTTGGAGGGCATTACTTGCTCCATTGGAACCTCAATTGGAAGTCCAGAATGTTCACCAAGGTCTCTCCATCTAGCTATATCTAAATTTCGGTATCTCCCCATCCAGCTGAAATCTCTGAAATCTATTTTCATGTCTCCAGTTTCCCAGGGGTTGTTCCCTGCTAAGCCTTCTGAAGCCTTTTCCTGTGCATGCACAGGTGGGAGTCATCCAAAGAACTGAAGTAAATATTGTTTTGGAAAATATTTCAGGGCTCCTTTTCTATAGGTATCTCCTCTGTAGTAGCCTGCTCCCAAATGCCTTGAAAGACTTCCGTGCTCAGTCTGTGTTCTACTCTGTGTCCTAATTCTTTGTACCACAGTTTTGAAAAACATCTTGAAGGAAAAAGCTAGAACAAATGTGGATCACCTGTTGCATGTCTCTTCTTTCAAGGACCTTAGTGTTGATCACTGTCCAGGGCCTTCAAACACTCAAATGGTATCACAAATATATATAGCTGACCCTTGAACAACACAGATATGAACTACATGGGTGCACTTATGTGTATTTTTTTCAACAAACTGTATAATACTATAACTGTATTTTCTCTTATGATTTTCTTAGTTATGTTTTAGCTTCTCTAGCTTACTTTACTATAAGAATATGGTATGTAGGGTATGTAGTACATATAACATACAAAATATGTGTTAATTGACTCTTTGGGTTATCAGCCAGACTTCTGGTCTTCTGGTCAACAGTAAGTTATTAGTAGTTATATTTTGGAGGAGTCAAAGTTATATGTGGATTTTTGACTGTGCAGGGTTCAACACCCCTAACCCTGTGTTTTTCAAAGGCCAACTGTGTAGTCAGGTGAATTAATTTGTGGCAGCATGGCAGGTCAGATATCAGCTAATCTATCAGGGCCAGAAAGGAAACCCTGCTACGCTGGCTTTATCATTCTCATTTGTTCTCTTTTGCATAAGGAGAATATATCTATGTGTCTATATTCTTGAAATTGTTATAAAGTTACATTAACATTCTTAAGTTTTTAAAAGCCAGGCAAGCAAGGGTCTATTTCTTGGTATATGGCCTAAGAATTCAATTTTTAGTGTGTTGATATCATCTTGATTGTAGCTAAGTCTTTGTGTAGTTTTTTCTTTTCTTTTTAAAGATTTTATTTATTTGACAGAGAGAAACACAGCGAGAGAGGGAACACAAGCAGAGGGACTTGTAGCGGGAGAAGCAGGCTCCCCGCTGAGCAGAGAGCCCGATGCGGGGCTCGATCCCAGGACCCTGAGATCATGACCTGAGCCGAAGGCAGACGCTTAACGACTGAGCCACCCAGGCGCCCCTTTTCTTTTTTTTTTTTTAAAGATTTATTTATTTGGCACAGAGAGAGATCACAAGTAGGCAAAGAGGCAGGCAGAGAGAGAGGAGGAAGCAGTCTCCCTGCTGAGCAGAGAGCCTGATGCGGGGCTGGATCCCAGGACCCTGAGATCATGACCTGAGCCGAAGGCAGAGGCTTTAACCCACTGAGCCACTCAGGCACCCCTGTGTAGTTTTTTTCTATGAATTGATCTTAAAAAGGATCTCTGGCACTCAGTTTTGTAGGATTTATTTTGAATTTGAATGTAGGGTTATTCATATACTGCTATTGAAATTCACCTTATTAATTTTGTACCAAGTTTTCCTAGAAGAGGATTTTCTTAAAGCTTAGTCTGCCTGCCATGTGCTGAAAGAGATTTTGCTAATACTTACATAAATACAACCATTGATTCTTATTTCAAACCAAGATATAGTTTGCCAGACCAACATGGGATTGGTTTCATCAGAAATAAGAACTGAAATTCGGCTGTCCCCAAGGGGCTATGGAACCCTCATTAGCACTATGCCAGTCACAATTTTAGTAAGTGTTATTTCTGTCTGAGCATAAGGTTGGATATTTGATTGATAATGCTAAGGAATGACAGCAGAACAGGGGTGAGGCAATTAGTGGCTGAAAACCATTAAAGTAATTTAATGACACAGATGAGATTAACTTTGAATTATTAGAAGATATTAAAATGATTTAGATGTAATGACTCTTTTAGCAGCATAATTCTGTCCCTCATTAGGAGCAAAAAAATGGTCACTTAAAGTGTACAATTTGATGTGATGAATGTTATTGTATTAAAAATTTATTAAATTAATAAATATTTATATAAGGTCTAATATCTACCAAGTACTTGTGAGTCCTGCCTTAAGAAGAATTGCAGTGTTGGAAATAAAGAGGATATAGGATGTTTTATCTCACAAGTATATTAGCTGTAGTTAGAGAAATGCAGTGATGTTATTCTCTCCATTTTTAAATAAACTCTTTAGAAATAGAGGTCTATTTATAGAAGCTTGAAAATAGTTTTCACAAGGAAACTGCTTAAAAATGTACACAGGGAGTAGATAAAATGGTGTTCTATGTATGAGTGAATTACTTCCTCACTAAAGATGATGGAAAACATAATTTTTGAAAAAAGTATTACAATGTGTCTGGGAGGAAAAAACTTTTCTATACTGTCCAAGATTCTTCTGGCTGGTCTAAGAATTAAATTGAGATGAGATACATTAGATTAACTGGAGTAAATAAATATAATTATGTATGTACAGGGAATCCACATAAATATGAGATTCTAAAGATAGGCAAAATGAAGTATGTTATCCTGAACTATGGAGAAGGGAGTAGTGATCTGGGACTTCAAAGAGAAGGAAAGCATTTCATAGGAAGATGTGAAAGAGTAAAAGTTTGGTAAACAAATGTCTTGCTGGGACATCCAGAAATAATGGGACACAGAGAAGAATTTTTTTTATAAACTGACTTTGCCAAGTTTCTCCCTATCACACCTAGTTCCTGATATACTACAGTAATATGTGGTGAGAGCGCC
This sequence comes from Procyon lotor, assembly GCA_028646535.1. Taxonomy (NCBI): domain Eukaryota; kingdom Metazoa; phylum Chordata; class Mammalia; order Carnivora; family Procyonidae; genus Procyon; species Procyon lotor. The sequence continues at coordinate 7,127,196 of CM053605.1, read as the reverse complement.
CTTCCTGGAGCAGATCCTCCATCTAAATTCTTTTAGGCAGTTATGGAGAAGGTCAAATGTTCTTCCTAAGCCTTCTGTTTCTTAAAAATAATTAGCCTAAGATAATCCACATGCCCAAGAGACACATTTTGGAGTGGTGATTTTTTTTCTCCCCTACAAATAAAAGTTGTTAATAAGAAAAATGGTGTCATTTATATGCTTGCCAGGATTTGTTGAAGTAATATACACATTTTTCAAAAGAGGAACTATCTCAGGGCATACAGAGATCCAAAACCAATTCTGAGTGACTGCGAAGCCTGCTTTCCTAACCACAATGTGCTGGCTTGGTAATGATCTATCTGCTTTCTCTAAGAGAGCAGCACTTTTGCCTCCTTTACCCATTGAGTGATTTGTTCAGCTTACGTAGCCTTTTGCCTCTCATAGTCATTTCAGGGCCTACCTTGTTTCAGAGAACATTTCACAGGGAGAAGATCTAAATAAGGAGCTCCTATTGAAATAAACTGATTTTAAAGGAAACTATAGCTCATTAAATTCTTAGAGGGCAACATTTTCATTTAACTACCAATTAATTTGATGATTCTTGTGAAATATGTCAAAATCCATACCAGAAGAGTTTTTCTCCATGCAAACAGATTGCAAATGCCATGAATTTGCTTCTTGCATGAAATTAGCTCATGAAATTTAAGTAAGTACTATTTGTCACAGATTTCATTGAATTAAATGATTGTTGCTGATTGAATTCACATGGTCTTCAGTGATGTAAACTTGCTGTTTCCTATTAAGAGATGGAGTTTAATTCTCTACCTCCTGTGATATCTGGGCAGACTCTAACAATCCTCTGAGCAAAAGAATTGAATAAAGTGAACAATGCAATTTTTTCAAAGCCCTTAAGGAGACTGACAGCTTCAGCTCCCTGCCTCTTGGAACACACCCCCCACCCCCAACCCATCTTCCCCACTGTTAGAAACACAAGTTCATAAAGAGACAGTGTGTGAGATCTCTGGTCAACAACTCCAGTTAAGACAGACACAAATGAGAACCACCCCTCTGGGCCCAGTCAATCCCCAGAAACATGATATATAAAAACAAATTATTATTTTTTAAAATATTTTATTTATTTATTTGAGAGAAAGAGAGCATGAATAGGGGGAGGAGCAGAGGAAGAAGCAGATCTCTCTCAGCTCCCTGCTGAGCAGAAAGCCAGGTGTGGGATTCCATCTCAGGACCCCAGGACCATGACCTGAGCTGAAGGCAGACACCTAAAGAACTGAGCCATCCAGGTGCCCCAACTAATTGTCATTTTAACCCAACAAAGTTTTAAGATGTTTTATTATGCAACAATGCATAACCAGAATATCAATAAAGACTTTTTAGGTATTTTTTCCCTATAGCCCCAAGGTGTATTTGAATGGCTCTACTTTCAAGTGCTTTGTATAACTTATATAAGAAGCTTAGTTTTAAAGTAGTATCATGAAGTGGGTTACTATTCTTATCTTTAGTAGATATGGAAAATAGCTGTAGAAAAGCAATATCAGTTAACCAGTCTTGAGCACATAGTACTTAATTATATGCTATATTTATTTAAAGATTTAAGTAACCTCTAGATTCCTTAGACTCTGACCTCAGAATAGATTTCCAGGCATTGGTATTTGAGAAAAGGCATTATGACTACAGGCAGTGACAGTTTTCTAGGTATGTCCTATACTATTTAGAGTTATTTTTACTTTTGTTTAAATTACTATGTGATTTCATCCCCTGACAGACTATACCTGATATATTCTGATATATATCCCCTGATAGACTATACCTGATATAATTTACCATCACTCCTAGAGAACCCTGTAAAGAATTTGTGTTTCCTACCCTTTCAATTCTAGGTCTTCAATTCTTTGCAGGTGTAGTGGTCCTGGTTCTTAGAGCTGGAATGAATTCATCAAAGAACACAGCAAGAGTTTCATCAAACTATAAGCTCTGGATTCCCCCTGGTTTATTTGAGCTGTTTCCCAAGAAATCACAGGACAAGGAAAGGAGTCACTATTTTCACCTAAGGCATCTACTTGACCATCTCTTGTTCTTGCCTAACAAATTTTGATAGTAAAATTTCATAGGGTAGTCATTATGAACAGGGGCTCATTCCTTTTAGTCAGCGAAGATCTGAATTGTCCCATCTAGAAAGCCACCTTGAGCACCAGAAGTGCTAACTAAATTTGAGGGAGTCCTAAAAAGGGCAGAAGAGAGACTGACTGGTACCAGTTGAAGCACCAGAATCACTAACATTCTTAGAAGTTTCTTCAGGAGGGGCGCCTGGGTGGCTCAGTGGGTTAAAGCCTTTGCCTTCAGCTTAGGTCATGATCTCTCGGGGTCATGATTTCAGGGTCCTGGGATCAAGCCCTGCATCGGGCTTTCTGCTCAGCAGGGAGCCTGCTTCCCCCTCTCTCTCTGCCTGTCTCTCTGCCTACTTGTGATGTCTTTGTGTGTCAAATAAATAAATAAAATTAAAAAAAAAAAAAAAAGAAGTTTCTCCAGGAAAATCAGTCAACCAAAATCCTTAAGGAGGTGAAGGAAAAAAGTAGATCCAAGTGATATAAGTGTGATTATAGCAGATGCTGCTCTGTTTTATCTAGATTCCTCTTCCAAGTCTAAAGTACTCATTTCCTCAGCTGCCAGAACCATTGCATGCTGATGGCTCCCAGCTGAGTCCACCCACAGAAACTGCCCATGGCTTAAAGGAACTACCTCATCCAAAGTTACACTTTCTCCCTGAGGACAGTCCTTACATGATGGCTGGGCGGTGCATGTGGCCTACTCCTCTGATTAAATTCAATACATCTCTGTATAGCATCTCAGCTACAAGCTCCTCTTGGTATCAACCAAAGCCTTCACTACAACTGCTTTGAAATCCCGCCTCCTGCCACTCACATGTCCTATTCCTGAGAACGCTCATCTGTAAGATTCTTTCGTGCAAAGAAACTGCTTACCAAAATCTGAACTAATCACATGTCATCAATCTTGCTCATTTACATGCTTCAAATTAGGGTTGATACTGCAATACTGGTGAGCAAAATATTAAAGTGAATCCCCACACTGAAGTGAGGCCTAAGGACTCTGGATTAATTCATACTGAGGGCGGGTTTTATCGAACAAAGTTGTGTTTAGAGTACCTAAAGTAAGACCGATGTTATTCCCTAACACCTTAGGTCCATAAAAAATTTAAGAGTTTCATTTTCTTCATGTTTTTCTCCTCTCACTGAATTGTATAATTTGACTGGATTAAGTGGTGCTCTGAGCATTAAAATATTAAGCTGGTTAACTTCATTCCCTCTATAATGTGATCAAGTTTCATGACTGGTTATCCCTGTAGACAAGACCCAATGAATCTGTTAACATATGGCTTAATTTATCTGGGAACTTATAGTAACTACCAGATCTCTTCTTCAGAGATGATCCACTTACTTCCCTCCCCTGCCAACTTCTGGAAATATTAACACCTGATACAACTCCATCCTTCACTGGGAATTTCCTTCAGCCACAAGGAACTGCTTCAATCAGGGCTATAGGTTCTCCCAGGAGGTACCTTGCTGAGAGCGACTGGCCAATGCAAAGTACAAAGGTCCAGTTACATTTTCTTAACTTGGGGCAATACTACCCCAGCCTTAGAGCTCCCCATAGAATTGGTTAAAGCCTTGGTTGCAACTGAAGTTCAAGTCGGCTTTAGTCTACCCAGTCTTGCCTGCCCTACTTCCTTGGATGTAACATCCAAGCGCGACTCTCAATAATCCATTTGTGAATAGTTCTTATCTCAGGGTCTGTTTCTAGGAAACCCAGTTTAAGGCTGGCAACAGGACCTGATGAGCATTGTTTTGTCACATGGTCACAAACAACATCTGTAAGAGCTTGGTTAGTTTTCATATGAAAGTTGAGAGAGATGCAAATTTGTCTTCTGCCACGACATCTTCCTCCAAAGTCAAGCAGGCTATTCAGCCTATTTCTCAGAGCAAGAGAACAGAATGTCTACTTGCACTGTAACCTAATACGAGGGACATTAACAACGAGACATTATTTGACATTATTATTACCACACTGCATTTGTTTGCCAGCAAGGAAATGTGGAAAAGTAATCTTAAACTGTTGGTGCAGCAAATGCAAATGCAGATTCCAACACCTACTGAAAGTTTCCAACATAGAAACTGCAGAAAATAAACTGCTATTTTAGTTTTTCATCCATATGTTGGGCAAACTAAGGAAAAAGTTGTGAAGTAGTAAGTTTAATGTGTAGTAGAGATAAAAGACTAAGAAATTGGGAAAAGGCTAAACTCAATCTTTGCCAGCATTCCAGGACTCCATCTTCTACTGACATATTTATTGTTTTCTTTGTTCTTGTTAGTGCCCTTATGAGGTTATTCCTACTTTTATTTATTTTTTTAAGATTTATTTATTTGAGAGAGAGAGACAGCGAATGTGAGAGAGAGCACAAGTGGAAAGGAGAGAGAGAAGCATGCTTCCTGCTCAGCAGGGAGCCCGACGCAGGGTTCCATCCTAGGACCCCGGAATCATAACTCGAGCTGAAGGGAGACATTTAACTGACTGAGCCCCCCAGGTGCTCCATTCCTACTTTTAAAATGTTTGCTTCCCAGGTGATTAGGTTACATAAAAGAGTTATCTCCTCCGGAACATGATTCGTAAGCATGCTCAGAGCAAGAGGTCATGGCTCTGTGGTTTTTGAGATTTGCCAGATGAAGTGAGGAGTGACATCCACAATGTTGCACTGATGAATTCTACCTTACCCAGAAATCTTGTGGTTTGTCATCAGTAGATATTTGTTCATGATTCTGACCTCTGTGCCCTGGAGCCAGGAAACTAACTCCCATCCCTATCGAGCCAAGGAATAAGGTAAGATTCCAGATCTGGTTTCTTACTGGGAGCACAGTTTAAAGAACCAGAGATGTGTTAATTATTTCACAAAGGTTATGTCATTTGATCCTTACAACACCTCTTCTGAGATGTGTTAAGAGTATATTTATAGTTAAGGAGTTTGAGATTATGGAATGTAACTCGCTGAAGGTATTCTAGTAAATGTGAAACCAGAATGTGAACCCACATCTATTAGACTCCAGACGTTATTTTATTATTCACACTCATAGAACGTGTTTCTCCCCTACCTATAGAATTTAACTGTTTTATGAGCAAGAAGAGTCCTTGAATTTCTGAGTAGGAGAGTAAACCAACTAGTGTAATGATTCAGGAGTACTAGTCTTCCTAAAGTAGATAGTTGGATAAGGATTGGAAAGAAGATTGTGAAGGTTATTGTAATTGTTCACATATAAGGTAAAAAAAACACCTTGAATTGTGATAGTACTGACAATGCAGAAGAGTTGGGAGATATGAGAGCTATTTCACCATCCTGATTAAATGGGACCTAACTGCACCATGGGTAAGGCAAGTGAAACAGGGTTATGAAGTGTGGAGTCAAACAGAAACATGAGGATGAAGACATTAATTATTCTTCATACATTTTGATTTTGGGATACTTCATTGATTTCCAGAGGGAAATTACTGGTTAGTTGGATATTCAGAGAGATAGTAACAATTTACTTCTTAAATATTCTAAGCTCTTGCCATAAAAAATAAAAAAATAAAAATAAAAATGAGTTACCTTTAAAGTATAACAACCAGTTGACAGTATCTTGTTCGGGTAAATTTAATCACACGGGAAATATAAAGCCTGATGCTAATCTGATAAACAACTGAGCAGGCATCTAGAGTTTAGATGACTTCGATTTGAAAGATACAGCAATGTGACCGGAGGTCTTTGAAGTCTAATACAGAAATATGGAAATCTAGAATGTGGAGCACTAGAGACAAATGCCAGTTTTCCTCTGAGAAAGGATAAGAGCCTTAAATAAAATAAATATTTTTTGAAATAAAAAATGAGATGTGACAGTTATGGTTCTTAGCTCAGTTCCTAAAAGCTATATCCAATGTTAGAAAATCAAGCAGCTTTCTCATAAAAAACACTATAATTCTGGATTTCCTCTCCTCCTTCCTAAAAATAAAAAATGGAAACCTGGTTATGCTAGACAAAATTTATTTTACTTAGCTGCACCTGAGTAAAGGAACTTCTCTGGATGGGCCTGAGCTCTCCCTTTCATCATAGACTTGATCATTCTCTACCTTTAATGTCTGCCTAATCTCTCTTCCTCTCTCTCTTTTAACCTTACTAGTACATGCTTATTTTTTGTAGGTGTTTGAATTTAAGATTACAGTTTTAAGGTAAGGATAAAATATTCTGGTTGATTAAAAGCCTATAAACTGCATTTACACGAAGACAAAAAGAAACAATTAAAATTGTGGCTCGTGGAAATACTGTGTTGTCTAAATACATTTCAGTGAAGATAGACATAAATGCTTATCTTTGACAACTGAAACAAAGAAGTTACTATAATTTAGGTCATTGAAATGTCAAGAAATAAGTAAAGCCTGAACTAGTGCGCAAGAAAAAATGCAATCACTTTAGCATTTGCAGTATAACTTGAACTTAACCTTTAAGTTATAAGGTGCTCTACAGCTCTCTCTTCTCTGGCTCGATGACAATATGTTTGGGTGTAATTACAAATCACTCCCACTGAGATATTTTTAAAGTCACAGCAGTTTGCTTCCAAATGGCCAAAATTCAGTGTTAACTGTAGTGTGCTGAATCTAAAATTGCTTTGGACCTAAGTTTCCTTTGTATAGACAGCCAGAGGGGATGCTTATTTAACTAGAAATTTCCATTTCCATGATGCTGAAGATCAGTGCTTCCAAAAAGTAGAGCAGGTGTAATAGTTATCTTTTGCTGTGGATAGCTCTGGTCCTAGTCACCTTGATTCACTTATGCAGTGTTGGCTTCTCTTATCCTTTTGTCTTCAAACTTCTTTAGTCCAGTTTATGTTTTTCTTTTTCTTTTATTGTGGAAATACACAGTTCACATGCCATAAAATCCACCCTTTTAAAGTGTACAATTCAGTGTTTTTTTTACTTATATTCCCAAAATTTTACAACCATCACCACTATCTAATTCCAGAACATTCCATCACCCCAAAAAGACCCTCTGTAACCCAAGAGGAGTCACACCCCATCTTCTCCCCACATCCCCGGCAATCAAAAATCTAATTTCTGTCTCCATGGATTTTCCTTTTCTGGACATTTCATATAAATGGAATCATACAATATATGGCTTTTTCCATGTTTTTTTTCCTACTAGCATAAAATTTTCAAGGTTCACCTGTACTGTAACATGCACCAACACTTTTTTTTATTGTCAAATATTATTGTGTTTCACAGATTTACCACATTTTGCTTTATTCATTCATTTGTTGATGGACACTTGGATTGTTTCCAACTTTTTGCTTTTAAGAGTAATTTTGCTAAGAACATATGTGTATATGTTTTTGTGTGGACATATGTTTTCTAGTCTCCTGGGTATATATTTAGGAATGGAGTCACTGGGTCGTATGGTAACCCCAATGTTTAGCTTTTGGAGGAACTGTCAAACCAAGGTAGCTGCGTAATTTTACATTCTTACCAGCAACAGTGAAGCATTCCAATTTCTCCATATCCTCACCAACATTTAATGTATGTCATTTTGATTAAAGCCAGTGCTGCAGTTGTAAGGTGATACCTCATAGTGGTTTCAGTTTGCATTTCCCTAATGCCTAATGATGTCGAGCATCTTTTCATATACTTACTAAACATTTGTATATCTTCCTCGAGAAAAATGCCTATTCAGATTCTTTGTCCACTTTTTAATTGGGTTAATTGTCTTTTTATTATTGAATGGTAAAGTATTCTTTCTATACTCTTGATCCAAGTACTTTATGAGGTATATGATTTGCAAATGTTATAACTGTTACCTGTTCTGCTGTGTTTTCACTTTCTCGATAGTATTCCTCAAAGCACAAAAGGTTTGCATTTTGATGAAATGTATTTTATTTATTTTTCCTTGGGTGGCTAGTGCTTTTGGTGCTGTTTAAAGAAACTATTGAATAACCAAGGTCACCAAGATTTATGCCTCTGTTTTCATTTATGTTATTGATTAATTTGAGCTTGTTTTTGAAAAGGATGTGAAATAAGGAATCCACCTTCATTCTTTTATATATAATTATCTAATTTTTCTCACATAGTTTGTTGAAAAGATTGCTCTCCCCCTTGCATAGTCTGACATCCTTGTTGAAAATCTCTTGATCACAGATGCATGGGTTTATTTCTTGACCATCTCAATTCTATTTCTTGGTTTATATGTCCATCATTATGCCAGCACCATATTTGGCTGTGTGTTTAGAGAGTAGTTGAAAGAAGTTTTCAAAACTGTGAGTAGGAGGTCACAGATTTTTGTTTAAAAAAGTCAGATAAAAGGATCAGATTATGGCAAAAATTGAACAAGAAGATGAGTTGCAGAACAAACTCCCTTTGAAGAATCTAAAATTAAATCTTATGTTTTCTTTTTTTTTTAAAGATTTTATTTATTTATTTGACGGAGAGAGAGAGAGATCACAAGTAGGCAGAGAGAGAGGGGGAAGCGGGCTCCCTGATGAGCAGAGAGCCGGATGCGGGGCTCAATCCCAGGACCCTGAGATCATGACCTGAGCTGAAGGCAGAGGCTTTAACCTACTGAGCCACCCAGGTGCCCCTAAATCTTATGTTTTCATAGCAACTATAGAAGCAAACATTGATGGGCTATAAGAATCTCTGAATAAAAACCCTTTATTTAACCTCATTACTTTGCTGAATATATATGGCTATTACATGCAGTCAGCCAAATTAAGATGATAGCTCAGAATTGTTAGGATGGTGACATCAATTTATTTGAAATGATAACAACATTTGCTTAGTGGGTGAATGAATGTCAAACCAGGGAAGGTACTAGGAGTAAATGTAGTTAATAAAATCTTAAAAATCTATGGCATTAATAATTCTACCCTAAGTCTGGGAACAATTTGCATATATTTGGCATTTAAAATAGGTGAGATAATGGGCCTAATAAAATGTCTAACAAATTAGCTTTACTGTTCCAATGTAAACTCTGACTGATTTTAAGATTGTGACATTTAGTTGAAAGGTGTGTAAGAATTGTACTAAATTTGTAAATGATATTGGAATGATGGAAGAATTTGAATTTTATAGCTGATTTCATTTATAAGACTTAACCTAATTTTTTTTCTTTTTTTAATATTGACAGATTTTGCTTGGCAAGTCAAGTTGGAGGAAATGTAAATTAGTTATAAATGGAAACAATTAATTAAGGGGCTTTAGTCCATTTAACTCGAATTGATAAATATTAACCCAGGACACTATTGAAATTAACTGTTAAAATTTATTAGATTTATAAATAGAATACTATATGCACAGTGTACTCCAGGCTCAAAGAAAATTAAATTTTTGAATCTGTAACAAATAAATTGAGCATTCATTTAAAATCCTAGTGGTATTAAAGTCAGTTACACTAGATGAATAAATTCTAGAGGTCTTCCATACAACATAGTGCTTATAGTTAACAATGCAATATTGTACAGTTTAAAATTTCAGTGTAGATCCTCATGTTAAGTATTCTCACCACACACACAAGGTGAAGCCCAAAACGAAACAAAACACCAAAGGACACAAGAAAACTTCTGGAAAATGTTGGCTATGTCTATTACCTTGATTCTAAAGGTAGTATTGTAGGTATTTGCAAATGCCCAAATTCATCAAATTGTACATATTAAATATATGCAGTTGTTTGTGTATCAATTATACAAAACTGTTAAAAAATCCTAAACAACAAATAGATTTTTCTATATATAAACAGCACAAGTGAACATGAAAATATAGTTGTAAAATTCTCCTGTATGACAACTTTTATTCCACTAAAGCAGATTTAGGATATAGACTAAAAATAACATGCTCTACAATTTTCATTAGTAGCACAACAAAGATACTTATTTCTCTGTATAATATATAGTATTAATGTAATAAGATATATATCTGCGTATTTTGAGTGATCAATGTGTTTCCGCTACTTATAAATGTTTCTATTACAGTGTTTTTGTATTTTCAAGTGTACAAATATTTCTATTCAATATTTTCCAGTTAGTTCACAGAATAGGCATTAGCTGACTACTCGACGGGTGTGTGGGCTGAAGACAAAGAATGAGGCAGTCATCCTCAGCATGGTATCGAATTTGATCGAGGAGTAACCTGAGAATTTGCTGGGCACCTTTCTCTCCTTTCAGGACACCACCATAGCCGAACTGCTACAGAGAGATTGGTGTTTCAGGATTACAGCAGATTATGACTTCAACTTGCTTCATGTGTTCACGTTTTCTGCACCAGGTCCAGTAGAAGAGAAAAGACTGCTCAATATATAAATAACTATCTATCATGTTTGAGGACCTTTAAGATGCACCTGACGGAGGCTGAGCCAGGAGTCATTATGAAAGTAGATAACACCTGGCTTGGCTTGGGCGCTGACTAGAGTAGACTTGGTCTTGCTGCCGGAGCAGTCTTTAGGGGTTCTTTACTGTGCCAGACATTAACTTCTTAGGTGCTGGATTGCCAGGAGAATCTGGAGAAGTAGGGAGCGACAGGTGATGATGGACACTTGCAGAGTTAGGAGCAGATGGTATTTGCCAATTGTTACAAAAGTTTTAAGTAGTTCAACAACAGCATGTTAATAACTGTTGCATTCTGCCCTGCTCTAGATTATAGTAGATTGGAAATAGATTGGAAATACCCATGCTGTTATGCTTAAGAGTCAGGTTTTAGTCCTCCAAATTCAGGCATGTGAGCCTTATAAGGGAGCTTTTTTTAAATGGCTCCACTCTCTGAAATGCAGAGATGCGACTGTATATAAAACTTCTTTACTCAGCATTGCCACCTGAAAAGGTTAGAGTCCCACAGGAATACAATCAAGTATGAGAAACGGCGCTGATATGATGTTAGTAGGTAAAAAGCTGATATCTATTATTAATAACTAACATTTAATTTTAATTTTTTTAATTCACATACTGAAAATTCACACTTTTGATGCTGAGTTTTATGAAATTTAACGGAAGCATAGGGTTAGGTAACGACCAGTGCAATCCAGATACAAAATAGTTCTTTCAAATAAAAAATTTGCTTCACACAGTCTTTTGTCTTCAAATTTTATCTGTATCCCTTACTTCTGGAAACCAGTGATCTGTTCTTCATCATTAGAGATTTTCTTTTCCAGAATGAAAGCCTACAGTATGTAACCTTTTAAGTCTGGCTTATTTCACATCTATGTTGTTGTATATATCAATAGTTTGTTCCTCTTTATGGCTGAGTAGTAAGTACTCCATTGTATGAATGTACCAAATTTTGTTTATCCATTAATCCACTGAAGGACATTTGGGTTGTTTCCAATTGGGAGTGATAAGTAATACTACTACAATCTTGAGTAGATGGTTTTATATAAGCATGTTTTCATTTCCCTTGTGTAAATAACTAACACTGGGATTACCAGGTCATATATATGCACAGATTTTATTATGGATTTGCCAAAGTGATTATTTTCCACAGTGACTGTACCATTTTGTATTCCCAAAGCAATTGTATGGAATTCCATTTGTTACAGATCCTTGTCTGTACTTCATATTGTCATTTTTAATTTTCATCTTTCTTTTGGGTGCAATTTAATTTTTTTTATTTTCTTTTTTAAAGAAATTTTCAACTCAAGTTCAATTAATTGATGTATAATGTTTTATTTGTTTCAGGGATAGAGGTTTGTAATTCACCAGTCTTACATAATACCTTGTGCTCATTACAACACATACCCTCTGCAACGTCCATCTGGGTGATGGATGGATGCAATTTTAATTTGTATTTTTTAGTGGCTAATAAAATTGAACATATTTTCATGTACTTACTTGGCATCCATTTGTATTCTATGGTGAAGTATATGTTAAAATATTTTCACATTGTTAATTGAATTTTTTTTCTTATTGTTGTTTTGAGAACTATTGAATTTTTTTCTTATTGTTATTTTGAGAACTTTGTACATACTCTGAATTAATATCTTTTGTTAGATATGTAATTTGAAAATATTTTCTCTCAGCTCCCAGTTTGTCTTTTCATGCTCTTAACAATGGTAAGCACAGATCAAACATTTGTAAATGTGTTAAAATCCAATTTATCAAAGTTTTGTTAATAGGTAGTGCTTTTCATTTTGCATCTGAGAACACTTCCCTAACCTGTAGTCACAGTGATTTTTCTCCTGTTTTCTTTCAAAGGTTTTACAATTTCGTCTTATTTTTAGGTTGATGATCCATTTGGTTAATTTTTATGTAAGTCACGAGGTATATAGGTCAAAGGATTCTGATTTTTGTTTTGTTGTTGTTTTGGTTTGGTTTGCTTGTCAGTGACCAATGTTTTTCAGCATGTTTTCTTAAAAATGCTATTCTTTCTCCTTTGATTCATCTTTGAAACTTTGTCAGAAGTACAGGACTCTACTTGTGTGGCTGACTTACTGGATTTGCTATCATGCCCCACTGATCAGTATATCTGCCCTTTTGCACTCCCATTCGGTCTTGATTACTGTGACTTTATATCAAGTCCTAAAATCTGGCAGTGTGAGCAGTCCAATTTTGTTCTTTTTCAAAATTGTTTTGGCTCCTGGTTCTTTTGCCATCTCACATAAATTTGAGAGTCATTCTTTTGGGGATTGTTTTGTAAATGGGATTGTGAGAGTCACCTTGTTGAAAAATCCTGACCACATATTTTTGTTTCATTTTGTAGTACTGATATTAGGGACTAACTTCTCAGTGTACTTAGAAATATTTTCTTACTCCAAATAAATGTTGTCAGTTTACCAACCTACCGGGTCTTTATCATCCTCCTTATGTTGTAGTTGCTGTATGTCTGTATCTACAGACACTAAAAACTTCATTAAACAATGAAATACATTTTGTTTTCAATAGTTATACCTAATTTAAAGAACACAAAGAGAAAAATAGCCTATTACATTTATCCACATAGTTATCATTTTGGTTTTCTTCATTGTTGAAGTTCCAACTTTTCATCTTTTACCAGTTTTCTTCCACCTGAACATTTCTATTAGCATTTCTTTCAGAGCAAGTTTACTGATTCTCTAAGCCTTACTTCATTTTAGAATGTCTCTACTTTGCCTTTGTTCCAGAAGTATACTTTCACTGGGTATAGCGTTTGGGATGACACTTATTTCCTTTCAGCACTTTAAACATATAGTTTCACTCTCTTCTGTGTGCTTGGTGACTGAGGAGAGATTTGTAGTCTCCAAATCTTCATTTTTCTCCATGTAGTATGTGTCAGTTTTGGTCTGCTTTTAGGGTTTCTTCTTATATTTGATTTTTAGTAGTGCAATCATGGTATATCTGAATGTGGTTTCTTTGAGTTTAATTTATTTGAGGTTTGATGAGCTTCCAGTATCCATTGGGTTATGTCTTTCGCCAAATTTGGGGAGTTTTCAGGCATCATTTCATGAAATATATTTTTTCCATCCTAATCTCTTTCTCTTCTTCTGGGATTCTGATGCCTGCATGCACATTTGGTCTTTTGATATTATCTTACAAGTCTCTGAGTCTCTTTCCAATATTTTCCAAACTTTGTTTCTTTCAGGTTAAATGATTTGTATTGATCTATATTTTAAGGACACCGACTACTTTCTCTGTTACCTCCAGTGAGCTATAAATCCTTCTCAGTGAATTTTTCAATTTCCAGTGTGAATCTTTTTCCAATCATAAATTGCCATATTTTTTCTATAATTCTGTTTCTTGAGAGCTACCTTTTTTACATGTGTATCAAGAATGCTTTATCCTTATTTCATGGGACTTGGGTAAAACAGCTGCTTCAAAGTCTTTGTTGGATAATTCTACTCTCTGGGCTATTTTGGGTCTGATGTCTGTCTATTAACAGATTGCCATTTCTCTTGACAGTTACTCCCTTGAGATATTTCCTGGTTCTTTATATGTCAAGTAACTTTCAATTTAAAAAATTTTACTGTTGGACATTGTGAATTTTATGTAACGAAACTCAGGCACCTCTGTAATCTTCCATAAAATATCATTTCTTTCTTTGGCAGACGATGAATACTTTCAGTTCAGACTACAAGTCTCATGCACACCTGTGTCATTTTTGTGCACAAAACTCTTGAGAGTGCTGTTCTCATCTGCCTCATTTGTGTGCCCTCAGACTTCTCTGGGACTGGAGCATTGGTCTATACTTGTGATGGTTAATTTTATGTGTCACTTTGGGCCAGGGTGCATCCAGATATTTTGTCAAACATTATTCTGGGTGTTTCTTTGGAACAGGATTTGGATGAGATTAACATTTCAAGTGGATAGACTGAGTAGAGAAGATTGTCCTTCATGATGGGAGTGGGCCTCATCCAATCAGTTGAAGGCCCAAATAGAACAAAACACTGACTCTCCCCCACATTAGATGATTCTTCCTGTCTGAAGAATTTCAAACTGAGGCATCAGCTTTTTTCCTTCCCCTTATATTTGAACTGAAACATGGCTCTTCCTGTGTCCCAAATCTGCTGATATTTGGACTGGAATTACATCATTGGCCCTCCTGGTTCTCAGACCTTCAGACTGAGACTGGAACTCAGCCTGAGAGAGTTTCAGAAGGCTGAACAACCACCACTGCCACCGCACAAATATACCTTTATGCCTGGGCTTTGCCTCAGGACAGGTCCAGGAGAGTAAAAAGAGAAAACAATTAAATGAGGATTTCTCCCACACCCTTATTTTCATGAGTGTTTGCTTCTTGTTCTCTGACTAGATATACAGGGTTATTTCTTGAAGAACTTTCTCTCTTTCTAGGTATGCAGTTCTGGAATTCAGGTCTCGAATCTAGGTCAGGAGATAATGGGAGAAAAACCAAACAGGAAACTCATCATCCTGCCAGTGATACTTCAAGTGTGGATTCCCCTCCCCTCTCCACCCCACATACCGAAAACTTCTCAGATTCTGCCTCGTGGGATCTTTCTAGAATTTTTTGTTGGAATTAGTGATTGTGCCCATTCCATTTTAGGCAGATCCAGAAGTCAGTGTTGTTTTATTCTGACTCTGCAAGGTTGCATTCTAGAACCTGTCTCCACGTATACATGCAAATTCAAAGAACAATGTATATGATGTAACTATTTTGACATGGTTGTTGATATGAGGGCTATCTTAGTACACTCCAAACCAACTGTGTCTTATTTTGAAGGAATGATCACTACAATGTCCGTACCAATTATTAGGGATTATTTCTGACTCTACTCCTGCCTCTCCGTCTAGCTTCTTGCTTCCCTTTGTTTCCCCAAGTCCCTAATTTCATACCACAGCTGAACTTCACCTTCAGGAACTCCATGCTACCCCTAAGCCTCACCTCCATCTCATCTCAGGAACTCACTTTATTTATGATTCTTACTTTTTTCCCCCTGAAATCACCTCAGTTTTGAGTCTCAGCTCTTCCTAAGCCTCATCTTATTTTTTGTTCAATAAAATCCCTTCACTTCATGTTAACATAAATGCTCATGCTAGGAAGAAAATTAACATTTTACGTGGTTACTCAAAGCAAAATTTCTACATTTTTATATATCTGGACGAAAAATAATATTTAATTTGAAACTTCCATTAACCTAAGAAGAAGTCTGTTTATTTTTATTCACCAATTGTCTGTTATGCTGTAATCATTACGGAATCTGCAGCTAAAATTATCAGGCTGAATACAGTAATCATAGCATTTTGTGGTTAACTTGTTTGTCTTTATTTCTTCTTCTTCTTTTCTTTTTTTGAGTTATAACAACAAGATATTATAATTATGCTTACCACAAAGATTTACTTGAGTCTCTTTTCTTGCAGGTGAAGTGGTTCACTGAGTTGTTGCTTAAAATAGAACGTTTGTTTGGGACTCTGCCAACACACCAAATTGGATTTTCTTTAGCAGCATTTTATGGTATATTAGTTTTGCTTGTTTGCAAAAAAAAAAAAAAAAGTGTTTTTTCCAATGATTTACTTTCTTAGTCAGCTCAGGCTGCTGTAACATAATACCATAAATGGTTGGCTTACACAACAAACATTTATTTCTCACAGTTCTGGAAGCTGTTGTCAGCATGGTCTGGTTGTGGTGAGAGCCTGCTTCCTGGCTTGTGAATGGCTGCCTTCTTGCTGTGTCCTCACATGGTCAAGAGAAGGAGCTCTAGTCTCTTCCTCTTCTTGTTAAGGATAAGGGGGGAGAAGGGGGAGGAAGGGGGAGACTCCACCCTGGTGAATTCATCTAAGCATAATTATTTCTGAAGGGTCCCATCTCCATATGGTCCCCCTGGGATTTAGAATTTCAACATATGGATTTTTTTTTAAGATTTTATTTATTTATTTGACAGAGAGAGAGATAAGTAGACAGAGAGGCAGCCAGAGAGAGAGGGGAAAGCAAGCTTCCCACTGAGCAGATAGCCCAATGCGGGGCTTGATCCCAGGACCCTGAGATCATGACCTGAGCCAAAGGCAGAGGCTTTAACCCGCTGAGCCACCCAGGCACCCCTCAACATATGAATTTTGGAGAGGACACAAACTTAAGTCTTACAGTCCCAAAGTCCTTGGGAGCAACACTCAATGCCTAGGAAATGAAATGGGAGGTGAGACATAAATGTTCTCAACAGAACACTCAGGATAACATAATCTGTAAATTGAAATCTTTGACTAAAGTTTAATTGTTTAGAATGCCAATCAAACATCAAAAGAAAGTTTACTTCTGCTAAATTGTAAAAAGTACATATTTAATTTTTCTTCCTTCTTAGCCAACATTAAAGCAAGGTAGGTTAAGATGTTAATTAGAAGAATATAAATACTTGATTAGAGAGATGGATTTTTTTGAAAAAACTCCTTTTTTTCTCAGGTAAAATCTCAAACTATAAAGAAAAAGTTACTTAATAGGAACTTCTGGTGTATATTACCCATTCTTCTAGGTTACCCAACTTCTAGGAAAAAAATGTAGTTTGTCAGATTTTAAAAATTTGTTTTTAGTAATAAATTATATTTAAAAGGTATTTGGCATTTTATCATATTAAATATGATGATATGCAAATCTGAAAAAACATAAATAATTGGTGTTTGCTAATGTAATGTTTAAAGAAATACTTCTAAAAAATTCATAGTAATTCCACTCGGTAAATGTAGTAGAATCATAGTCTAATTAAATGTGACACTCATTAAGCAAATCATGATTGAAATATTTTATAGGGAAACATGAATTTTGTGTTTATTTTGTGTTTTAATTAACTAAATCATATTAAATTCATTTTGTTTATTTTTCATATTTTCTTCTAATGAATTTAAATTTAAGGTATGAAACATTGCAGATACATTTGTAGCCTCTTTTGATTCCTTCCCAATATCTAATACCTTCTGCTTGACCAGATGCCCTTGATTTAATTGATTTGATATTTATCATTCCAAAATTTTAAATAAGTATTTCATAATACAATATTGATTTCTCTTTTAAATTTTTTACAAATGCTGTAACTGAAAATGTATCGTAATAAATCTAGCTTTTGCATTGTGTTTTATTTTTAAGATGTCCATATTATATATGTCAGTATTTCCCTAGTTGATTTTTTTTTAACAATTTTATTTATTTGTTTTGAGAGAGAGAGAGTGCATGTGGGGAGAGGGAGGGGGAGGAAGAAAGAATCTGAAAGAATACTTTACACTGAGCACAGATCTTGCCACTAGGGTAGATCCCACGACTGCTGTGAGATGGTCACCTGAGCTGAAACCAAGAGTTGGACGCTTAACTGACTGCACCACCCACGCACCCCTAGTTTATTCATTTTGACTCTACATAGTATTACATGTTGTAAGTGTGTCATATTTCAATTACTCACTCACTTGCTCAAGCATTATTAGGTTATTTCCAATTTTTTTCTGTTGAAACAAGGCTGTAGTTTAATATACAATGCTGTATAATTATACTGTTGCACATGTGGGACTATTTTGGGTTATATTTTTAGAAATGGCTTCTGTTCTTATTTTGGCAGAATGGATTGTTCTCCCCCATATCTGTGGTTCCTCTTCAGTTTCCAGCCTTCTTCGCCAGTTGGGTTGGTCGTATAACAAATTCTGGCCAAAGGGATATGTGTGGAAGCAATAAAAACTGCTTTGATGAAGTCTCCTTAAAAATGTGTCTTTCTTACAATCTTTTTTCTCACTGGACAGCTAAATGCAGAGAATTAAGTACAGGACTTTACAAAGGCCCAAAATAGGAGGCAACAGAGTGAGTGTTGATCTCTGGATTATATGTAGTCTCTCCTGTTTCACATGCACAAATTGACCTTATACAACATATTATAAACATGAAAAAGTTGATAATAATAAAAGGCAACCCAAAAAAGCAAACCATATTTTTTAAGTGTCACAAATCAAGAAACAAATGCTTAAATCAACTCATTTCCAGCAGCATGATCAGAAAGAGTGAATCTTTAATATAATATTCATATAAAAAGGGCAGCACTTTTTAATGAGATGCATTACAGATGATTTACATCTGTAGCAATTCTAAAATACGCCCACTAATTCTTTAACACTCCTCCCTTCAAAAGTTGAAACTAATTATACTTTCCCTCCTTGAAGGGGTGCCAGAGTTAGTGACTTTACTTCTATTGAATGGAATATGGCAGAGGTGGTGCTCTATGACATCCAAGGCTACATCATAAAAAAGATGGCTACCCTGCAGCTCTGTCTTGGTTTGCTTGATTTAGAAGAAGCCACTCACCATGTCATAAGGATATTATGCAAGTGACTAATAAAGGGGGTCTAATGGGAGGAACTGAGGTCTCCCACAAATACCCAGCATGCACTTGATACCCATGTGAGTAAGCCACTTTGGAAATGGATTGTCTCATGTCAGTCAAACCATCAGATGACTACACGCCGAGCCAACATCTGCAACTTCATAAGATTCTGAGTCAAAAGTGCCCAGGTAATCCACTCCTGAATTGCTGACCCACAGAAACAATACACGTTTATTGCTTTTTAAAGCCACTAACTTGGGGATGCTTTATTATATAATAATATATAACTGACATGATTATCTTAAGTATTCCTCAAACGAAAAATACCAAGTCTGTTTCATAAAGGGTTCGTGACTGGAAAAGCTCCAGTGGTTTGGGATGGGACAGCTACATGTGGTAGACTGTCATTCACTGGGGACAGTGGTTAAGAGAACAAGGTCAAGAAACCTGGAACTGAATTCTTGTGATGTCACTTCTGAACTATGCGACCTTGGACAAAAAAAACTTATGTCAATTGTCTAAAGGGGTGCAGGAGGAATTGGAAGCTGTAACATGCCAAGCACATTTAGTGAGGCAAGACTTGACCAACTGGTCCAGTAAAGATAAAATGATTCAGTTAGTTTATTACTCACTTATCCAATGACAGGATGAACAGCCACAGGTGCCATCTCCTGTGTCCCATATAGCCAAAAGAACAACACCAAACCAAAGGAGTCAGATGGAAATACAACATGAGTTGTGGGACACTTTATTGCTGAGGACCCAATTATACACTATGTGCAATTGTGCGTTTGTACACAACAGATTTATATGCAGTTTTATAGCCTGCAGCAATACCCTGAGGGGCGGGGCAGGAAGTCTCTTGCTCATCAGAACTGGGAGGTAATAAAAAATTGTCTCTTCGCAGCATCCCAGGGAGATAGGAAGAGAAGTAGGAGGTAACTCCAATCAGCTACTCACAAACCTCCCATCCTGTCATGTTCTCAGGAAAGCAAAAGTGTTCCACCAAGACTCAGATTAGCTGTAAGTCAAGCCTTGCCTATGTGCCCAATGTGGATATCTACCAGGGCCCCATGAGAGGGTCCATTCCCATACAAGACCTTTTGATTCCAGAGCCCACAATCTTAATCATGTGACTCTGTAAGTTTTTACTTTAGTAAAACTTACTAAAATAAAATAAATATCTAAATAATATAGATAAATATCTAAATAATTTAGATAAATATCTAAAATAAAATATCTAAAAGGGCAATAAAGATATCTCCTATCTCAAAAAAAAAGATATCTCCTATCTCATAATATTGTATTAAAGATTAAATGAGATAATATATGTTAAATGCAGTAATGTCTGATACACAGTTAACATCTAATAGACATGAGATGTTTATTATTTTCTTGAAAAGTCAGCTGAATTGCCCAAGAATATTTTTGGAAATGAAAAAGTACATTGAAATGTCAGGAGCAAGTTAGACAAATACTTTCAATATATCAAAGTAGATGAAGTCAAATTTTAAATGGCAAATTTCCAGAGCCTATTATAGGTCTTTTAAAAGGTTTTTTAAGTATGACATTTATGGTAATTGATAAATAAAACAGTTAATATACTCAATTCTTGACCATGCTAGATAGCCTTGGGTCTAATGTAATGCCTCGTATTTATTTTGCCTTTTCTTTCAAAATATTTGTAATTTTTTTACTTCCAAATCTCTGAGTTATTTTTATCACCATCAAGAAGTATATTAAATGTTTATCATTTCAAACTTTGAATTTAAGCCATAATTGTGAACACTCTGCAAGACATTGTATCAGGTAGTCACAGGTGCTCTATTTATTCATAGACTAATTCATGTGCATTATATTATGAATGGCTTAATGGGTTTTTCAAGGAGAAACTTTAAATCCATTCATTATAATAAGCGATTGAATTTGTTTTAAAGTTGAAAGGAAATGGTTTCTCAAAGAGCCTTTAGCTTGGGTTGTAAAAACTATAATTTTGAAAGCCCAAGCCTGAGAGGTATTACTGCTTCTGTTAAGAAAAGAGTTAGGAACCAAGAGAGACTCTTAACTATAGGAAACAAACTGAGGTTGCTGGACAGGAGGTGAGTGGGGGGTGGTGTGATTGGGTCATGGGCATTAAGAAATGCACGTGATGTGATGAACACTGGGTGTTACGTGCAACTGATACATTTTTGAACCATACATCTAAAACTAATGATGTACTTTATGTTGGCTAATTGAATTTAAATTAAAAAAAAAGAAAAACAAAAAAAGGAATAAAAAAGAAAAGAGCAGGGAAATTATACTGATATTATTGCAAAGGAGGTTAGATATTATATATTTCTCTTAGCTCTTGTGTTCCCATAAAAAGGGTGATTGAAAAAAATCTCTGTGTGAATTTTTTCTCCATCATGGTACCAGTCTCCACACCACATACATCTGTATGTATAAACATAAGTGTTTATATATGTACATCTATATATATACAAACACACAGATTATAAGGTTGCATATATAAAAACTACTAATTTATCTATTATTTGTTTGTGATTAATAATTTCAATTTATTGCTGTGAACAAACACACTGAAAGTCAAATCCTATAGACAGGCATGAGTTGAAAAAGCAGACTGAAAGCCCCAGGGAAAACTAAGGTCCCTTTTATTTAACTGTATGGTAGCTGTTTTTCCTTTAGGAAGCTGATAAAAATAGATATGAACTGCATAAAATTCTAGGTAATTGTTTTATATTTAACTACACATAAAAATCAAATGAAATTTTGCTTTATTTAATCAAAAATATCAGATTGTTTAACAGTAATGACTTACATTTTATTACTGTTTAATGTTATTACTTGAATAGAAAGTGCATTACTTAACCTTCTCCTTACTAAAATATTTCTAGGCCATAATTTGGCATATTTGAAGGCATTTGACATTTTAAACTTGGACACTCCTAAGAGAATATGGTGAATATTATCAGTTCATGCATAAGAAAACGTTGTTCCTTAAATATGGCACATAATGCAAAAGCAGTATTGTATTTCTTTGAATATTTTTCAAATGCTGGATT
Source organism: Procyon lotor (assembly GCA_028646535.1). Taxonomy (NCBI): domain Eukaryota; kingdom Metazoa; phylum Chordata; class Mammalia; order Carnivora; family Procyonidae; genus Procyon; species Procyon lotor. The sequence goes on along the minus strand of CM053605.1, from coordinate 7,105,338 downwards.
TTGACGGAAAATTACTACATACTTTCTAGCAATTTTTCTTAATGTGTAATTTAATGGGAGGGTGTCAGCTTCCTCTGGGGAATAATGCATTTAACATTGTTTCAGAATATGGAAGTGTTGTAGTCATAATTTGAGCTTACGTGAAAACTGAAGTCAGGAGAGTTTCAAGCTGAGCGTCTTAGCTTCCATTCCAAAATATTAAGTTCTTTCTCTTCCGTACTAAACAGTAAGATAGGGCAATATAAATGAGGGGTCCTTTCTAGCAAATGTGGGGTTGTGATAATATATCTTTACTCTCTGCAGAGCTACATGGATTCTCATATCCCTATGGTTTTGTTAGGTGTCTCTTTTTCAATTAATTAATGATATTCATATGACACATTACTACCACTTCCTGGGCACTATTTTGTGCCAAGCACCATGCTATACACTTCATATTTGTCGTTTCATTAAAACTTGTTATTCCTCAAGGCAAGTAGTAGTAGTGTTTTTTTTTTTTTCTGATTTCACAAGTGGGCTAGACGCAGACAGTCTCATGCCAGAACTCATTTTCTTAACCAGTACATATATAGATCACTTATTGATATAAATTGTTTTCTTCCTTATTTTTTTTTAAAGATTTTATTTATTTATTTGAGAGAGAAAGAGAGCATGTGAGAGTGAGAATACAGGAGCAGGGGAAAGGATAGAGGGAGAGGAACAGGCAGACGCCCTGCTGAGCAGGGAACCCAATGTCAGGCTTTATCCTGACAAGGGATAAGTCCCTTATCCCAGGACTCTGGGATCATGACCTAAGCAGAAAGCAGATGCTTAACTGACTGAGTCACCCAGAGGCCCCAATAGAAATTGTTTTCTTAACTCGTAATATTTCTACTCATTTAGGCTAATTGATTATCTCTAGTTTAATCAATATAGTTTGCCGAAAGAATCCGGTTCTTCCAACTGACTCAATTGAACCCTCTGTCAATAATATTTATTTTGTGCATAATGTTCCCCTCAATTAATTAGTTATTAATTTTAATTAATTAATGCAACAAATTATCATGGGCATTTATTTTGGGCAGGGAAATATTCCAAAGCACACTCACAATTTCAGTCTTTAAATCTTTTCTTTTTAAATTTGCTTGATCTATTGTATACATGTCAATGGCTTAAATTTGCTGCAGAAAATAATATAGTTCCTTTTAAAAAGACTTCAATAAAGTTTTACTATTTTCTCCAAAGGCTCTTGTATGTCTTCTATTAGATTTTTACCTAACTTTTTGAAACTATATAAATTGCTTATTTAGAAATTGTATTTTGTTTTGTTTTGATGATGTTTGAAACAGCAGGTATGCTAAGCTCCCTCTTTGGTTTTCAGTGTAAGCTCTCTTCCTGTATGAGTACAGAAAGAAGAACTCATACCAATTCCTCCAATTCCAAGTCAGCCTAAAAGAGATTATTCTTACAGTTCATTTTGGCTTTTTTCATCTTCTTTCTCAAACCAGTTTTATGATCTACAATATACTTATTTGGTCAAATCCAATATACATGTAAAGAATCTTCAAAATTGAGAACTCCTGCTCCACTAGAAACACATTTACCAACTAGAATACGGTGTGCACTTTTTTTATCTTTAATCTCCCAAAGTTTGGTCAAACATTGTTTTTTAAAGTTATTTAGGTCAGCTCCTTTCTTCTTTCCAAAACTAAAGTGGTCATGTCACTCATTTGTAATACACTTAGTAACTTGTCACACTCCTCCGTTCTTCTTCTTGGGCTCTCCTTGTACCTTGTTTGACTTTTGAAAATTTGCATACAATCCATTCTTTGTGATGTACGCATGAGTTTTGAAAAACACATGGAGTTGTGAATCCCCCAGGACAGTACCCTGTAGAACAGTGCCATGACCTCAAAAATTCCTTCCTGCAATCAACCCTTTCCTGCAACGCCAACTGTGACTACTACAATTTGTTTTCCATCTCCATAGCGCTGCCTTTTTGAGAATGCCATATAAATGAAAAATTATAATATGTGGCCTTGGGACCCTGAGTCTTTCTGGCAAAATGGACTGAAAATTCATCCATTTTAGGGTGTGAATCAATAATTTGTTTCTTTTTGTTGTTGAGTAGTATCCCCGAGTGTGGTTATGCCACAGTTTATTTACTTACCAGTTGAAAGACATCTGAGTTGTTTTTAGTTCATAGTGACAATAAATAAATCTGCTATGAACATTCATACACAGGTGTTTCTGCAAACATACATTTTTATTTCCTTTGAGTAAAAACAAGAATGACACAGCTTAGCTCTATAGGTAAATGTATATTTAAATTTATAAGAAACTATGAAATGATTTCTAAGAAGCCAAGTTGTTTTATATTCCAATTGCTCCTCATCCTCAACAAAACATAGTATAATGAAGTTTTTTACCCTCCTTTATTCTAATCGTTTTGTGGTGGTATCTCAGTGTGTCTCTAATTTGAACTTCCTTTTTTTATATTGAACATCTTATTTATTTATTTAGATATGTTCACTTTCCATTATCTTCTTTTGTAAAGTTTATTTTCCATACTTCTGCCAATTCAATTGAGATGTTTGTGTTCTTATTAGCAAGTTGTTAGAATTATCTGTTTATCCTTGATATACATTCTTTTCAGATATATGATCTGTAAATATTTTGTCCCAATTGTGACTCACCTTTTTATTTTTTGAACAGTAGCTATTGCAGAGAGTAACATTAATTTTAATAAAGTCCAATTTATCGATGTTAACTTTAATCATGCTTTCAGTATCATAGATAAAAACCTTTGCCAAATGCAAAGTCACACAGATTTTGTTATGTTTTCCTCTAGAACTTTTATAGTTTTACATTTTACATTTAAATCAAGATCCATTCTTAGTTAATTTTTTTTAAAGATTTTATTTATTTATTTGACAGAAAGAGAGAGAGATCACAAGCAGGCAGAGAAGCAGGCAGAGAGAGAGGGAGAAGCAGGCTCCCTGCTTAGCAAAGGGCCTGACGCCAGGCTCAATCCCAGGACCCTGAGATCATGACCTGAGCCGAAGGCAGAGGCTTTAACCCACTGAGCCACCCAGGCGCTCCCATTCTTAGTTAATTTTTAATAAAAGTTTAAAATATATACTAAGATTCATTAATTTTCAAATGGATGTCCAATTTTTCCCATATTATTTTTCAAAAATACTAAATCTCTGTAGAATCGCCTTTGTACCTTTGTAAAAATCAATTGATAATATTTGTTTGGATCTATTTCCTGCTCTGTACTATTTTACAGTAAACTATGTCATATTTATATGGGTCAATTTCTTTCTTTTTTTTTTTTTTGTTAAAGATTTTATTTATTTGATAGAAACACAGCGAGAGAGGGAACACAAGCAGAGGGAATGGTAGCAGGAGAAGCAGGCCTCCTGCAGAGCAGGGAGCCCGATGTGGGGCTCCATCCCAGGACCCTGGGATCACCACCTGAGCCGAAGGCAGGCACCTAAAGACTGAGCCACCCAGGCGCCCCTATATGGGTCAATTTCTTATGTATTATTTTGTAGTAAGCAATGTGCCATTCATTTTTTCTTTTCCTTTTTTCTCTGTGCATTTTACTTTATTTTATTTTAATTAATTAATTTTTATTAATATATATTATTTACCCCAGGGTACATGTCTGTGAATCATCAGGCTTACACATTTCATAGCACTTACCATAGCACATACCCTCCTGAATGTCCATAACCCAGCCACCCTATCCCTACCCCTCTTACCTCTCAGCCACCCTTAGTTCGTTTTGTGAGTTTAGGAGTCTCTTATGGTTTGTCTCCTTCCCCATCCCATCCTGTTTCATTTCTCTCCCCCACCCCCCACGACTCCCCTGACTCTCAAATTCTTCATATCAGAGAGATCATGTGATAATTGTCTTTCTCTGACTGACTTATTTTGCTTAGCACAATACCCTCCATTTCCATCCAAGTCATTGCAAATGGCATGATTTTGTTTCTCTTGATGGCTGCATAGTATTCCATTGTATATATATACCACATCTTCTTTATCCATTCATCTGTTGATGGACATCTAGATTCTTTCCATAGTTTGGCTATTGTGGACATTGCTGCTATAAACATTCGGGCGCACCTGCCCCTTCAGATCATTTGG